>CM042393.1:45094197-45436697 GCA_023634145.1 Thymallus thymallus
CTGGAGACGGACTTCGGAGCAGAAAAGGACTGGAGACGGACGTTGGAGCGGAAAAAGGACTGGAGACGGACGTTGGAGCAGAAAAGGACTGGAGACGGACGTCGGAGCAGAAAAGGACTGGAGACGGACTTCGGAGCAGAAAAGGACTGGAGACGGACGTTGGAGCGGAAAAGGACTGGAGACGGACGTTGGAGCAGGAAAGGACTGGAGACGGACGTCGGAGCAGAAAAGGACTGGAGACGGACATCGGAGCAGAAAAGGACTGGAGACGGACGTCGGAGCAGAAAAGGACTGGAGACGGACGTCGGAGCAGAAAAGGACTGGAGACGGACGTTGGAGCAGAAAAGGACTGGAGACGGACGTCGGAGCGGAAAAAGGACTGGAGACGGACGTCGGAGCAGGAAAAGGACTGGAGACGGACGTTGGAGCAGAAAAGGACTGGAGACGGACGTTGGAGCGGAAAAGGACTGGAGACGGACGTTGGAGCAGGAAAAGGACTGGAGACGGACGTTGGAGCAGAAAAGGACTGGAGACGGACGTCGGAGCAGAAAAGGACTGGAGACGGACGTTGGAGCAGAAAAGGACTGGAGACGGACGTTGGAGCAGAACAGGACTGGAGACGGACGTTGGAGCAGGAAAAGGACTGGAGACGGACGTCGGAGCAGAAAAGGACTGGAGACGGACGTTGGAGCGGAAAAGGACTGGAGACGGACGTCGGAGCAGGAAAAGGACTGGAGACGGACGTCGGAGCAGGAAAAGGACTGGAGACGGACGTTGGAGCAGGAAAAGGACTGGAGACGGACGTTGGAGCGGAAAAGGACTGGAGACGGACGTCGGAGCAGGAAAAGGACTGGAGACGGACGTTGGAGCAGGAAAAGGACTGGAGACGGACGTTGGAGCAGAAAAGGACTGGAGACGGACGTCGGAGCGGAAAAGGACTGGAGACGGACGTCGGAGCAGAAAAGGACTGGAGACGGACGTTGGAGCAGGAAAGGACTGGAGACGGACGTTGGAGCAGAAAAGGACTGGAGACGGACGTTGGAGCAGGAAAAGGACTGGAGACGGACGTTGGAGCAGAAAAGGACTGGAGACGGACGTCGGAGCAGAAAAGGACTGGAGACGGACGTTGGAGCAGGAAAACAAGGTGATTTAAAAAGGGAGGAATATACAGTGATTAAAGGAAAGGACATTTATTCAACTGTGAAGACGAACTTTGGAATTAAAAACTGCTAAATGAGTGAATTTGAGGAAACGTCAGTGAATGAAGATCAAGTGACTGAGGAAAATATTGCTGTGGTTGAAGCCAATATTGAAGTGAGTGACAATCAGGAGCTCATTGCGAAATGAAAACTAATTGTTGGAAACATTGGACAGTTTGATGAAAGTGTTGAGCAGTGGAGCTCATATACAGAACGGTTTGAATATTTTCAGCTCATAACAGGACAAAGCAAAAAGGGGAGAAGGGCGGTCCGAGAACACCAATATCCCTCCGCTTCCCTCCCTCTATCCCTGCCTACACCATCTAATACTTACAGCTGCTTCCCTCCCTCTATCCCTGCCTACACCATCTAATACTTACAGCTGCTTCCCTCCCTCTATCCCTGCCTACACCATCTGATACTTACAGCTGCTCCCCTCCCTCTATCCCTGCCTACACCATCTAATACTTACAGCTGCTTCCCTCCCTCTATCCCTGCCTACACCATCTGATACTTACAGCTGCTTCCATCCCTCTACCCCTGCCTACACCATCTAATACTTACAGCTGCTTCCCTCCCTCTATCCCTGTCTACACCATCTAATACTTACAGCTGCTTCCCTCCCTCTATCCCTGCCTACACCATCTGATACTTACAGCTGCTTCCCTCCCTCTATCCCTGCCTACACCATCTAATACTTACAGCTGCTTCCCTCCCTCTATCCCTGCCTACACCATCTGATACTTACAGCTGCTTCCCTCCCTCTACCCCTGCCTACACCATCTGATACTTACAGCTGCTTCCATCCCTCTATCCCTGCCTACACCATCTGATACTTACAGCTGCTTCCCTCCCTCTACCCCTGCCTACACCATCTGATACTTACAGCTGCTTCCCTCCCTCTATCCCTGCCTACACCATCTGATACTTACAGCTGCTTCCCTCCCTCTATCCCTGCCTACACCATCTGATACTTACAGCTGCTTCCCTCCCTCTATCCCTGCCTACACCATCTGATACTTACAGCTGCTTCCCTCCCTCTATCCCTGCCTACACCATCTGATACTTACAGCTGCTTCCCTCCCTCTATCCCTGCCTACACCATCTGATACTTACAGCTGCTTCCCTCCCTCTATCCCTGCCTACACCATCTGATACTTACAGCTGCTTCCCTCCCTCTATCCCTGCCTACACCATCTGATACTTACAGCTGCTTCCCTCCCTCTACCCCTGCCTACACCATCTGATACTTACAGCTGCTCCCCTCCCTCTATCCCTGCCTACACCATCTGATACTTACAGCTGCTTCCCTCCCTCTACCCCTGCCTACACCATCTGATACTTACAGCTGCTTCCCTCCCTCTATCCCTGCATACACCATCTGATACTTACAGCTGCTCCCCTCCCTCTATCCCTGCCTACACCATCTGATACTTACAGCTGCTCCCCTCCCTCTACCCCTGCCTACACCATCTGATACTTACAGCTGCTCCCCTCCCTCTATCCCTGCCTACACCATCTGATACTTACAGCTGCTTCCCTCCCTCTATCCCTGCCTACACCATCTGATACTTACAGCTGCTTCCCTCCCTCTATCCCTGCCTACACCATCTGATACTTACAGCTGCTTCCCTCCCTCTATCCCTGCCTACACCATCTGATACTTACAGCTGCTTCCTTCCCTCTATCCCTGTCTACACCATCTGATACTTACAGCTGCTTCCCTCCCTCTATCCCTGCCTACACCATCTGATACTTACAGCTGCTTCCCTCCCTCTACCCCTGCCTACACCATCTGATACTTACAGCTGCTTCCCTCCCTCTATCCCTGCATACACCATCTGATACTTACAGCTGCTTCCCTCCCTCTACCCCTGCCTACACCATCTGATACTTACAGCTGCTTCCCTCCCTCTATCCCTGCATACACCATCTGATACTTACAGCTGCTTCCCTGCCTCTATCCCTGCCTACACCATCTGATACTTACAGCTGCTTCCCTCCCTCTATCCCTGCCTACACCATCTGATACTTACAGCTGCTTCCCTCCCTCTATTCCTGCCTACACCATCTGATACTTACAGCTGCTTCCCTCCCTCTATCCCTGCCTACACCATCTGATACTTACAGCTGCTTCCCTCCCTCTACCCCTGCCTACACCATCTGATACTTACAGCTGCTCCCCTCCCTCTATCCCTGCCTACACCATCTGATACTTACAGCTGCTTCCCTCCCTCTACCCCTGCCTACACCATCTGATACTTACAGCTGCTTCCCTCCCTCTATCCCTGCATACACCATCTGATACTTACAGCTGCTTCCTTCCCTCTATCCCTGCCTACACCATCTGATACTTACAGCTGCTTCCCTCCCTCTATCCCTGCCTACACCATCTGATACTTACAGCTGCTTCCCTCCCTCTATCCCTGCCTACACCATCTGATACTTACAGCTGCTTCCCTCCCTCTATCCCTGCCTACACCATCTGATACTTACAGCTGCTTCCTTCCCTCTATCCCTGCCTACACCATCTGATACTTACAGCTGCTCCCCTCCCTCTATCCCTGCCTACACCATCTGATACTTACAGCTGCTTCCCTCCCTCTACCCCTGCCTACACCATCTGATACTTACAGCTGCTTCCATCCCTCTATCCCTGCATACACCATCTGATACTTACAGCTGCTTCCCTCCCTCTATCCCTGCCTACACCATCTGATACTTACAGCTGCTTCCTTCCCTCTATCCCTGCCTACACCATCTGATACTTACAGCTGCTCCCCTCCCTCTATCCCTGCCTACACCATCTGATACTTACAGCTGCTTCCTTCCCTCTATCCCTGCCTACACCATCTGATACTTACAGCTGCTCCCCTCCCTCTATCCCTGCCTACACCATCTGATACTTACAGCTGCTTCCCTCCCTCTACCCCTGCCTACACCATCTGATACTTACAGCTGCTTCCATCCCTCTATCCCTGCATACACCATCTGATACTTACAGCTGCTTCCCTCCCTCTATCCCTGCCTACACCATCTGATACTTACAGCTGCTTCCTTCCCTCTATCCCTGCCTACACCATCTGATACTTACAGCTGCTCCCCTCCCTCTATCCCTGCCTACACCATCTGATACTTACAGCTGCTTCCCTCCCTCTATCCCTGCCTACACCATCTGATACTTACAGCTGCTTCCTTCCCTCTATCCCTGCCTACACCATCTGATACTTACAGTTGCTGCAATCTTTAGTCGACCAATTGGGTATCAAACTAATCCCTATTAATCCTCCCCTCAGAATTAACACTTTGGACGGAAAAGAGGAAGCCCTGTCATGGAAACATTGTGCACAAATCTCCTGCAGAGCCACGTCCATTGAAGATTCGGATTCATCCAACCCCACACCTATTCCCCCTGAATATGCACAATTTCAGGATGTGTTCAGTAAGGAGAAGGCCTCCACCCTGCCGCCACACCGCCCATGGGATTGTGCTATTGATCTCATCCCAGAGCTTTCTCCTCCAAAAGGAAGGATTTATCACCTGTCACTCCCTGAACATGAGGCCATGGACAAGTATATTAAGGAGGCACTAAACATGGGGTTTATTCGTTCATCCACCTCCCCGGCCGCATCCAGTTTTTTCATTGTTGGCAAAAATCGAAATCCAAAGGCAGGCACTAGGTTAAAGAAATCCAGAAAGATACTAGACAAAATGATACATGCTCAGTAAAGCATACAAAACAAACAATACCTCACAAAACAGAAACACACCTGAACCGTCTTAAATAGGGGTTGCAGCAAGCTACCAGGTGAAACACATCATGGCAAACCAACACAAACACAAGCATAGAAATACAACACACTAGATAGAACACTCTTGAGCAAAATGAAAACCCTAATTCTCACAATAGCCGCCGGCAGGAAGGACCTCCTGTAGCGCTCTCTGGCACACCATGATGGGATCAGTCTGTGACTGAAGATGCTCCTCTGAGCCATAACCATGGCATGTAGAAGTTGGGTGATGTTGTCCATGATTTCCAGCAGTTTGGCCAGGATCCATCTCTCCTCCTCTAGAGTGTCAAGGCTAATCCCCAGAACAGAGCTAGTCTTTCTGATCAGCTTATTTACCCGAGAAGCATCACCTGGCTTTATGTTTGCGTCCCAGCACACCACTACAAAATAAATGACACAGGCCACCACAAACTGGTAGAAGGTATGCAGTAGTTTATTGCACACGTATGGACTCCCAGGAACTTGCATGAACCAACCATTTCCACATCCATCCCCTGTATAAGGACTGCAGTCAGTTGGGCCTTGGTTCTCCTGAAGTCCACCACCATCTCCTTTGTTTTGCTGATGTTGAGCTGAAGGTGGTTCTGCTCACACCACAACACAAAGTCATTGATTGTGCTTCTGTACTCCACTTCCTGCCCACCCCTGATGCACCCTACAATTGAGTCATCCGAGAACTTCTGTAGATGGCATGATCCAGAATTATATCTGAAGTCCGAGGTGTAGAGGGTGAACAGGAAGGGGGACAGGACCGTTCCCTGGGGGGCCCCTGTGTTGCTCACTGCCCGTTCTGACACACAGCTCTGTAGTCGCACAAATTGTGGCCTACCGGTCAGGTAGTCCGTGACCCAGGAGACTAAGGGTGCTTACACTTTCATCCTCTTCATCTTCTCACCCAGTAGCAGGGGCTGAATGGTGTTGAAGGCACTGGAGAAGTAAAAAAACATAACCCTCACAGTGCAACCTGCGTTGTCCAGGTGAGAGTAGGCCCTCTGCAGAAGGTAGATGATAGCATCATCCACCCCGATGATGCGCTGATATGCGAACTGCAGGGGGTCCAGTGATGTACACACCAGGGGTCTGAGGTGAGCGAGGACTAACCTTTCCAGGGTCTTCATGATGTGGGATGTTAGCGCTACAGGTCTGAAGTCACTCAGGACAGTGGGGTGACCTTCTTGGGCACTGGGACGAGGCAGAATATTTTCCACAGCACATGGACCCTTTCCAGGCTCAGGCTAAGATTGAAACCGCTCGGGGGCTGTGATCTTGGGTTCCCTGGAGGAACTACAGCGATGCCTGTAGCACCGGTATGTGCCCGGAGGGTCTGGGATATCTGGAAGAGATGTTCTTGCTGCCGCCCCAGCAGGGCTCCTTGGTGGGTTACATTATTCTTGATCTGGGTCCATGTTGTTGGCAGAAGCTTGCTGTGACATGGGGAGGTTGGACCCAGGAGCAGAGAAGAGACCAGAAGAGGAATCAGTGGTTGAGGATAAACATAATACTTTACTGAGAACCGGTAACTGAAGGATCACAGTAAGTCTGGGAAACCACACTCAAACTCACTCAGGAGACAAACGCACACAGCAAACAATGAAATCTTCTACAAAGGTCAACAGAAAACACACCTCTTTTAACAGGGAAATCATAGTGAGATAATAGGACACACCTGAGTGTTGTTAATGTCTCTCAGATAAAATTAGGCCTTGAAGTTGAATTCAGTCTACAGGAATAGTGTAACATATTATAGACTAAAGAGCTGTAGGCAGGATTGTCATTGAAGTGGTGTGTGTGTTTCCTTTTGACATAGATACTAGGGAGATTGTCAGGTATACAACACCGGAGTCAAAGGGTCAGGATGTGTAGGGTGAATTATTCATTTCCGAGCTAGGACATAAGGGTCAGCCGAATAAGGAAATGTGAGAAGATATTAGTTTGGCCGAAGCAAAGCATAATCTCTTTATGTTACCGGGTGTTCTGGTAACATTGCTAGCAAGAAACGCCAATTGCGTTGAATGTGAGACGTCGTTAGTAAACTCCGTTCCCGAATTGAAGGGGACCCTTTTGCATTCTTGTACGAGAACGGCTAGCTTTGCATTAGAAGCTAAGATAAGCTAACAAACAGAGAGAAGCCATTCTCCTATGTTTATAGCATAAATCCTTTGCTTGAATCCTGTGTGATTTCAGACAAAACTTTTTACCAGGTTGATCATATGGCTAAGGACCAAATTAATTCGTTCCAACCAATGAGACGTTTTACACTTGTCAATCTTAACCTAGATTCAGCGACGCTTTCAGGTTAGTTAAAGTTTAATTCCCAGATAGCCTATACAGGTATGATTAAACATTCACATTGCTTAATCAACTGAATTAGTTTTTGCAAGTTCGTTGAAGTGCATCTCCCACATTACTGATCCAGTATTGATGATTCATTAACGTCTATAAATTGATTAAAATAGTTTTTGCAGCTTCCTACGAATCAAAACACAAACCAAATAATAATAATAATGAGCCCCCCATTCCCTGCTAATAAGTGAACCCTCACCCTGAACTATGGACACAAGCAGAGATTGCCATTGGTTCAGTCACGCAGTATCAGCGTACAGGTGAGACCTAGGCGAAGACAAATGTTTATTATACCAACAGGTGTAGGCAAAAGACAGGTCAGAGGCAAGCAGAGTTCAGTAATCCAGAGTAGTGGGGAAAAGGTACAAGACGTCAGGCAGGCTCAGGGTCAGAGCAGGCAGAGTTCAGTAATCCAGAGTAGTGGGGCAAAGGTACAAGACGTCAGGCAGGCTCAGGGTCAGAGCAGGCAGAGTTCAGTAATCCAGAGTAGTGGGGAAAAGGTACAAGACGTCAGGCAGGCTCAGGGTCAGAGCAGGCAGAGTTCAGTAATCCAGAGTAGTGGGGCAAAGGTACAAGACGTCAGGCAGGCTCAGGGTCAGAGCAGGCAGAGTTCAGTAATCCAGAGTAGTGGGGAAAAGGTACAAGACGTCAGGCAGGCTCAGGGTCAGAGCAGGCAGAGTTCAGTAATCCAGAGTAGTGGGGAAAAGGTACAAGACGTCAGGCAGGCTCAGGGTCAGAGCAGGCAGAGTTCAGTAATCCAGAGTAGTGGGGAAAAGGTACAAGACGTCAGGCAGGCTCAGGGTCAGAGCAGGCAGAGTTCAGTAATCCAGAGTAGTGGGGCAAAGGTACAAGACGTCAGGCAGGCTCAGGGTCAGAGCAGGCAGAGTTCAGTAATCCAGAGTAGTGGGGCAAAGGTACAAGACGTCAGGCAGGCTCAGGGTCAGAGCAGGCAGAGTTCAGTAATCCAGAGTAGTGGGGAAAAGGTACAAGACGTCAGGCAGGCTCAGGGTCAGAGCAGGCAGAGTTCAGTAATCCAGAGTAGTGGGGCAAAGGTACAAGACGTCAGACAGGCTCAGGGTCAGAGCAGGCAGAGTAAAGGTTGAAACCGGGAAACCAAGAAAACAGGCACTTTAGTAGTATAATAGTAGAATAATAGTATAATAGTAGTAGAATAATAGTAGTATAATAGTAGAATAATAGTAGTATAATAGTAGTATAATAGTAGAATAATAGTAGAATAATAGTAGTATAATAGTAGTATAATTGTAGTATAATAGTAGTATAATAGTAGAATAATAGTAGTATAATAGTAGAATAATAGTAGTATAATAGTAGTATAATAGTAGAATAATAGTAGAGAGAATTATATATTTCAGCTTTTATTTCTTTCATCACATTCCCAGTGGGTCAGAAGTTTACATACACTCAATTAGTATTTGGTAGCATTGCCTTTAAATTGTTTAACTTGGGTCAAACGTTTCAGGTAGCCTTCCACAAGCTTCCCACAATAAGTTGGGTGAATTTTGGCCCATTCCTCCTGACAGAACTGGTGTAACTGAGTCAGGTTTGTAGGCCTCCTTACTCGCACACGCTTTTTCAGTTCTGCCCACACATTTTCTATAGGATGAGGTCAGGGCTTTGTGATGGCCACCCCAATACCTTGACTTTGTTGTCCTAAAGCCATTTTGCCACAACTTTGGAAATATGCTTGGGGTCATTGTCCATTTGGAAGACACATTTGTGACCAAGCTTTAACTTCCTGACTGATGTCTTGAGATGTTGCTTCAATATATCCACATAATCTTTCTTCCTCATGATGCCATCTATTTTGTGAAGTGCACCAGTCCCTCCTGCAGCAAAGCACCCCCACAACATGATGCTGCCACCCCCGTGCTCCACAGTTGGGATTGTATTCCCAACTATTCCTCCAAACATAATGATGGTCATTATGGCCAAACAGTTCTATTTTTGTTTCATCAGACCAGAGAACATTTCTTCAAAAAGTACGATCTTTGTCCCCATGTGCAGTTGCAAACCGTAGTCTGGCTTTTTTATGGCGGTTTTAGAGCAGTGGCTTCTTCCTTGCTGAGCGGCCTTTCAGGTTATGTCGATATAGGACTCGTTTTATTGTGGACATAGATACTTTTGTACCTGTTTCCTCCAGCATCTTCACAAGGTCGTTTGCTGTTGTTCTTGGATTGATTTGCACTTGGTACCTTCAGGCGTTTGGAAATTGCTCCCAAGGATGAACCAGACTTGCGGAGGTCTAACATTTTTTGGTTTTCTTTTGATTTTTCCGATGATGTCGAGCAAAGAGACACTGAGTTTGAAGGTAGGCCTTGAAATACATCCACAGGTACACCTCCAACTGTATCAAATGATGTCAATTAGCCTAACAGAAACTTCTAAAGCCATGATCATTTTCTGGAATTTTCCAAGTTGTTTAAAGTCACAGTCAACTTAGTTTATGTAAACTTCTGACCCACTGGAATTGTGATATAGTGAATTATAAGTGAAATAATCTCTTTAAACAATTGTTGGAAGAATTACTTGTGTCATGTACAAAGTAGATGTCCTAACAGACTTGCCAAAACTATAGTTTGTTAACATGAAATCTGTGGAGTGGTTGAAAAATGAGTTTTAATGACTTCAACTTAAGTGTATGTAAACTTCTGACTTCAACTGTCAGACTTCAACTACTCTGAAACTGTCAGATTTGTACAATTATTTAAGATAATGAGGGAATTAGAAGCAGAAACCTAGAATCCAAGCATTAGAATATCCATAATACATACACAGCAATAGCATCGAACGATATGCAACTTTTCAGGGAAGTCAGGAACCAATATACACAGTCAGTTAGAAAAGCAAAGGCTAGCTTTTTCAAACAGAAATTTGCATCCTGTAGTACTAATTCCAAAAAGTTCTGGGACATTGTAAAGTCCATGGAGAATAAGAGTATCTCCTCCCAGTTGCCGACTGCATTGAGGCTAGGAAACACTGTCACCACCGATCAATTTACGATAACCGAAAATGTCAATAACCATTTTGCTACGGCTGGCCATGCTTTTCACATGGCTACCTCTACCCCGGCCAACAGCTCTGTACCCAGCAACCTGCCCAAGCCCCCCCCCGCTTCTCCTTCACCCAAACCCAGATAGCTGATGTTCTGAAAGAGCTGCAAAATCTGGACCCCTACAAATCTGCTGGGCTAGACAATCTGGACCCTTTCTTTCTAAAATTATCAGCCGAAATTGTTGCAAAACCTATTACTAGCCTGTTCAACCTCTCTTTTGTATCGTCTGAGATCCCTAGAGATTGGAAAGCTGCCGCGGTCATCCCCCTCTTCAAAGGGGGAGACACTCTAGACCCAAACTGTTACAGACCTATATCCATCCTGCCCTGCCTTTCTAAAGTCTTCGAATGCCAAGTTAACAAACAGATCACTTATCACATCGAATCCCACCGTACCTTCTCTGCTATGCAATCTGGTTTCCGAGCTGGTCATGGGTGCACCTCAGCCACGCTCAAGGTACTAAACGATATCATAACCGCCATCGATAAAAGACAGTACCGTGCAGCTGTCTTCATTGACCTGGCCAAGGCTTTCGACTCTGTCAATCACCGCATTCTTATTGGCAGACTCAATAGCCTTGGTTTCTCAAGTGACTGCCTTGCCTGGTTCTCCAACTACTTCTCAGATAGAGTTCAGTGTGTCAAATTGGAGGGCCTGTTGTCCGGTCCTCTGGCAGTATCTATGGGGGGTACCACAGGGTTCAATTCTTGGACCAACTCTATTCTCTATACAGTGGGGAGAACAAGTATTTGATACACTGCCGATTTTGCAGGTTTTCCCACTTACAAAGCATGTAGAAGTCTGTAATTTTTATCATAGGTACTCTTCAACTGTGAGTGACGGAATCTAAAACAAAAATCCAGAAAATCACATTGTATGATTTTTAAGTAATTAATTTGCATTTTATTGCATGACATAAGTATTTGATACATCAGAAAAGCAGAACTTAATATTTGGAACAGAAACCTTTGTTTGCAATTACAGAGATCATACGTTTGCTGTAGTTCTTGACCAGGTTTGCACACACTGCAGCAGGGATTTTGGCCCACTCCTCCATACAGATCCTTCAGGTTTCGGGGCTGTCGCTGGGCAATACAGACTTTCAACTCCCTCCAAAGATTTTCTATTGGGTTCAGGTCTGGAGACTGGCTAGGCCACTCCAGGACCTTGAGATGCTTCTTACGGAGCCACTCCTTAGTTGCCCTGGCTGTGTGTTTTGGGTCGTTGTCATGCTGGAAGACCCAGCCACGACCCATCTTCAATGCTCTTACTGAGGGAAGGAGGTTGTTGGCCAAGATCTCGCGATACATGGCCCCATCCATCCTCCCCTCAATACGGTGCAGTCGTCCTGTCCCCTTTGCAGAAAAGCATCCCCAAAGAATGATGTTTCCACCTCCATGCTTCACGGTTGGGATGGTGTTCTTGGGGTTGTACTCATCCTTCTTCTTCCTCCAAACACGGCGAGTGGAGTTTAGACCAAAAAGCTCTATTTTTGTCTCATCAGACCACATGACCTTCTCCCATTCCTCCTCTGGATCATCCAGATGGTCATTGGCAAACTTCAGACGGGCCTGGACATGCGCTGGCTTGAGCAGGGGGACCTTGCGATCTTGCGTGGTGCCCCATTTACCATTTATCGGATCATCAAGAACTTCAAGGAGAGAGGTTCAATTGTTGTGAAGAAGACGCCAGGGCGCCCAAGAAAGTCCAGCAAGCGCCAGGACCGTCTCCTAAAGTTGATTCAGCTGCGGGATTGGGGCACCACCAGTGCAGAGCTAGCTCAGGAATGGCAGCGGGCAGGTGTGAGTGCATCTGCACACACAAGGAGGCAAAGACTTTTGGAGAATGGCCTGGTGTCGAAGGGCAGCAAAGAAGCCACTTCTCTACAGGAAAAACATCAAGGACAGACTGATATTCTGCAAAAGGTACAGGGATTGGACTGCTGAGGACTGGGGTAGAGTCATTTTCTCTGATGAATACCCTTTCCGATTGTTTGGGCCATCCGGAAAACACCTTGTCCGGAGAAGACAAGGTGAGCGCTACCATCAGTCCTGTGTCATGCCAACAGTAAAGCATCCTCAGACCATTCATGTGTGGGGTTGCTTCTCAGCCAAGGGAGTGGGCTCACTCACAATTTTGCCTCAGAACACAGCCATGAATAAAGAATGGTACCAACACATCCTCAGATAGCAACTTCTCTCAACCATCCAAGATCAGTTTGGTGACGACCAATGCCTTTTCCAGCATGATGGAGCACCTTGCCATAAGGCAAAAGTGATAACTGGCTCGGGGAACAAAACATCAACATTTTGGGTCCATGGCATGGCCAGGAAACTTCCCAGACCTTAATCCCATTGAGAACTTGTGGTCGATCCTTAAGAGGCGGGTGGACAAACAAAAACCCACAACTTCTGACAAACTCCAAGCATTGATTATGCAAGAATGGCCTGCCATCAGTCAGGATGTGGCCCAGCATGCCAGGGCGGATTGCAGAGGTCTTGAAAAAGAAGGGTCAACACTGCAAATATTGACTCTTTGCATAAACTGAATGTCATTGTCAATGAAAGCCTTTGACACTTATGGAATACTTGTAATTACACTTCAGTGTACCATAGTAACTACTGACATAAAGATCTAAGAACACTGAAGCAGCAAACTTTGTGGAGACCAATACTTGTATAATTCTCAAAACTTTTTGCCACGACTGTATTTGTTTGAAATCTTCCATCGGGACCAGACAGAAAGCTTTCAGCACCTGTATTCCTCATCTGGCCTCGCTGCTCAACTTCTCTTTCGGCTGTTTCTTAAATCTGCTCCAGAGTAGATTTGATAGTCCTATGAGAAATGTTCCAACTGTACACACTATTTTATCGGTGTACTATCTGATGTGACAGACACTTTTAAATCCTATTGTGTATGGAGTTAGGATGGTTAAAATCAGACAGGCTTGTAAAAACATACTACCAGTAGGTCTGTAGCATAGAACATAAGCTAAACATTAGTGTGACCTTTTCTGTCCTGATTGTTAGATCTTGGGATGTTGACTTGTGTGTTTTGTTACTTATAGGTGCAATAGTTTATGGTTTGAGGATGGTGAAAATCTGACTTGTATAACGTTTGCTGATTTGTATAATATTGTCATTGACCTTTTATTTACTTGCTGATCTGCAATGACTACCTTTATCCTCAAAGAATACAATTCACTTCCTCGTCTACAAAGCCCTAAATGGAATCGGACCTGCCTTCCTGTCAGACCTACTCTCCCCCATGATCCTCCACACACCCTAAGTTTAAGCCACACCAAGCTGCTCCATGCAACCAGGATCTGGAGACACACAATGGAGGGCTGTTGTTTTTTCTCCCACACACCATGTCTTTGGAAGTCCCTTCCTGACAATCTCAGGGCTGCTCAGACGGTCGGGGCCTTTAAAGCAGTCTGAAGACTCATCTCTACTCATCTGAGCCTTCCCTTCCTCCTAGACTTTGATTGATGCTCTCATGATTTGGTTATATATACTTTGTACTCTACTTTATTAAATGTTTTATTTTATGCACTTTGAGATTATAATTGTATAATTAAAATACTTTATTAATGTACTCCATCCATCCAGTAAAAAGCTGTAAAAAGTGTTGGAGTTCTATCAGTGTGAAACACCAGTATTTAGTTTTGCTCCATGCATACCTTACCATGGGGAAAGCAGAAGCCAATAACAAGAGCATAATAAACATGTTTATTGAGTCATTAGGTACCAGGTCATTAGTCCACTCTATCACCTGGTTCCCTGGGAACCAATTAACACAGCTATTAACCTGTAGAGACCTGAGGGGCTCAAGGAGAGGAGAGGCACGGCTGGTGTTGACTGCATCTCAAATGGTACCCTATCCCCTATGTTGACCAGAGCCCTCTGGTCAAAGGTGGTGCACTATATAGGGAATAGAGTACCATTTAGGACACACTCCTTCTGTCATCACCTCTGGGAGTGTAGGACCTAAAAGTGTACTGTAGGCCTGGGGAAGCCTAGAGTGACTATATTGGTCAATACTTCTTCATTTAACCAGACAATTCAGTTAAGACCTAAAAGTGTACTGTAGGCCTGGGGAAGCCTAGAGTGACTATAATGGTCAATACTTCTTCATTTAACCAGACAATTCAGTTAAGACCTAAAAGTGCACTGTAGGCCTGGGGAAGCCTAGAGTGACTATAATGGTCAATACTTCTTCATTTAACCAGACAATTCAGTTAAGACCTAAAAGTGTACTGTAGGCCTGGGGAAGCCTAGAGTGACTATAATGGTCAACACTTCTTCATTTAACCAGACAATTCAGTTAAGACCTAAAAGTGTACTGTAGGCCTGGGGAAGCCTAGAGTGACTATAATGGTCAACACTTCTTCATTTAACCAGACAATTCAGTTAAGACCTAAAAGTGTACTGTAGGCCTGGGGAAGCCTAGAGTGACTATAATGGTCAATACTTCTTCATTTAACCAGACAATTCACATACATTGACCTAAAAGTGTACTGTAGGCCTGGGGAAGCCTAGAGTGACTATAATGGTCAACACTTCTTCATTTAACCAGACAATTCAGTTAAGACCTAAAAGTGTACTGTAGGCCTGGGGAAGCCTAGAGTGACTATAATGGTCAACACTTCTTCATTTAACCAGACAATTCAGTTAAGACCTAAAAGTGTACTGTAGGCCTGGGGAAGCCTAGAGTGACTATAAGGGTCAACACTTCTTCATTTAACCAGACAATTCAGTTAAGACCTAAAAGTGTACTGTAGGCCTGGGGAAGCCTAGAGTGACTATAATGGTCAATACTTCTTCATTTAACCAGACAATTCACATACATTGACCTAAAAGTGTACTGTAGGCCTGGGAAAGCCTAGAGTGACTATAATGGTCAATACTTCTTCATTTAACCAGGCAATTCACATACATTGACCTAAAAGTGTACTGTAGGCCTGGGGAAGCCTAGAGTGACTATAATGGTCAACACTTCTTCATTTAACCAGACAATTCAGTTAAGACCTAAAAGTGTACTGTAGGCCTGGGGAAGCCTAGAGTGACTATAATGGTCAATACTTCTTCATTTAACCAGACAATTCACATACATTGACCTAAAAGTGTACTGTAGGCCTGGGGAAGCCTAGAGTGACTATAATGGTCAATACTTCTTCATTTAACCAGACAATTCACATACATTGACCTAAAAGTGTACTGTAGACCTGGGGAAGCCTAGAGTGACTATAATGGTCAATACTTCTTCATTTAACCAGACAATTCACATACATTGACCTAAAAGTGTACTGTAGGCCTGGGGAAGCCTAGAGTGACTATAATGGTCAATACTTCTTCATTTAACCAGACAATTCACATACATTGACCTAAAAGTGTACTGTAGGCCTGGGGAAGCCTAGAGTGACTATAATGGTCAATACTTCTTCATTTAACCAGACAATTCAGTTAAGACCTAAAAGTGTACTGTAGGCCTGGGGAAGCCTAGAGTGACTATAATGGTCAATACTTCTTCATTTAACCAGACAATTCACATACATTGACCTAAAAGTGTACTGTAGGCCTGGGGAAGCCTAGAATGACTATAAGGATCAACGCTTCTTCATTTAACCAGACAATTCAGTTAAGAACAAATTCTCATTTAACCAATGACGGTCTACTTGTGAAACCTCCTGGCCAAACCCTCACGATGCTGGGCCAATTTTGCGCCGCCCTATGGGACTCCCGATCAGGGCCGGTTGTGATACAGCCAGGGATCGAACCCGGGTCTGTAGTGACGCCTCATGCAATCGGGAGGTTCTGCTGTTCCTCCTTTTACATGAGGTGATGTCACACACTTCTGTTACAGTGTAGAGTGCCAGACTAGAGGGTCCCCACACATACATTGTTTTAACAGGATCATAGACCACTAACACAGCCTGTTCAATAACAGACCATTAAGAATGTGTATTCTACAGTGTAGAGTGCCAGACTAGAGGGTCCCCACACATACATTGTTTTAACAGGATCATAGACCACTAACACAGCCTGTTCAATAACATACCATTAAGAATGTGTATTCTACAGTGTAGAGTGCCAGACTAGAGGGTCCCCACACATACATTGTTTTAACAGGATCATAGACCACTAACACAGCCTGTTCAATAACATACCATTAAGAATGTGTATTCTACAGTGTAGAGTACCAGACTAGAGGGTCCTCACACATACATTATTATAACAGGATCATAGACCACTAACACAGCCTGTTCAATAACATACCATTAAGAATGTGTATTCTACAGTGTAGAGTACCAGACTAGAGGGTCCCCACACATACATTATTATAACAGGATCATAGACCACTAACACAGCCTGTTCAATAACATACCATTAGGAATGTGTATTCTACAGTGTAGAGTACCAGACTAGAGGGTCCCCACACATACATTGTTTTAACAGGATCATAGACCACTAACACAGCCTGTTCAATAACAGACCATTAAGGATGTGTATTCTACAGTGTAGAGTACCAGACTAGAGGGTCCCCACACATACATTGTTATAACAGGATCATAGACCACTAACACAGCCTGTTCAATAACATACCATTAAGGATGTGTATTCTACAGTGTAGAGTACCAGACTAGAGGGTCCCCACACATACATTATTATAACAGGATCATAGACCACTAACACAGCCTGTTCAATAACATACCATTAAGGATGTGTATTCTACAGTGTAGAGTACCAGACTAGAGGGTCCCCACACATACATTGTTTTAACAGGATCATAGTTGTAACAGTAAAATGCACAAGGTGCAGTTTCTAAATTGGGTAGTGCTTCATCAGTTTACCTCTTTTCATGTCTTGACCTCTTGTCATGACCTCAGGTCTTGTAACTGTGCTTTCTATGGCTTGTACTATATTTCCTAACATATACTCATATGTAAGAATTCTAGATATATATTTTATATCTTCAAAAGAGATGAAACAGAAAGCGTTTAACACTTGTACACCACATATAGCCTCTTTGATGAACTTCTCCTGTTTATTTGTGATTCTGCAAGGCAGAGGTACTAGGCCTTAACCCTAAAACATAACATGATTGTTTATTTTTGGAGTATTTAATAGGTTATTTTGTGTTTTTTACGTTGCTATAATTGACTATGCAAATATGTGGCAATTTGACATAGTTTCTCTGTGTGAGGGCTTGGTTGTGGTAAGGCCTCTTACTCCCACCAGGGGGAGGTGAGAGGCACACAATCAAGTCCTCACACCCTAACTGGGGAGATTATGATCCCCAATCAGAGACAGCTGTCTAGTGTTGTCTCTGATTGGGGATAGTATTTAGGCTCCACACACTTCCACCTGTGTGTGGATCATTGTTCCTGCTTGCCTGCCTTGTGTCATTCAGCAAGCAAGCAAGCAAGCAAGCAAGCAAGCAAGCAAGCAAGCAAGCAAGCAAGCAAGCAAGCAAGCAAGCAAGCAAGCAAGCAAGCAAGCAAGCAAGCAAGCAAGCAAGCAAGCAAGCAAGCAAGCAAGCAAGCAAGCAAGCAAGCAAGCAAGCAAGCAAGCAAGCAAGCAAGCAAGCAAGCAAGCAAGCAAGCCACTGTGTTTTTGATCGTGTGTTTGTTTTGTTTATACTCTCCTTTTATATTGAATGCCTTGTGAGAAAACCTCATTCAATAAAAAGGATGACACTTCACCAGCGCTCCGTTTACCGTCCCATCAATCCAAACCGTGACACTCTGTAGGCCAAATATCTCTATATATGTTTTATCTACCCAAGTTTCATTACACAATACACTGTTGCCATGCCCATCAAGTCACTGATCCATTTACAGCTCTTTGTTTGTTGGTAATGTTAGAGACACCCACCACACACAGTGCTTTTACCATATAATGGTTTCAATGTATATATTTGACATACTGTATATCATTACATTGTGCATGTTCATTTATACAGTCATTATTATTCAAACATGTCCTCACCTGGGATTTGAACTCACAACCTCTTCAATGATGAGATGGCCAGTTTAACTGGCAGCACAGATGGCAGATTACAGTGCATAGATGTATTATAGGTAATGAATGTGCAGAGGGGGGACACAGCAGAAAGATCCGTATTCACCAAATTCAGAGATTGTGAGTTCAAATCCCAGGTGGGGTCATAATGAAAAGTCAGTATTAAGTAATCATGTCAAATGTAATCATATTGTCACTGATTAAAGGTTTGTACAATATTTTAGCTGAACATTGCACCACTTACCTTAAAACATTCATACCATTTAATAATTTAACTTATAATGGTTTGGGACACCTGGGAACATCTTGTGGCAAAAACCTCCATGGGACCATTCCACAACATCCCAAGAAAATCCTAAAAATGTCCTCAGAGACAATCCGGGAACTAGACAAAGCCTCCAGGAGCCCATGACACAACGTCCTGACCACTTTAGACCACTTTGCAGGGACGTTCCCTTGGGACCATCAGACAATGTCTTAATGAATATTAAAATTGAAGTCCTTAGAACGTCCTAAGAAAGTCCTGACATGGTCCTCAGTGACGTCCTAGTAACTTAGAGGGAACGAGACAAAGGTCCCCCAGAGAACGTTCCCTTGGGACCATCACGCAACGTCCTGAGGACTAGTAAAATGAACTCCTGAAATGGTTCTGATATGGTCCTCAGCGACATCCTAGTAACTTACAGGGAACTAAACAAAGGTTCCTCAGAGAACGTTCCCTTCGGACCATCTCGTGGCATCCTGAAGACTTGGTTTGCTGATGTCAACGTTGTGAACAGGGTGCCCCATGGTGGTTATGGTATGGGCAGGCAAAAGCTACGGACAACGAACACAATTGCATTTTATCGATGGCAATTTGAATGCATAGAGATGCTGTGACGAGATCCTGAGGCCCATTGTTGTGCCATTCCTGCCAGTATCCAGCAACTTCACACAGCCATTGAAGAAGAGTGGGACAACATTCCTTATTCCTAAATCAACTGCCTAAACAACTCTATGTGAAGGAGATGTGTCGCGCTGGATGAGACAAATGTTGGTCACTCCAGATACTGACTGGTTTTCTGATCCAAACCCCTATCTTTTATTTAAGGTACTGTATCTGTGACCAACAGATGCAGATCTGTATTCCCAGTCATGTGAAATCCATAGATTATGGCCTAATGAATTTATTTCAATTGACTGATTTCCTTTTATGAACTGTAACTCAGTAAAATCTTTGAAATTGTTGCATGTTGTGTTTATATTTTTGTTCAGTCTTCCTTATCATAACGTTATACTGCGATCCAAACCATATCTGTACTGAACGCCCTGTTATTGTCCTGAGGTTAATGTCATGTTTTAATGTTCCTACAAGGTTCTCAGAACACCAGTGGGATAACTGTCACGAGTCTGTTTCCTTGCCCGTCGCTTGCCTTTTCTACTGCCTCTCTTGGTCTCGTTGTGGTGGGTCATTCTGTCACGAGTGGGTGTAGAGAGAGACCAAGGTGAAGCGCAGCGTTAGTTCGACATGTTTATTATAACTCTAAACTTGAATGTCACGAACTATACACAACAAAACAATGAAACTGAACACATTTACTTGTCTGTGACATGAACGTACAATGACCCACTCAACAGGTGTGGGATATGGAAACTTAAATAGAATCCCCAATCAGAGACAACGTCTCGCAGCTGTCTCTAATTGGGAATTCAATACAAAAAGAAAACATAGATCTAGTTAACCTAGGTCTGTCAGGCTCTGACCCTGGCTATCTAGAGGAGCCAAAGGCCTCCCTATGGCCAGAGCCTGACAGTACCCCCCCCTCTAAGGCGCGGACTCCTGACCGCGATACATACATATAAAAAAAATATAATAATAAAAAACAGTGACATTGGAGGGTTGGGGAGGGACACTTCACCTTGGTGGCGGTTCTGGCCCCGGTGAAGTGGAGTCTGATGACCTGTCCTGGAATGGGACCTGGTCTGGCGAACGGCTCCGGCCATGGAGCGGGGCAGACGCCCAGACCCGGACTGGGAACCGGTGTGGCAGGTGGTTCCGGCTCTGGAGCTGGGCAGACGTCCGGACCCCGACTGGGCACCGGTGGAGCGGACTGCTCTGGCATGGGAGTGGAGCAGACGACCGAACCCGGACTGGGCACCGGTGTGACAGGTGGTTCCGGCTCTGGAGCTGGGCAGACGTCCGGACCCTGACTGGGCACGGGTGGAGCGGACTGCTCTGGCACTGGAGTGAAGCAGACGACCGGCCCCGGACTGGGCACCGGTGGAGCGGACTGCTCTGGCACTGGAGTGAAGCAGACGACCGGCCCCGGACTGGGCACCGGTGGAGAGGACTGCTCTGGCACTGGAGTGAAGCAGACGACCGGCCCCGGACTGGGCACCGGTGGAGCGGACTGCTCTGGCACTGGAGTGAAGCAGACGACCGGCCCCGGACTGGGCACCGGTGGAGAGGACTGCTCTGGCACTGGAGTGAAGCAGACGACCGTCCCCGGCCTGGGTACCGGTGGATCGGACTGCTCTGGCACTGGAGTGAAGCAGACGGCCAGCCCCGGACTGGGCACCGGTGGAGGTTCCGGGCTGTGGACCTTAGCTGGAGGCTCCGGGCTGCGGACCTTCTCTGGAGGCTCCGGGCTGCTGACCTTCGCTGTAGGCTCTGGGCTGCGGACCTTCGCTGGAGGTTCCGAGTTGCTGACCTTCGCTGGAGGTTCCGGGCTGCGGACCTTCGCTGTCGGCGCCGGGCTGCGGACCTTCACTGTAGGCTCCGGGCTGCGGGCCTTCGCTGGAGGCTCCGTGCTGCGGACCTTCATTGTAGGCTCAGGGTTGCTGACCTTCGCTGGAGGTTCCGTGTTACTGACCTTCGCTGTAGGCTCGGGGCTGCGGACCTTCGCTGGAGGTTCAGGGCTGCTGACCTTCACTAGAGGTTCCAAGCTGCGGACCTTCACTGTAGGTTCAGGGTTGCTGACCTTCTCTGGAGGCTCCGGGCTGCTGACCTTCGCTGTAGGCTCTGGGCTGCGGACCTTCGCTGGAGGTTCCGGGCTGCAGACCTTCGCTGTAGGCTGAGGGCAGCTTCGCTGTAGGCTCAGGGCTACGGACCTTCACTGGAGGCTCCGAGCTGCTGACCTTCGCTGGAGGTTCCGGGCTGCGGACCTTCACTGGAGGTTCTGGGTTGCTGACCTTCACTGGAGGCTCAGGGCTACGGACCTTCGCTGGAGGCTCCGAGCTGCTGACCTTCGCTGGAGGTTCTAGGGTGCGGACCTTCGCTTGCTCAGAAGCCCGCTCCCGCATATCCATCAGCCTGTTCACGAGAGCATATCGGCGCCCGAAGTCCTCCTCCTCCTCTATCTCTATAAGAAGCGGGTCCGTCTGTTTCTCCAGTGGAAGAGCAACCCAGGCTCTCCACCACCTCGTCTGTTCCTCCTTCGGCTGTTCATAAAACCCCTCGGGTTTCTCTCGATCCTGGATCGTTGGAAGACGAAGTGGTGGGCGCTCCTCTTCCTCCAGCCTCTCCGTGCTTTGGATGGTGTGGTGCACGAAATCGGCACGGATCGGGGCCGGCACGGACTCTGGGCCGACGCTGGAGGCACCGGGACGGGAACTGGCGTTGGAGGGCTGCGACTGCCCCGATCTTCCTCTCTCCATCGCCAATCCCCTTCCTGTGAGGACTCCATCGGGAGCCCCCACGAGTGAGGAAACAAAGGCACATATTCGTCATGTTCCTCCGACTCCTCTCCATACCTTTGTTCCCATGGCTGTAGGGGCTCCTCCTGGATCCCCCACGAGTGCAGTGGCCAAGGTTCTTCCCCGTCAACCCCCGACCACCCCCATAGCCCCCCCAAAAAACTGTTTGGGGTTTCTGGGCTCCAGGCTGTTTCCTTGCCCGTCGCTTGCCTTTTCTACTGCCTCTCTTGGTCTCGTTGTGGTGGGTCATTCTGTCACGAGTGGGTGTAGAGAGAGACCAAGGTGAAGCGCAGCGTTAGTTCGACATGTTTATTATAACTCTAAACTTGAATGTCACGAACTATACACAACAAAACAATGAAACTGAACACACTTACTTGTCTGTGACATGAACGTACAATGACCCACTCAACAGGTGTGGGATATGGAAACTTAAATAGAATCCCCAATCAGAGACAACGTCTCGCAGCTGTCTCTAATTGGGGATTCAATACAAAAAGAAAACATAGATCTAGTTAACCTAGGTCTGTCAGGCTCTGACCCTGGCTATCTAGAGGAGCCAAAGGCCTCCCTATGGCCAGAGCCTGACAATAACGTCCCTGGAATGTCAGGAAATGGTTGGTGCCGTCCTGTGTGGTCACCTGTTAAGCAGCTCCCATTGTTGTGCGATAATTGTTGTTTTAGTGTGTTCTTCGTGAGTTTGTTTTACAACAGTTGATCTATAATAGTTCAGGATTATGGAGTGCTACTATTTTACAAAGGTTTTAGCGGTCCTTATTATCACTGAGGCACTTTTTCTTATATTTAGCGGCGCCGGACGCTGCCCACGTTCAAACAGTTTGTGAAGTGCCAAACCAGGAATAATAAAACTCTGGACTTGTTATATGCTAATGTGAAGGATGCATACACATCTACACTTCGTCCCCTCGGTAGATCGGATCACCCCCACTTTGCTCACAACACCTCTGCTGAGACAATCAGCGACCCCCCCCCTCCCCATCTCCGCCCCCGCTCCCTCTGGACTGATCTGCAACACCCCCCACCTCTGGACTGATCCTCAACACCCCCTTCCCCCCACCTCCCCACCTGGGCTGGCTTTCACCACCAACCAAGTGAAGAGAGAGCTGGAGAGACTACATCAGTGGAAAGCGGCGGGCCCTGATGGCATCAGCCCAAGGGTGCTTAGGGTCTGTGCTGACCAACTGTGTGGAACACTCCAGCGTCTCTTCAACCTTAGCCTTAGCCTAGAAAGGGTCCCTGTGCTGTGGAAAACATCCTGCCTCGTCCCAGTGCCCAAGAAGGCGTACCCCACTGCCCTGAATGATTTTAGACCTGTAGCGCTAACATCCCACATCATGAAAACCCTGGAAAGGTTAGTCCTCGCTCACCTCAGACCCCTGGTGTGTACATCACTGGACCCCCTGCAGTTTGCATATCAGCACAACATCGGGGTGGATGATCACCTGGACAACGCAGGTTGCACTGTGAGGGTTATGTTTTTTGACTTCTCCAGTGCCTTCAACACCATTCAGTCCCTGCTACTGGGTGAGAAGTTGAAGAGGATGAAAGTGGAAGCACCCTTAGTCTCCTGGGTCACAAACTACTTGACCGGTAGGCCACAATTTATGCAGCTACAGAGCTGTGTGTCAGAACGGGCAGTGAGCAACACAGGGGCCCCCCAGGGAACGGTCCTGCCCCCCTTCCTGTTCACCCTCTACCCCTCGGACTTCAGATATAACTCTGAAACATGCCACCTACAGAAGTTCTCCGATGACTCTGCAATTGTAGGGTGCATCAGGGGTGGGCAGGAGGAGGATTACAGGAGCACAATCAATGACTTTGTGTTGTGGTGTGAGCAAAACCACCTTCAGCTCAACATCAGCAAAACAAAGGAGATGGTTGTGGACTTCAGGAGAACCAAGGCCCAACCGACTACAGTCCCTATACATGGGACAACGTCACCCACCCTCTGCGTACCATGGTTATGATGCAGAGGAGCACCTTCAGACTGATCCCACCACGGTGTGCCAGAGAGCGCTACAGGAGGTCCTTCCTGCCGATGGCTATTAGACTATTTAATGCCTCACCGGGGTGCTCTGTAACAATGTATAGTGTACATATTCAGCCATTCACTCATACTATGCTATTTTATAGCTTTTTGCACTCCAGACTTCTTGTATTTTTATACTTTTTCATACTGCCGCACTATGTATCATGTATCGTGTATCTGTCTTTTGTGTATTTTTGTTCTGGCATTTCGCACCTGTCCTGTTTTTTCGTAGCTGCTTGAAAATAAATTTCCCCTTGGGGATCAATAAAGTACCTACCTACCTACCTACCTACCTACCTACCTGAACCCTTAAAGCAGCATTTCCCAAACTGTGACCTGGTGACCCCAAAGGGAGCATGTTTTGGTTTTTGCCCTGGCACTACACAGCTGATTCAAAGAATCAACTAATCATCAATCTGTGATTATTTGAATCAGCTATGTCGTGCTAGTGCATGAAATAAAATATGTACCCTTTGGGGTCCCCAGGACAGAGTTTGGGAAACGCTGCCTTAAAGGGACATAATGGGAATGTTGCTGAATGTCCTTAGGACGTCCCCTTTTTGCTGGGTTAATACATAAATAGAGTTGTCGTATCTTTGTCTATCATTAAAATGGTGACTACTATTTATTGAATAATTACCTACGTCTAATTATGGGATTTACATTAATCCTGCAATGATTATCTCATTAGGATTCCAGGGGAGAAATGTATTCTACTGAGTTGCTACTCTCTGAATTTAACTCATGGGTCAGAATATAATGCATGTATTTACTTGTGAGCTGATTCTCTCTGTTCGGTGCTGGTTTACACCCCCTCTGATGGGTACCGGTCTCTGGTGTAAGTCTCTGATTGTCCACAAGATGTCACGTTGTCCTTTCCTTTCGGTGTCTGCTTCCTAGGACTCGTTCCTGGAGTCGGCTAATCAGCCATGTCGATTTCCCCACAGTTTGTGGATGTGGTCAGTGTAGACAAGCGATGACTTTTGAGAGAATAACCGGGTGGTTCTGCTTGAATTCACCTTCTTAAATACAGTCGTTGACCGTAGCGTTGATTGTTTCAGAGTTCCTCTGTGGGAACTACGTGTTGTCTTTTTGTGGAGGTCATGACTTATCGTAGACCTCCGGTTGCAGCACCAATGTCCTCCAGTCAAGGGAGAGATGGGGAGTCTCAAAAGTTTTATACCTTTCTGGCAGAAGAGGGTGTTTCTGTAGTTTACGACCTGCTTATCTGATTTCCCTGAGTGTGGCTTGGTAAGCAAGGTATTGAGAATTTACTATGATCTCGTGTAAACAGCTGTCAGGCTCTGGCCATAGAGAAGCCTATTTGCTTCTCTATGTAGTTATGGTCAGAGTCTGACAGTGTCTTTCTTTTCTGTTTCTGTGTGGGGTTTTGGGTTGGATCCCTAATTAGAGGCAGCTGCACCGCATTGTTTCTAATTAGGGATCCCATATATGTTGAGTCTGTCCTTCACTCGGTTGTTGATGTTGTCGTTATATGTCGCAGTCACGGTGAAGTAAGTGTGCCTTTTTTATGTCCGTTCAGTTTCGTGTTTGTGAACGTGACGTTGTTGTCTATAGTGTTTTGTAATAGTTCGTCATTTTGTTGTACATTATACATAGTATTTATATATTACATAGTATAAATAAAAACAATGTCGAACTACTATCCCTGCGTTGCGCCTTGGTCTTTCAATGCACCCTGACAGAACGACCCACCAGTACGAGACCAAGCAGCGCAAATGGGGAGAGACGGAGAGCGAGATAGCCCCGCGTCGGTTCACCAACACCGAACTCCTCGGAGGGCCACTCCCAGGCCAGAGCAATCCGCTTCACCGATGTCCAGTCCGGGTCCGGATCTCTGCCCTACTCCCCGCACCCAACCTCCAGTGCGTGCGTCTAGCCAGGTGCGTCCCGGGCCAGCTCCACGCATCCAACCTCCGGTGCGCCTCCCCAGTCCGGTACGACCCATGCCGGCTCCCCGCACCCAACCTCCAGCGAAGGTCCGCAGCCCGCAACCTCCAGCTAAGGTCCGCAGCCCGCAACCTCCAGCGAAGGTCCGCAGCCCGCAACCTCCAGCGAAGGTCCGCAGCCCGCCGCCTCCAGCGAAGGTCAGCAGCCCGCCGCCTCCAGCGAAGGTCAGCAGCCCGCCGCCTCCAGCGAAGGTCAGCAGCCCGCCGCCTCCAGCGAAGGTCAGCAGCCCTGAGCCGTCATCCACGGCCCGTAGCCCGGAACCTCCAGCGAAGGTCCGTAGCCCGGAGCCGTTTGCCCCACCGGTGCCCAGTCCGGGCCCGGTTGTGTTCCCCGCTCCAGAGCCTGAGCAGTCCGCCCCACCAGTGCCCAATCCTGGCCCGGTTGTTTTCCCCGCTCCATGGCCGGAGCCGTTTGCCCCATCGGTGCCCAGTCCGGGCCCGGTTGTTTTCCCCGCTCCATGGCCGGAGCCGTTTGCCCCACCGGTGCCCAGTCCGGGCTCGGTAAATTGCCCAGCTCCATGGCCGGAGCCATTTGCCCCCCCGGTGCCCAGTCCGGGCTCGGTAAATTGCCCAGCTCCATGGCCGGAGCCATTTGCCCCCCCGGTGCCCAGTCCGGGCCCGGTTGTTTTCCCCGCTCCATGGCTGGAGCCGTTTACCCCACCAGGGCCCAGTCCGGGCCCGGTTAAATGTCCCGCTCCTTGGCCGGAGCCGTTTGCCCCACCGGTACCCAGCCCGGGAGCGGTTATAAGGAAGGGGCATGGGACAAAACTGTCCACTTCGCCGGAGCCAGAGCCGCCCCCGAGGGACTAGTCTTCCCTTCCATTAACCCCCCCTGTTTTGTGTGTTTGTTTTTGGGTTTTTTTGGCGTCCGGGAGTCCGCGCCTTGGGGGGGGGGGGGGGTACTGTCAGGCTCTGGCCATAGAGAAGCCTATTTGCTTCTCTATGTAGTTATGGTCAGAGTCTGACAGTGTCTTTCTTTTCTGTTTCTGTGTGGGGTTTGGGTTGGATCCCTAATTAGAGGCAGCTGCAACGCATTGTCTCTAATTAGGGATCCCATATATGTTGAGTCTGTCCTTCACTCGGGTGTGGGTCGTTATCGATGTATGTCGCAGTCACGGTGAAGTAAGTGTGTTTTCGTTTACGTCCGTTCATTCTTGTTTGTGTTGTTTGAGAACGTGACATTTTGTTTATCGTGTTTGTTATTTGTGGTAGTTCGTTCTTTATTATTTTTATACATAGTAAAATAAAATAAAAGAAATGTCGAACTACTATCCCTGCGCTGCGTCTTGGTCCCCCCCCACACACATCACACAGCTAAAATCACAGTTTCATCAACACGAAAACATTCTCTTTAATCTGGATATTTCTTACCAAACATAACGACTGTAGACATCATATAGACAGTTTGGAAACTATTAAAGTTACAATGTTTTCATAATCACACCATTTAAACTTTAATTACATCACATAGTTGACATTCATATCCATATGCCAAGAGTCCTCAGTTTCAACACACATAATAGAATGAATCATGTTCCCAATGTCTTGTTTCATGGACATAAAGTTTTGGCTCCATTGAGTCTAAGGACAAAGGGCCATAAACTGGGCCTTTTCCCTCCTCCTCTGTTTTCCTGTGAGAGACAAAGTGAGAGAAAGTCTGGTTGGTGTCAAAGTTCCCCCTTTCACCACTCCAATCCACTCAACCCCCCTCCCACATCCTTTGGGGGGGAGGAGCTTGGCAGAGATGGCTCCATCAAATGACCTGTGACCTCAAGTCATGACAGAGTAAATAGAATGAAATGAGTTGCTTGTCATGAACTCAATATAGATCCATCACTATGGAGTGGTTACATGTTGACACTGAAACTACAATCCCATGTGAGCATACACTATGATATATTAAGAGGCTAGCAGGACAAGTTATTGGAGCAGTATCCCTCTGTCAAGCAAGAAGACATTTCATGGACACAAGTTTCTTCATTTCTTTCACACCTCAGGAGTCTGATATTGTACAGATATTATCGGGAACTCTTTTTTAAAATATCTATAAGAGTTTGAAGGAAGATGTGAATTAGTTTTGTTAAAACTATTGTGTTTAGTATGAGTCTAAACATAATCAATTTATTCACACTTGACTACATTCACATCCATACACACTCAAGCCTTGTATGGACTAAGAATTGCTGCGTTGACCAGAGGAAGACAATTAACAACAGCTATGGAGAACTCAACCCAAGTCAAGATCTTTTATCTCTTTGGACTACAAGAGACATTTAACAACTCATCGGTCTATTTTATCTTGTCTCTTATCACATACCTTCTCATCATCACTGTGAATCTGACTTTGATCATAACAATAATTCAGGAGAAAGGTCTCCATGAACCCATGTATATCTTTCTGTGTAGTCTATGTGTCAATGGATTGTATGGAACCGCTGGTTTCTACCCCAAGTTCTTACTGGACCTTCAGTCAGATGTTCAGGTGATATCTTATAGTGGATGTTTTACTCAAGCCTATGTAATATACACATCTGTCATGTGTGAAATGTCTACTCTATCAGTGATGTCTTACGACAGGTATGTGGCAATATGCAGACCACTACTTTACCATACCATTGTGACATCTTTAACTGTTACAAAGTTACTCTTATTTTCTTGGTGTTATCCGTTATTTATTGGACTCATTTCACTTAGTTTAACTGTCAGAATTCCTTTGTGTGGATCTCGCATTGATAAAATCTTCTGTGACAATCCCTCTGTACTGAAACATGCATGTTTACCAATTACCATCAATCAGATTTTTAACAAATTTGTTATAGTGGTTCATATTTTACATATACTTTTCATTGTATTATCTTACTGTCAGATTGTAAGGATTTGTGTAAAGTCAGCTAAGGGAAGGATTAAGTTCACACAGACATGTGTGCCACATTTAGTAACAGTGGGTATTTTCATCACAGTGACCCTGTTTGATAATTTGCAAGGTTGGAGTAGTGTAAATATTACACTAAATATGCGTAATGCAATGGCTGTACAATTCCTTGTTATTCCACCTGTCTTAAACCCTGTCATATATGGACTTAACCTCCAGCAGATTAGAAGGGCAGTTTTTAGAAAGTGTATTACACATAAAACCATTGATATGAAACGTTAGTTACATGATCTTACACAACAGGGAGATGTCCTGATATCAGAAGCAAGTTAAATGGTGCTTTGGTCAACCAAGAGTAGTCTTTTCTTTCAACCCTTTTAGTCTACATTTAAAACATGTATTTTTCCATATATGGACACACACTATGTTCCTATTTATCTTACAATTTCTACCAACCTGCCAGTTATGATTTTCATAGGCACATTTTCATGGAACAGTTTCATTTAATGTAAAATAGTCTTTATATCTCAAAGTCATTGTCTGTGGTTAATCTACATTCTACAATCCTAATCTAAATAAACATTATACAAATCTAAAAGTCACTTTTATTGTCATTGCCAACTATGTAAAAATAGCCTACATAAAGCCAACACATAAAAACATTGCAGTCTGCTGGGTGAAAATATCCTGATAAAAATAAATATCCTATAACTAACATTGTTTATTCATAGCCTGTCTGTATTGAACTCTAAACACTGTATCCACTATCAACTGGGTCAGGTATTTTATGATGTTTCTACTGGATCAGAACATTATATTTTTCCCTTTCATGCCGAGTGGTTATCGAAAGGAAGAGAGATGGAAATATTGTTCAAATACTGTGAGGAACTATTGTCATTCTCAATTGATTCTAAAAACAGACTTTACTTTGAGAAGCTCCACAGCTCATTATTGGTGGTGATTTAAGACAATAATAAATACTATCAGATATCCCAAAATGGGAATATTTATAGGCCTACATTTGAACACAGTCCAGGTAGACTAGTTCTACTTCTGTATGGGTAATCAGGTTCTCGTCCTTACTCAACATTGACAGGAGAGTTTCAAACAAAGACCAATGAATAAGTTGATAAAACTCATACATTTAATGAAATAAACAAAGCATAGGTTGTGAGTTCTGCAAAACATATGTCCACTCCGACATTGAGAACGATAAATTAGATTATACAGTGTTTACCAGGGGGCAGGGTACCAACGTAAAGGCTCATCTGAAGATGGTGCTGGCTAAAACAACATCTGGTGAGTGTAGAGAGTATAGAGATATTGTTATCCACGTCGGCACCAACGATGTTAGAATGAAACAGTCAGAGGTCAACAAGCGCAACATAGCTTCAGTGTGTAAAATAGCTAGAAAGATGTGTCAGCATGGAGTAATTGTCTCTGGCCCCCTCCCAGTTAGGGGGAGTGATGAGCTCTACAGCAGAGTCTCACAACTCAATCGCTGGTTGAAAACTGTTTTCTGCCCCTCCCAAAGGATAGAATTTGTAGACAATTGGCCCTCTTTCTGGGACTCCCCCACGAACAGGACCAAGCCTGGCCTGCTGAGGAGTGACGGACTCCATCCTAGCTGGAGGGGTGATCTCATTTTATCTATGAACATAGACGAGGCTCTAACTCCTCTAGCTCCACTATGAGATAGGGTGCAGACCAGGGAGCAGGCTGTTAGCCAGCCTGACAGTTTAGTGGAGTCTGCCACTAGCATAGTCAGTGTAGTCAGCTCAGTTACCCCCATTGAGACCGTGTCTGTGCCTCGATCTAGGTTGCGCAAACCTAAACATGGCGGTGTTCGCCTTAGTAATCTCACTGGAATAAAGACCTCCTCCATTCCTGTCATTATTGAAAGAGGTTGTGATATCTCACTTCTTAAAATAGGGTTACTTAATGTTAGATCCCTCACTTCCAAGGCAGTTATAGTCAATGAACTAATCACTGACCATAATCTTGATGTGATTGGCCTGACTGAAACATGGCTTAAGCCTGATGAATTTACTGTGTTAAATGAGGCCTCTCCTCCTGGTTACACTAGTGACCATGTCCCCCACGCATCCCGCAAAGGCAGAGGTGTTGCTAACATTTACGATAGCAAATTTCAATGTACCCCCCAAAAAAGGACAGCGTTTTTCATCTTTTTACAGGCCTCCTGGGCCTTATACAGAGTACCTTACTGAGTTCTCTGAATTTCTATCAGACCTTGTCGTCATGGCAGATAATATTTTAATTTTTGGTGACTTTAACATTCACATGGAAAAGTCCACAGATCCACTACAAAAGGCTTTCGGCGCCATCATCGACTCAGTGGGTTTTGACCAACATGTCTCCGGACCTACTCATTGCCACAGTCATACCCTGGATCTAGTTCTGTCCCGTGGAATAAATATTGTGGATCTAAATGTTTTCCTCATAATCCTGGACTATCGGACCACCATTTTATTTTGTTTGCAATCGCAACAAATAATTAGCTTAGACCCCAACCAAGGATCATCAAAAGCCGTGCTATAAATTCTCTGACAACCCAAAGATTCCTAGATGCTCTTCCAGACTCCCTCCACCTATCCAAGGACGTCGGAGTACAAAAATCAGTTAACAATCAAACTGAGGATCTAAATGTAACCTTGCGTAATACCCTAGATGTAGTCGCACCCCTAAAAACAAAAAACATTTGCCAAAAGAAAACTAGCTCCCTGGTACACAGAAAATACCCGAGCTTTGAAGCAAGCTTGCAGAAAGCTGGAACGGAAATGGCGCTCCACCAAACTGGAAGTCTTCCTAATAGCTTGGAAAGAAAGTACAGTGCAATATGAAAGAGTCCTCACTGCTGCTCCATCATCCTATTTTTCCACCTAATTGAGGAGAATAAGAATAATCCTACATTTCTATTTGATACTGTTGCAAAGCTAACTAAAAGGCAGCATTCCCCAAGAGAGGATGCCTTTCACTTCAGCAGAAAATGTAAAAAACTATCGGCCTATATTGAATCTCCCATTTCTCTCAGAAATCTTAGAAAAAGCTGTTGCGCAGCAACTCACTGCCTTCCTGAAGACAAATAATGTATATGAAACACTTCAGTCTGGTTTTAGACCCTATCATAGCACTGAGACTGCACTTGTGAAAGTGGTAAAATACCTTTTAATGGCGTCTGACCAGGGCTCTGCATCTGTCCTCGTGCTCTTAGACCTTAGTGCTGCTTTTGACACCATTGACCATCATATTCTTTTGGAGAGATTGGAAACCTTAATTGGTCTACACGGACAAGTTCTTGCCTGGTTTAGATCTTATCTGTCGGATAGATATCAGTTTGTCTCCGTGGATGGTTTGTCCTCTAACAAATCAATTGTAAGTTTCGGTGTTCTTCAAGGTTCCGTTTTAGGGCCACTATTGTTTTCACTATATATTTTACCTCTTGGTGATGTCATTCGGAAACATAATGTTAACTTCCATTGCTATGCGGACGACACACAGCTGTACATTTCGATGAAACATGGTGATGCACCAAAATTGCCTGCCCTGGAAGCCTGTGTTTCAGACATAAGGAAGTGGATGGCGGCAAATGTTTTACTTTTAAATTCTGACAAAACAGAGATGCTAGTTCTAGGTCCCAAGAAACAAAGAGATCTGCTTTTGGATCTGACAATTAATCTTGATGGTTGTACAGTCGTCCCCCAAAAAACTGTGAAGGACCTTGGCATTACTCTGGACCCTGATCTCTCTTTCAATGAACATATCAAGAATATTTCAAGGACAGCTTTTTTCCATCTTCGTAACATCATCAGACATTTTTTGTCCAAAAATGATGCGTAAAAGCTAATCCATGCTTTTGTCACTTCTAGATTAGATTACTGCAATGCTCTACTCTCCGGCTACCCGGATAAAGCACTAAATAAACTTAGTGCTAAACACGGCTGCTAGAATCCTGACTAAAACCAAAAGATTTGATCATATTACTCCAGTGCTAGCATCTCTACACTGGCTTCCTGTTAAGGCTAGGGCTGGTTTCAAGGTTTTACTGCTAACCTACAAGGCATTACATGGGCTTACTCCTACTTATCTCTCAGATTTGGTCCTGCCGTACATACCTACACGTACGCTCCGGTCACAAGACGCAGGCCTTCTTATTGTCCCTAGAATTTCTAAGCAAACAGGTGGAGGCAGGGCTTTCTCCTATAGAGCTCAATTTTATGGAATGGTCTGCCTATCCATGTGAGAGACGCAGACTCCGTCTCGACCTTTAAGTCTTTACTGAAGACTCACCACTTAACCCTCCCGTTGTCCTGGTATTCTGTACACACGCCGTGCCCTCCGGGTCGAACTGTCCCGCTCTCACTAAAGGCCCAATTAGAACATGTGGGACAGTATGCGTGTGAACAGCCTTTGCAGATGTATTTGTTACACCAGGAGCACACAGTGTGTGTTTTACAGTCCTTCTTTACAGTCCTGACACCTCTTCCTCTTACTCTCTTGCCCGGCTGGGGCTGGGGCGGCGGCCTGGGTGGCGGCGGCCGGATCATGGTGTGGATCACGAGACGTGCTTTGAACAGCTTTGACGAGTGCCGCGGAGGCTTTGGTGCGAGGGAGACGGGCCCTTCTTTGGATGAAGGGAGTCACGAGCGCCTTTCCCAGCTGCTCGAGGAACACCCTCCTCTTGTTGCGCTTACCAGGCATCCAAGTAGGGTTGATCTCTCTCCATATGACAAAGGCGTTGTAGGTGGAAACGTCGAGGATGTTGTGGAAAATGACCAGGGGCCAGCGGGCGGCCATCCTCCTGCAGCTGTAGGTTCCAATCACCTTATCTAGGTTGTCCACACCTCCTTTGTTGCTGTTGTAGTCTAGGATGATGGCTGGCTTCTTGTCAGGGCGCAGGCTAACGTGAGCCTCGGTGTGCAGCATGCTCAGGAGTAACACGTTCTTGTTTTTCTTTGGGAGGTAGGACACTAGAGCTGTGGTGGGCGCGAAGGTGAACTTTAAGGAAAAGAGACGCCTGTCCTTTGAGGCGAGCAGCGCGGACGGGAGCTCGGGCTTGTTCTTTCTGACGGTGCCGACCACGGTGACGTTCCTCCTCAGCAGGAGCTGCCGCGCCAGGTCGTAGGAGGTGAAGAAATTGTTGCACGTTACATTGTGACCCCTGAGTCCCTGCGTCAAATCGAGCACGACCCTGGTTCTTCTCTGGTGTAGACTTGCATCTTCCAGGCGTAGCTGGATTTGGAGTCGCAGGCCACCTAGGACTTGATGCCGTATTTTGCTGGCTTGCTGGGAATATACTGACGGAAAGGACAGCGACCTTTTTTGTTTTGTTTTGGTTTATTGTTGTGTCGTTTGTGTGTTTGGAGGAGAGAAGAAAGAGATAAGAAAAAGAAAAACAAAGAAGCGATTAGCAATAGTTAGTACAGATGTGTGAGAAAATTACTTGTACACCCCAGCCCAGCCCAGCTCAGCCCAGCCCAGCCCAGCCCAGCAGCCCACCTCTGAACGGGACCAATTGCTCGTCCACCATCACGTGGACGGCCCGGGGTTGTAGAGGAGCGGCAGCCTCTCGACCCACTTGTCCCAGACCTCTCTCACGGCCACCAGTTTGTCGGCGGCGTGTCTGGCGTGTCTGGCGTGTCTGGCGGTGGTCGAATTGAAGGAGTCTCGAGTAAGCGTGAAAGACTTTGTGCGGCATGGTGGCGCGGAAAATGGTCCTCCCACTCTCGGCATCCCACAGACTGGCGGCGGCCTCGCCTCGGGACCTATATACTCCGTCTAGGAGTTTGCAGGTTGGTAGCGTCCATCCCTTTCCAGCCTCCTCCGCCGCCGTCGTCGTCTTATTCTCCGTATTTTCGAACGCCCTCCAGATTGGTCATCTCCAGGATGGAGATCCTCTATCTCCGGTGTGACAAACAGGAGGAACGTCGACAGGAAGTCTCTCTTTCCACTTGAGGGATTTCATCATGTTGTCTCCTCGATCTTCTTCTTCTCGCTCTTCTTCTTCTTCTTCATCATCTTCTTCTTCATCTTCTTCTTCTCGCGCTTCTACTCCTCATTCTCCTTCTTCTCCTTCGGCCGCGTCGTCGTCGTTGTCGTCTGGGTTGTATTCCTCACAGTCTTCTTATTCTGACGCGTCCTCGGCTTCCTCTTCGCAGTCAGAGGCGTTGGAAAATATCTGTTCTAGGACCTGTTTGGCGGTGAAACGAGCACTCATGGCTTCGGCACCTCGGCTGGGGGAGCCCCAAGACTGCAACGTCGGGACGTGTTTGGACGCACCACGGCGGCAGTATTAGTAGTATCTTGTTGTTTCCTAAAGCTTAACTAGCCTGGCCTGGCCGTACCCCGCAAAAGGGACACTTTCACTCACTTTTGATAACGCTGGCCTCGGTGGTTGGTGGTCTAGGACGTGCTAAAGCCTCTGGCTCTTACTTAGTTAGCGACGGGGTCCTTAGCTTCTGGCTTACAGGTTCTGGCTCACAACCTCTGGCTCACAGCTTGTGGCTCTAACACATTGCCTGGGTCATTTTGACCCCGGGAAGACTGGCTCAGGGTAGTCGCACTACGACCACTCGCTCTAACACATTGCCTGGGTCATTTTGACCCCGGGAAGACTGGCTCAGGGTAGTCGCACTACGACCACCTGCTCTAGCACATTGCCTGGGGAGCTTTTGACACGGGGAGCTTCTGGCTCATCACAGCTTCTGCCTCATCACAGCTTCTGGCTCTAACACATTGCCTGGGTAATTTTGACCCCGGGAAGACTGGCGCTGGGGCTAACGGGCCACTCGCTCTAACACATTGACTGGGTCGTTTTGACCCCGGAAAGACCGGCGCTGGGTCTTACGGGCCACTCGCTCTAACACATTGCCTGGGTCATTTTGACCCAGCCAGGACAACGCGAGGGTTGTCGCACTACGGCCACTCGCTCTAACACATTGCCTGGGTCTTTTTGACCCCGGGAAGACCTGCGGAGGGGCTAAGGAATTGTTATCTCTAGGTTTCTTCCTAGGTTTTGTCTTTCTAGGGAGTTTATCCTAGCCACCATGCTTCTACATCTGCATTGCTTGCTTTTTGGGGTATAAGGCTGTGTTTCTGTATAGCACTTTGTGACATCGGCTGATGTAAAAAGGTCTTTTATATATACATTTGATTTGGAAATTTGATATGAAATTATCATAACCAAATAAACGTTGCAGATTAGAAATTATGGGAATTAATGGTAAATGTAGGCTACTACTGGTATTATTTGTAATGGGTAATTGATTGACATAGAAACGATGCACACAATGACGTTATGAAACAATGAATACACACGAAATGGCAGGAGAGAGCACATTCTGGAGAGAGACGTGCCTTGTGCATCTGAACCACAATCATCATATTCTCGGACTGTAGCATCCCCGCTGCCTCCTCAATGGATAAATCCACTGAGACAGGCGCAAATCAAATAGTGTCATGTGTGCCATAAAACAAATATATATACAGTGGGGAGAACAAGTGTTTGATCCACTGCCGGTTTGGAAGGTTTTCCCACTTACAAAGCATGTAGAAGTCTGTAATTTTTATCATAGGTACTCTTCAAATGTGAGTGACAGAATCTAAAACAAAAATCCAGAAAATCACATTGTATGATTTTTAAGTAATTAATTTGCATTTTATTGCATGACATAAGTATTTGATACATCAGAAAAGCAGAACTTAATATTTGGTACAGAAACCTTTGTTTGCAATTACAGAGATCATACATTTCCTGTAGTTCTTGACCAGGTTTGCACACACTGCAGCAGGGATTTTGGCCCACTCCTCCATACAGACCTTCTCCAGATCCTTCAGGTTTCGGGGCTGTCGCTGCGCAATACGGACTTTCAGCTCCCTCCAAAGATTTTCTATTGGGTTCAGGTCTGGAGACTGGCTAGGCCACTCCAGGACCTTGAGATGCTTCTTACGGAGCCACTCCTTAGTTGCCCTGGCTGTGTGTTTTGGGTCGTTGTCATGCTGGAAGACCCAGCCACGACCCATCTTCAATGCTCTTACTGAGGGAAGGAGGTTGTTGGCCAAGATCTCGCGATACATGGCCCCATCCATCCTCCCCTCAATATGGTGCAGTCATCCTGTCCCCTTTGCAGAAAAGCATCCCCAAAGAATGATGTTTCCACCTCCATGCTTCACGGTTGGGATGGTGTTCTTGTACTCATCCTTCTTCTTCCTCCAAACACGGCGAGTGGAGTTTAGACCAAAAAGCTCTATTTTTGTCTCATCAGACCACATGACCTTCTCCCATTCCTCCTCTGGATCATCCAGATGGTCATTGGCAAACTTCAGACGGGCCTGTACATGCTCTGGCTTGAGCAGGGGGACCTTGCGTGTGCTGCAGGATTTTAATCCATGACGGCGTAGTGTGTTACTAATGGTTTTCTTTGAGACTGTGGTCCCAGCTCTCTTCAGGTCATTGACCAGGTCCTGCCGTGTAGTTCTGGGCTGATCCCTCACCTTCCTCATGATCATTGATGCCCCACGAGGTGAGATCTTGCATGCCCCAGACCGAGGGAGATTGACCGTCATCTTGAACTTCTTCCATTTTCTAATAATTGTGCCAACAGTTGTTGCCTTCTCACCAAGCTGCTTGCCTATTGTCCTGTAGCCCATCCCAGCCTTGTGCAGGTCTACAATTTTATCCCTGATGTCCTTACACAGCTCTCTGGTCTTGGCCATTGTGGAGAGGTTGGAGTCTGTTTGATTGAGTGTGTAGACAGGTGTCTTTTATACAGGTAACGAGTTCAAACAGGTGCAGTTAATACAGGTAATGAGTGGAGAACAGGAGGGCTTTTTAAAGAAAAACTAACAGGTCTGTGAGAGCCGGAATTCTTACTGGTTGGTAGGTGATCAAATACTTATGTCATGCAATAAAATGCAAATTAATTATTTAAAAATCATACAATGTGATTTTCTGGATTTTTGTTTTAGATTCCGTCTCTGTACCTATGATAAAAATTACAGACCTCTACATGCTTTGTAAGTGGGAAAACCTGCAAAATCGGCAGTGTATTAAATACTTGTTCTCCCCACTGTATATATATATTTTTTTATTGTTTTCATTACAGACCTCTTTTGTCATGCAGTATTCCATAAGCATTCCGGACCTTATCAAAGTTGCACAGTATATCCTTAATCTTGTAATAAACCAAATCTAGTGATACATAATTTGACATTTCTGCCATCCATTGTGGCATTGTGGGAGGATAGCCAACCTTCCAATTAATGGCAATGCACTTCTTAGCTGCTATAAATGTTATGGTAACACAGTTTCTTCTGATAACTGCCTCCAGTATCAACATTTCCAAACAAACCAAAACAGGGAAAGGGAGAATCTATAGACAGAAGAACATGAAGCCATTCTGTTGTTGATTTACTTCTGTGTTTTGGGTCATTGTCCTGTTTCATCACCCAACATCTGTTGAGCTTCAGTTGGTGGACAGATAGCCTTACATTCTCCTGCAAAATGTCTTGATAAACTTGGGATCAAATGTTTCCATTGATGATAGCAAGCGGTCCAGGCTCTGAGGGTTAGGGATAGGGTTAGGGCTAGGGTTAGGGTTAGTTTTTAGGAATCCCAGAAGTCAATCCGATATCTTCCAGTTAACGCAGAGACCAGGGAGGAAGGGCACACAAATAGGGTGTGGTTAAGGTTAGGGTTGGGGTTAAGGTCAGGATATGGTTGAGGTTGGGGTTAAGGTTAAGCTATGGTTGAGGTTAAGGTTAAGCTATGGTTGAGGTTGGGGTTAAGGTTAGGATATGGGTTAGGGTTGGGGTTGGGAGTAAGAATGGGGTTAGGGTTGGGGTTAATGTCAGGAAATGGTTGGGGTTAAGGTTAGGATATGGGTTAGGGTTAAGGTCAGGAAATGGTTGGGGTTAAGGTTAGGATATGGATTAGAGTTAGGGTTAGGGAGTAGGGGTTAGGGTTGGGGTTAAGGTCAGGAAATGGTTGGGGTTAAGGTTAGGGTCAGGGTTAGGGTTAGTTTTTAGGAATCCCAGAGGTCAATCCGCTACACTCCAGTTAACGCAGAGACCCGGGAGGATGGGTACACCGCTTGCCGAGCAGGAGAGCCGAGGGGTCCGGGCACAAGCACCCCAGTGTTGCCAATGACCCTATTAGTTGCCCACATTTGTAGAGCTGGTTATGGGGTGCGATGGTTAGTTCGGTGTGCGTCCGTTGAAAAGTCCGTAAGAGTCGGTAGGGTCAAGGTGGGGATGGAGTTAGGGTTAGGGTTAGATTAAGGTTAGGGTTAGGGTAATGGTTAGATTTAGGGTTAGGGTTAGGGTTAGGGTTAGGTTGGGGTGAGGGATAGGTAGGGGTAAGGAAAAGTCATCTTACTGTCCATGTGTCGACGGAGGTTGATCCGGCAGAGTCCCGTAGGGTGTGACTCCCTTCAAGGATCGTCAATCCCTGTTGGTTGCCATGCTTCTTCCCCGTGTTCGTCTGTGTTTAGGTCCTAGGTGTTTCAACATGCCAGAGCCTTGGTGAGTTATTCCCTTCCAGGATCCTAACTCCCAATCGGTTGCCATGTCTCTGCCTCTAGCTGGTCTGCCGTGGCGTAATAGGTGTAGGATGAGGCAAAAACCATAGAGTGCCATTCCCTTCCAGGGTCCTGGCCATTCAGTCGGTTGGCATGTGTCCATACCAGGAGGGTCCGTCAGTGAGTCTAGGGTGTTTGAGCAGACAAAAACCTAGAACTGTTACCTTCTCTACGGTTGTCAAGCATCCACACCCAGTACTCCGTCCTACGTCCCGAGTGGGTATGTACTTGGCTTAGAGTCAGGCATAAACCATAGAGGGCCATTCCCTTCCAGGATCCTGGCCTCTCAGTCGGTTGCCATGTGTCCATGCCAGGCTGTACAGCCAATGAGTCTAGAGTGTTTGAGCAGACAAAAACCCAGGAAGTGAGACCTCTACGGTTGTCAAGCATCCACACCCCGTACTCCATCCTTAGTCCTCAGTGGTTCAGATGGCGAGAACCGATAGGGCGCCTCCTATCCAGGATAGTGGCACCTCTATAGAGGTGTCATGCTTAGCCAGTGAGATATCCGTCACTATGTCAGTAGATCGTCCATGGTCATCCCAGCGTGGGCCCAACGGGGCTGGGGGTCCGCCAGCTGGTCAAATCACTGTGTCGAATCCGCCTCCCCGTCAAGCTGCACCTGGTTCCCCTCAAGGTCCCAGGGACCCCAACCGCGTGCCAGCGCGCAGAGCGATTCCAAGCCCATTTCACCAACACTCCAGTATAGCACCCCCTGCTCCGCCAGGTCATTCTTCAGCAAATCCTGCAGGAGCTATTCTACGACATGGGGCGCAAGCCGACGGTTACAGAAGGGCTCGCCGGGAGTGAAGGCGTATCGTTGGCCGCTTGCCAACCTTGCATACTCTTCGGTGAGAGATTCTTGCGTTTTCTTTAGATATATGGAACTCGGATTGCGTAGGGCAGCATCGCTTTTTTAGGGTGCCTTATCCCGTGCGAAGATCCGAAGTGCACTCTTCTCTGAGCCCCTAGGAGCAGCGGGGGCAGGGTTTGCGTCGAGGTCTTAAAGATGGGGAAACAGTAGGGAGGGAAGGGGGAGACCATCCGTCCAGTCCCACGGGCTGATGGATGATTACCTTTTAATACCGTAGTTTGGCCCTTTTTTGTTAGGATCTGGTCAGGCCTAGTTTGCTAGGTAAGGCTCAGCGCACGGACGGCACGGCAGCAAGGGTCGAGTGGACCGAAGGTTGGAGGAATTTTGGTCCTCTCAGTCATAAAGATGTGGGTTGTAGAGTTAAGTTGTTGAAGGTGTAGGGGGTGCCCACGTAGTGGGGCCCCTAAGAGTGCTGATGGGTAGGTAGGTGGGTGGGTTGGTGGATGGATGTTTGTAGATGCCTAGGTGGTGTCTTAAGACACAGTGGGGTATAGCCTCTGTGTGTGTTTTTTTGTTGCTCCTTTGGTGGCAAATGACCATTGGGCCCTGCCGTAACGTCCGCCTCTGGTGGAATAGCTTGTAGAGTTGGGTGTTGATTTAGTGGAGTTATTGTGGTGGGGCCGTGATGTTGGTGGTCCTGTCTGTTTGTCAAAGGCTCGGGCCGAAGTCGGTGCAGGGCGCAAGGTCATGGCAACCCTTGAATGTCCGACGTGTGTGGATAGCTGTAAAGTGGGAGGGTCCTTGGTCAGAGGTCGATCCGATACATTCCAGTTAACGCAGAGACCCGGGAGGAAGGGCACGCCGCTTGCCGAGCAGGAGAGCCGAGGGGTCCGGGAAAAACCACCCCAGTGTTGCCAATGACCCTATTAGTTGCCCACTTTTGTAGAGCTGGTTATGGGGTGCGATGGTTCGTTCGGTGTGCGTCCGTTGATAAGTCCGTAACAGTCGGTAGGGTCAAGGTTGAGGTTAGTGTTAGATAAGTGTTATGGTAAGGTTAAGGTTAAGGTTAGGGTTAGGGTTAGGGTTCGGGTTTAGGGTTAGGGTTAGTTTTTAGGAATCCCATAGGTTGATCTTATACATTCCAGTTAACGCAGAGACCCGGGAGGAAGGGCTGTTGTGGAAAATCTTACCTCTTTCTTTCAAAAATAAAGCATTTTCAAAGTTTGGAAAAGTAACATAGACTTTTATTACGCAAGCAACAAAAGCAGAGGAGCCTCCGGATACTTGTAATCTTCCCAGACTCCTCTGCTCTTCTTATACACGTTTGTGGTCACATAGCATACTTAGCCCCTCCCTCACAGGTATGCTGATAAACACCTCTTAACAGTCTTCCACTATCGTTTCAGAACCTTTGGTCCTGAGTTGTCTAACCCTTAGCACTGAGCAGCGAAACCCCAGCAATAGTAGAAACTCTCAGGACAGCACCTGCTCATACTCCCAAAGAACCAATAGATAAAGAGCAAAGCCGTCTGAGAGGAGCAGATGCATGGGGCCGTCTTCCGTCTGATACGTTTCTGTAGGCAATCTTTAGCATTGACACACACAGGTCTCAAAGGAGATGATACCCAGTTTCACCAAGTCAACCAGACCAGGGTGTTTCAATGCCTCAGGAGTGTCTGTACAGAACTGAGAAAAGGTTATTGTCCCAGACACTGCTTCACGCTTATATACAATATAAGGCAATATGTTCTAATAATCCATATGCATAATAACATGTAAATGAATATATACCTTGGAAATTATCCAACATATTTGAAATATAGCCATGCATACATAATCCTCAGTACCTGTCGTCACCATAGCAATACGACAAACAATAATATGTCCATGCATATATTATGGCTGGTGCATGTCTAAGTGCACTCTACAGAGCCATATGATACTATTTTCTTGGGCTTTACTGACTGCTCTCACCTCTAACCTGTTGCTATGGGTTATTTAATAACCTTTTATCATTCTGCTGCCCTCTGTTGCTACGCTACATGTTTACTGAATAACCTACTGTCAGGCTCTGGCCATAGGGAGGCCTTTGGCTCCTCTAGATAGCCAGGGTCAGAGCCTGACAGATCTAGGTTAACTAGATCTATGTTTATGTTTTGTGTTGAATCCCCAATTAGAGGCAGCTGCAAAGCGTTGTCTCTGATTGGGGATTTTATTTAAGTTGTTCTGTCCCACAGGAACAGGTGAAGTGGTGGAGAGCCTGGGTGGCCCTTCCTCCCGCGACCGAGCCCAACCCTCACTTTCGGGAGATCGAGGAGGCGGAGAGGTTTGAGGCCAGATTGGCGATCTGGAGGAAGCGTCTGGCTCACCTCTTTCCAGAGGAGAAGAAGAAGGAGGAAGAGCCGGAGATCCACGCCAGACCGGTGCCCAGTCCGGGACGATTGAACAGCTGCAGCTTTCGTCTGCACTGCTGTTCTAGTCCAGCGCCAGAGCAGTCCGCTCCACCGGAGTCCAGTCCGGGACCGGTCGTCTGCCCCGCCACGGTGTTGGAGAAGTTTTCTCCACCGGTACCCGGGCCGGGACCGGACGTCAGCCCCTCTCCAGGGTCGGGTTCTCCCACACCAGGGTCCAGACAGGTCTTGGTGCATCGCGGGAGTACTGAGGGGGTGTTCATCCCGGACAGAACCGGGCGTGCAACGGGGAGGCAGGGAGGGAGCTGCCTTCACTGCCTGTGTCACGTCTTAAGCCAGAGCCGGAGCCTCCACCAACAACCTCCCCAGTACTCCGCTCTTTCCCCCCTCTCTTTTTAAATAGTTTTTTATTGTTTGGGTAAGGACTGTGTGTTTTTGGTTGGGGGGGCAGGATAGCGGTCGGGAGCCCGCGCCTTAGGGGGGTTAGGGTTAGGCCTGACTGTAAGGGCCTGACTGAGGCCAGGTCTCTGACTCCCTCTAGGGGTTAGGGTTAGGGTTAGTGTTGGCTTATGGGTGATCCAAAATTAGAGACAGCTGTCTTGAGTTGTCTATTTAATTTGCACGTCACGTCCACCTGGGTGTGGATCGTTTTTGTGTGCCTATGTGTCTGCACTAAACGGTATTGTACGTTTGTTGTTTTTTCAGTTTATTCAGTAAATAAACTATGTTTTTTAAGTAAGACGAGGGGTGGGGGTGTGTCTATTTGTCAATAAAAGCTGGAGTGCAATGTCTAAAATTAAGGTAGTCTCGTGATATTTCTCGCCTGAGGTAGAGTAACTCATGATAAGCTGTAGACCACACTATATACCAAGAGAGTTTATCTATATGTTTCATAGTCGTCTATTTAACACCACAAACCGACGCTGGCACTAAGACCGCACTCAACGAGCTGTATAAGGCAAACAAGAAAATGCTCATCCAGAAGCGGCGATCCTAGTGGTGGGGGACTTTAAATCTGCCATCATGTCAACCAAAGGAAAAAAAACTCTAGACCACCTTTACTCCAGACACAGAGAGGAGTACAAAGCTCTCCCTCGCCCTCAATTTGGCAAATCTGACCATAATTCTATCCTCCTGATTCCTGCTTACAAGCAAAAACTAAAGCAGGAAGCACCAGTGACTCGGTCAATAAAGAAGTGGTCAGATGACACAGATGCTAAGCTACAGGACTGTTTTGCTGCACAGACTGGAATATGTTCCGGGATTCATCCAATGGAATTGAGGAGTATACCACCTCAGTCACCGGCTTCATCAATAAGTGCAGACGACGTCGTCCCTATAGGGACCCTACGTACATATCCCAACCGGAAGCCATGGATTACAAGCAACATCTGCAAAGAGCTAACGGCTAGAGCTAACGCTTTCAAGGAGCAGGACACTAATCCGGACGCTTATAAGTAATCCCAGTTTGCCCTCAGACAAACCATCAAACAGGCAAAGCGTCACTACAGGACTAAGATTGAATCCTACTACACCGGCTCTGAAGCTCGTTGGATGTGGCAGGGCTTGCAAACTGTTACGAGTACAAAGGGAAACCCAGCCTTTACTGTGAGCATAAACCATAGTAACTTCTGATCTCCTCAAAACTATACCTGTAACTATAATGTTAAACACCACAGTTTCATCTTAACAGTTCCGTGTTTGGCTAACCAACAAGTAAGATCATAAACATATCAAACAACATTCAATGTCTCTTAACCATCTCCTTTTTATATACAGTATATTCAGAAAGTATTCAGACCCTTAGACTTTTTCCACATTTTGTTACTTTACAGCCTTATTTTAAAATGGATAAACACAATACCCCATAATGACACAATACCCCATAATGACACAATACCCCCATAATGACACAATACCCCATAATGACACAATACCCCATAATGACCCAATACCCCATAATGACACAATACCCCATAATGACAAAATACCCCATAATGACCCAATACCCCATAATGACACAATACCCCATAATGACACAATACCCCATAATGACACAATACCCCATAATGACACAATACCCCATAATGACACAATACCCCATAATGATCAAATACCCCATAATGACACAATACCCCATAATGACCCAATACCCCATAATGACACAATACCCCATAATGACACAATACCCCATAATGACACAATACCCCATAATGACACAATACCCCATAATGACCCAATTCCCCATAATGACACAATACCCCATAATGACACAATACCCCATAATGACACAATACCCCATAATGACCCAATACCCCATAATGACACAATACCCCATAATGACACAATACCCCATAATGACACAATACCCCATAATGACACAATACCCCATAATGACCCAATACCCCATAATGACACAATACCCCATAATGACCCAATACCCCATAATGACGCAATACCCCATAATGACACAATACCCCATAATGACACAATACCCCATAATGACACAATACCCCATAATGACCCAATACCCCATAATGACACAATACCCCATAATGACCCAATACCCCATAATGACGCAATACCCCATAATGACTCAGTACCCCATAATGACACAATACCCCATAATGACACAATACCCCATAATGATACAACACCCCATAATGACTCAGTACCCCATAATGACACAATACCCTATAATGACACAATACCCCATAATGACTCAATACCCCATAATGACACAATACCCAATAATGACTCAATACCCAATAATGACTCAATACCCCATAATGACACAATACCCCATAACGACACAATACCCCATAATGACACAATACCCCATAATGACACAATACCCCATAATGACACAATACCCCATAATGACACAATACACCATAATGACACAATACCCCATAATGACACAATACCCCATAATGACTCAATACCCCATAATGACACAATACCCAATAATGACTCAATACCCCATAATGACCCAATACCCCATAATGACACAATACCCCATAATGACACAATACCCCATAATGACACAATACCCCATAATGACACAATACCCCATAATGACACAATACCCCATAATGACACAATACCCCATAATGACACAATACCCCATAATGACTCAATACCCCATAATGACTCAATACCCCATAATGACTCAATACCCCATAATGACACAATACCCAATAATGACTCAATACCCCATAATGACTCAGTACCCCATAATGACACAATAGCCCATAATGACACAACACCCCATAATGACACAATAGCCCATAATGACACAATACCCCATAATGACACAATACCCCATAATGACACAATACCCCATAATGACCCAATACCCCATAATGACACAATACCCCATAATGACCCAATACCCCATAATGACTCAATACCCCATAATGACTCAATACCCCATAATGACACAATACCCAATAATGACTCAATACCCCATAATGACTCAATACCCCATAATGACACAATACCCAATAATGACTCAATACCCCATAATGACACAATACCCCATAATGACACAATACCCCATAATGACCCAATACCCCATAATGACTCAATACCCCATAATGACACAATACCCAATAATGACTCAATACCCCATAATGACCCAATACCCCATAATGATACAATACCCCATAATGACACAATACCCCATAATGACACAATACCCCATAATGACACAATACCCCATAATGACCCAATACCCCATCATGACACAATACCCCATCATGATACAATACCCCATCATGACCCAATACCCCATAACCCCATTTTCTCCTCAATTCTGTGTTATCCAATTGATAGTTAGTCTTGTCCCATCACTGCAACTCCCATATGGACTTGGGAGAGGCGAAGGTCGAGAGCCGTGCGTCCTCCCAAACACGACCCCGGCAAGCCGCACTGCTTCTTTGACACAATGCTTGATTAACCCGGAATCCAGCCGCACCAATGTGTCGGAGGAAACACTGTACACCTGGCGACCGTGTCAGCATGCATGCACCCGGCCTGCCACAAGGGTTGCTAGAGAGCGATGGAACAAGGACATCCCGGCCAGCCAAATCCTCCCATAACCCATATGACGCTGCGCCAATTGTGCACCGCCTCATGGGTCTCCCGGTCGCGGCCGGCTGCGACACAACCTAGGATGGAACCAGGATCTGTAGTGACACAGCTAGTACTGCAATGCAGTGCCTTAGACCGCTGCGCCACTCAGCTGCAAAATGCACTGCAAAATATTGTCAGAGCGTATAAAATACTGGTCTTTTTACAAAGTACTACAACCTTCATAGAGTTGATATTGAAGTGGTCCGTATCATCTATCTACCCCCAGCAGACTGTTGACAGGCTTCACCCAGATGACCTCTTGATTGGCACAACACATCCAGCCAGGGGCATTATGATCCCAAACATGTTGAGGGTGCACTGATGAGCAAAATGTATATATTTGAATGTACTCCCGTGTTACGGAACTCGTCTGAAGTCGATAACTCGGATGTGCCAACTTCTGTCTGTTCCATCCGAACTGTTTGAGCTACACACTAATATGAGCCCACTACGGAAAGGGGAGACTCATGAACTTGACGTTCTCTGTTTTGTCACGGGACTCGTCTGAAGGAAACCCATACAAACGAATGGAAGTATGGAGGTAGTTTTGTGCCAACCAAAATAAGGGATTAAATACGAGTCCAAAAAAACGTAAATATTTCCTGAGCTTTCGTATATCTCCTAGATATTGTTTTTAGAATTTATTTAACTAGACAAGTCAGATAAGAACATTCTTATTTACAATGACAGCCTGACAGGAACAGTAGGTTAACTGCCTTGTTCAGGGGCAGAACGACAGATTTGTTACCTTGTCAGCTCGGGGATTCAATCATCAACCTTTCGGTTACAGGCCCAACACCCTAACCACAAGGCTACCTGTCGGTTACTGGCCCAACACCCTAACCACTAGGCTACCTGTCGGTTACTGGCCCAACACCCTAACCATTAGGCTACCTGTCGGTTACTGGCCCAACACCCTAACCACTAGGCTACCTTTGGGTTACTGGCCCAACACCCTAACCATTAGGCTACCTGTCGGTTACTGGCCCAACACCCTAACCACAAGGCTACCTGTCGGTTACTGGCCCAACACCCTAACCACTAGGCTACCTGTCGGTTACTGGCCCAACACCCTAACCATTAGGCTACCTGTCGGTTACTGGCCCAACACCCTAACCACTAGGCTACCTTTGGGTTACTGGCCCAACACCCTAACCATTAGGCTACCTGTCGGTTACTGGCCCAACACCCTAACCACTAGGCTACCCTTGGGTTACTGGCCCAACACCCTAACCACTAGGCTACCCTTGGGTTACTGGCCCAACACCCTAACCACTAGGCTACCTGTCGGTTACTGGCCCAACACCCTAACCACTAGGCTACCCTTGGGTTACTGGCCCAACACCCTAACCACTAGGCTACCTTTCGGTTACCTGCACCTTGACAGATGGCCACTTGTTTAAATAGTACACAGGCCTGAATAATATTAGGCTTAGGGATGACTGAAACACAGTACACTTATACCTGCACCTTGACAGATGATCACTTGTTTTAGTCTTGCTGGAAAATGCTGTCATTACAAAGACAACTCCTTTAGGGTTTCAGTGGTTTGAAATGCCACCCTATTTATATGGGAATTTCTTCAAGGAAAGGTTAGAGATATAATACAGAAGTGTATACCACATACAAACACAAAGACATTGTTATGTTAGTAAAGACTCCTGTCTGAATTTCTTCAAGGAAAGATAAAACATGATATGTAATATTGTGTGTTTGAGATATAATACAGAAGTGTATACCACATAAAAACACAAATACATTGTTATGCTAGTAAAGACTCCTGTCTGAATTTCTTCAAGGAAAGATAAAACATGATATGTAATATTGTGTGTTTGAGATATAATACAGAAGTGTATACCACATAAAAACACAAAGACATTGTTATGCTAGTAAAGACTCCTGTCCTTCATCCTCATGCCTTAGAGTCTGTAGAAGCTGGTCTATTGAACATGAAAACATGTTTACTGTATCTCTTAAACAATTTAGCAACACCTACCTGTGAGATCAGAGAGGCTGAAACAACAACAGAGGTTGCCTTGGCCTCGGTCTCTTGTCTCTCGTTAGACCAGTTGAAGGGTTAGTCCCAGGGAGGTACAGAGAGGCATTAGGCTTAATGGACTCCCTTCAGACTGGCCTGATGTGAATGATGCAACAATATTGACCTGGGCCTAACAAGAAGTTAGCTGCACCGGGAAAGATACTACAAACGCATATTGTTGATCATACTATGTTGACCTGTGACCTGAGAGTGAAAATCATTATACGGTCAAGAATATGTCAAATGATTTTACCTTCTCATTGTTGATCTATCTGCTAAGAGAATAGAAAATAGAGACCATTTCAACCAATGTGTTGAACTTTATCCTGAACTGTGTGTCATTTAAAAGTTTTGTCACAACTACTCAGTAGTGAAATTGGCATGTTCAGATATCTTGTACGTTCACATACATCTCAACTATAAAGATATTAGAATCAATTATTATATAAGAATCATTGCAGTTTGCCTAAATGTATCCAAATCTGGACAATGATGACAACATGCGTCCCACATTTTTAAATGTTATACTTGGTTGTTCATTTGAGCTGTACCGAAGCAGATTTGATATTGAGCCATATTTCACACCAAATTATATACCAAAGCAGATTTCATATTGAGCCATATTTCACACCAAATTATATACCAAAGCAGATTTCATATTGAGACATATTTCACACCAAATTATATACCGAAGCAGATTTCATATTGAGCCATATTTCACACCAAATTATATACCGAAGCAGATTTCATATTGAGCCATATTTCACACCAAATTATATACCGAAGCAGATTTCATATTGAGCCATATTTCACACCAAATTATATACCGAAGCAGATTTGATATTGAGCCATATTTCACACCAAATTATATACCGAAGCAGATTTCATATTGAGCCATATTTCACACCAAATTATATACCGAAGCAGATTTGATATTGAGCCATATTTCACACCAAATTATATACCGAAGCAGATTTCATATTGAGCCATATTTCACACCAAATTATATACCGAAGCAGATTTCATATTGAGCCATATTTCACACCAAATTATATACCGAAGCAGATTTGATATTGAGACATATTTCACACCAAATTCATATGAAACTTTATTTGTATTTTTGATTATTTCACCTCCTATTAGATTAGATTAGATTAGATTCAACTTTACTGTCATTACACAAGTACAGGTAACCAGGCAACCAAATGCAGTTTAGGTCGAACCAGAAGTGCAATAGCAGCAAGTGCAGGATATACAATGAATTCAATCAACTAGAACACAAAATATTTAGTTTGCAATACAGAACAATATATTTGAATATTTTGGGGGATTCATTTTAAAATTTACGTTATTTTTATTAAATGTAAAACATGTATTTTGATACATTTGTAGGTGATCTAAAGTTCTACATCTTGAGAAAATGATTGTTCAGAAACCATTCAGGACAACAAAGTTGGAATGGGTTCAACGATCTTATCAGTGTAGTGTTTTCAAGATTAAACATTCATGGATCAATTACATTTAACCGGCACTGTATTATTTCAATGACATATTAGCTATTCTTCACATGGTCAAATAAAGTCACAGAATTGTTCCCCTTGTCAATCACCTCCCCCGACATGTCAGTCATCTCCATCAACCAATCATTTGCCTTTATTTTGGCACTAACCTAACCACCCACAGTAGGCTGAGAGTCAATTGAATTATTGGTGTCATTGGAGTTCAAGTAAACACACTGCTGTGTACTGGGGTTTAAAAGGTCAGTGGTGTGACAGTAGTTTAGAGTGGAATAGACCACTGACTCAGAACCTGCAGTAGACCTTTGTCCACACAACGGCAGTCTGGAGAAATATTACAGGTGGTCTAGACTTACATCCTCATTTAGACTTAAATCCTCTTTTTATTTCTTATATACTACTGTAGGTACTATCAGCAAAATGGAGAACTCAACACAATTCACATCATTTATACTAGCTGGATATAGTACTTGTATTTCATTATAGTAACTGTCTTATACGTCTCCATAGGTTTTGCGAACACAGTGCTTATTGTGGTTATATGTATGGAAAGAAGCATTCATGAACCAATGTGTCTGTTTCTATGCAGTTTGTTTGTTAATGACTTGTATGGTAGCACTGGTTTGTTTCCTGCTCTCATGACTCATTTGGTTTCAGATTTTTATTTATTTTTATTTCACCTTTATTTAACCAGGTAGGTTTTATTTCACCTTTATTTAACCAGGTAGGTCAGTTGAGAACAAGTTCTCGTTTACAACTGTGACTTGGCCAAGACAAAGCAAGGCAGTGATACAAAAACAACACAGAGTTACACAGTAAACAAACATAGTCAAAAACACAATAGAACATCTATATACAGAGTGCAAATGTAGTGCAAAATGCAGTAAGGTTAGGAGGTAGGACAATAAATAGACCATAGTGGTGAAATAAATTACAGATTATCATTAACACTGGAATGATGGAATGTGCAAATGATGATGTGCAAATAGACATACTGGAGTGCAAAATTTAGCCGAAGTTAAAAATAAAATAAAATAAATAAATAAACATAAAATACAAATAATAATATGGGGGTGAGGTAGTAGGGTGGGCTATTTACAGAAGGGCTGTATACAGGTGCAGTGATCGATAAGCAGCTCTGACAGCTGATGCTTAAAGTTAGTGAGGGAGATAGGAACCTCTAGCTTCAAGGATTTTTGCAATTCTTCCAGTCATTGGCAGCAGAGAACTGGAATGAATGGCGACCAAAGGAGGTGTTGGCTTTGGGGATGACCAGTGAAATATACCTGCTGGAGCGCATGCTACGGGTGGGTGTTGCTATGGTGACCAGCGAGCTGAGATAAGGCGGGGATTTACCTAATAAAGACTTATAGATGACCTGGAGCCAGTAGGTTTGGTGACGAATATGTAGTGAGGGCCAGCCAACGAGAGAATACAGGTCGCAGTGGTGGGTAGTATATGGGGCTTTGGTAACAAAACAGTTGGCACTGTGATAGACTACATCCAATTTGCTGAGTAGAGTGTTGGAGGCTATTTTGTAAATGACATCGCCGAAGTCAAGGATCGGTAGGATGGTAAGTTTTACAAGGGCATGTTTGGCAGCATGAGTGAAGGAGGCTTTGTTGTGAAATAGGAAGCCGATTCTAGATTTAATTTTGGATTGGAGATGGTTAATATGAGTCTGGAAGGAGAGTTTACAGTCTAACCAGACACCTAGGTATTTGTAGGAGTCCACGTATTCTAAGTCAGACCCGTCGAGGGTAGTGGTGATAGTCCGGTGGGCGGGTGCGGGCAACGTTCTATTGAAGAGCATGCATTTAGTCTTAATAGCATTTAAGAGCAGTTGGAGGCCACGGAAGGAGTGTTGTACGGCATTGAAGCTTGTTTGAAGGTTACTTAACACAGTGTCCAAAGAGGGGCCAGATGTATACAGAATGGTGTCGTCTGCGTAGAGAGGGATCAGAGATTCACCAGCAGCGAGAGCGACATTGTGGATGTATATAGAGAATAGGGTTGGCCCAAGAATTGAACCCTGTGGCACCCCCATAGAGACTGCCAGGGGACCGGACAGCAGGCCCTCCGATTTGACACACTGAACTCTGTCTGAGAAGTAGTTGGAGAACCAGGCGAGGCAGTCACTTGAGAAACCAAGGCTGTTGAGTCTGCCAATAAGAATGCGGTGATTGACAGAGTCGAAAGCCTTGGCCAGGTCGATGAAGACGGCTGCACAGTACTGTCTTCTATCGATGGTGGTTATGATATCGTTAAGTACCTTGAGCGTAGCTGAGGTGCACCCATGACCAGCTCGGAAACCAGATTGCATAGCAGAGAAGGTACGGTGGGATTCGAAGAAGTCAGTGATCTGTTTGTTAACTTGGCTTTCGAAGACTTTAGAAAGGCAGGGCAGGATGGATATAGGTCTGTAACAGTTTGGGTCTAGAGTGTCTCCCCATTTGAAGAGAGGGATGACCGCGGCAGCTTTCCAATCTCTAGGGATCTCAGACGATACAAAAGAGAGGTTGAACAGGCTGGTAATAGGGGTTGCAACAATTTTGGCTGATCATTTTTGGAAGAAAGGGTCCAGATTGTCAAGCCCAGCAGATTTGTAGGGGTCCAGATTTAGCAGCTCTTTCAGAACATCATCCGTCTGTATTTGGGGGAAGGAGAAGCGGGGGGTTTCTGGGCAGGTTGCTGCGGGGGGTACAGAGCTGTTGGCCGGGGTAGAGGTAGCCAGGTGGAAAGCATGGCCAGCCGTAGCAAAATGCTTGTTGAAATTTTGATCATGATGAGCATGCAGTTTCCACTGTATACTGTTACCTACAGATGTTTTGCATGTACACATATGGAACTATTGAATTCATTCATTTAGCAGCCATGTCCTATGACAGGCATCTTGCCATATGTTATCCACTACAGTATAATATCATCATGACACCCAACAGGGTGTGGATTTTCATTTGTGTAACATGGAGAGCATCATAACACTGTCTTTAACCATTCGTTTACAATTGTGTGGGAACGTTCTAGACAAAGTGTATTGTGACGACTACCTGCTAGTAAAACTGTTCACCTTCAGACACAACAGTTAATAACATCTATGGACTCTGTGGAATTCTTTTGACTGTCACTTTCCCTTTAACTACTATTGTGTTCTCTTATATGACTATTTGTTTGAAATCTTCCATCGAGAGCAGACAGAAAGCTTTCAGCACCTGTATTCCTCATCTGGCCTCGCTGCTCAACTTCTCTTTCGGCTGTTTCTTAAATCTGCTCCAGAGTCGATTTGATAGTCCTATGAGAAATGTTCCAACTGTACACACTATTTTATCGGTGTACTATCTGATGTGCCAGACACTTTTAAATCCTATTGTGTATGGAGTTAGGATGGTTAAAATCAGACAGGCTTGTAAAAACATACTACCAGTAGGTCTGTAGCATAGAACATAAGCTAAACATTAGTGTGACCTTTTCTGTCCTGATTGTTAGATCTTGGGATGTTGACTTGTGTGTTTTGTTACTTATAGGTGCAATAGTTTATGGGGTGAGGATGGTGAAAATCTGACTTGTATAACGTTTGCTGATTTGTATAATATTGTCATTGAACATTTATTCACTTGCTGATCTCCAATGACTACCTTTCCCTCAAAGAATTTACTTTACAATTCACTTCCTCGTCTACAAAGCCCTAAATGGAATCAGACCTGCCTTCCTGTCAGACATACTCTCCCCCATGATCCTCCACACACCCTAAGTTTAAGCCACACCAAGCTGCTCCATGCAGCCAGGATCTGGAGACACACAATGGAGGGCTGTTGTTTTTTCTCCAACACACCATGTCTTTGGAAGTCCCTTCCTGACAATCTCAGGGCTGCTCAGATGGTTGGGGCCTTTAAAGCAGCCTGAAGACTCTTCTCTACTCATCTGAGCCTTTCCTTCCTCCTAGACTTTGATTGATGCTCTCATGATTTGGTTATATATACTTTGTACTCTACTTTATTAAATGTTTTATTTTATGCACTTTGAGATGATAATTGTATAATTAAAATACTTTATAAATATACTCCATCCATCCAGTAAAAAGCTGTAAAAAGTGTTGGAGTTCTATCAGTGTGAAACACCAGTATTTAGTTTTGCTCCATGCATACCTTACCATGGGGAAAGCAGAAGCCAATAACAAGAGCATAATAAACATGTTTATTGAGTCATTAGGTACCAGGTCATTAGTCCACTCTATCACCTGGTTCCCTGGGAACCAATTAACACAGCTATTAACCTGTAGAGACCTGAGGGGCTCAAGGAGAGGAGAGGCACGGCTGGTGTTGACTGCATCTCAAATGGTACCCTATCCCCTATGTTGACCAGAGCCCTCTGGTCAAAGGTGGTGCACTATATAGGGAATAGAGTACCATTTAGGACACACTCCTTCTGTCATCACCTCTGGGAGTGTAGGACCTGAAAGTGTACTGTAGGCCTGGGGAAGCCTAGAGTGACTATAATGGTCAATACTTCTTCATTTAACCAGACAATTCAGTTAAGACCTAAAAGTGTACTGTAGGCCTGGGGAAGCCTAGAGTGACTATAATGGTCAATACTTCTTCATTTAACCAGACAATTCACATACATTGACCTAAAAGTGTACTGTAGGCCTGGGGAAGCCTAGAGTGACTATAATGGTCAATAATTCTTCATTTAACCAGACAATTCACATACATTGACCTAAAAGTGTACTGTAGGCCTGGGGAAGCCTAGAGTGACTATAATGGTCAATACTTCTTCATTTAACCAGACAATTCACATACATTGACCTAAAAGTGTACTGTAGGCCTGGGGAAGCCTAGAGTGACTATAATGGTCAATACTTCTTCATTTAACCAGACAATTCAGTTAAGACCTAAAAGTGTACTGTAGGCCTGGGGAAGCCTAGAGTGACTATAAGGTTCAACGCTTCTTCATTTAACCAGACAATTCAGTTAAGACCTAAAAGTGTACTGTAGGCCTGGGGAAGCCTAGAATGACTATAATGGTCAACACTTCTTCATTTAACCAGACAATTCACATAAATTGACCTAAAAGTGTACTGTAGGCCTGGGGAAGCCTAGAGTGACTATAATGGTCAACACTTCTTCATTTAACCAGACAATTCACATACATTGACCTAAAAGTGTACTGTAGGCCTGGGGAAGCCTAGAGTGACTATAATGGTCAATACTTCTTCATTTAACCAGACAATTCACATACATTGACCTAAAAGTGTACTGTAGGCCTGGGGAAGCCTAGAGTGACTATAATGGTCAACACTTCTTCATTTAACCAGACAATTCACATACATTGACCTAAAAGTGTACTGTAGGCCTGGGGAAGCCTAGAGTGACTATAATGGTCAATACTTCTTCATTTAACCAGACAATTCACATACATTGACCTAAAAGTGTACTGTAGGCCTGGGGAAGCCTAGAGTGACTATAATGGTCAACACTTCTTCATTTAACCAGACAATTCACATACATTGACCTAAAAGTGTACTGTAGGCCTGGGGAAGCCTAGTGTGACTTTAATGGTCAATACTTCTTCATTTAACCAGACAATTCAGTTAAGACCTAAAAGTGTACTGTGGGCCTGGGGAAGCCTAGAGTGACTATAATGGTCAATACTTCTTCATTTAACCAGACAATTCACATACATTGACCTAAAAGTGTACTGTAGGCCTGGGGAAGCCTAGAGTGACTATAATGGTCAACACTTCTTCATTTAACCAGACAATTCAGTTAAGACCTAAAAGTGTACTGTAGGCCTGGGGAAGCCTAGAGTGACTATAATGGTCAATACTTCTTCATTTAACCAGACAATTCACATACATTGACCTAAAAGTGTACTGTAGGCCTGGGGAAGCCTAGAGTGACTATAATGGTCAACACTTCTTCATTTAACCAGACAATTCAGTTAAGACCTAAAAGTGTACTGTAGGCCTGGGGAAGCCTATAATGACTATTAGGGTCAATACTTCTTCATTTAACCAGACAATTCAGTTAAGACCTAAAAGTGTACTGTAGGCCTGGGGAAGCCTAGAATGACGATTAGGGTCAACACTTCTTCATTTAACCAATGACGGCCTACTTGTCAAGCCTCCTGGCCAAACCCTCACGATGCTGGGCCAATTTTGCGCCGCCCTATGGGACTCCCGATCAGGGCCGGTTGTGATACAGCCAGGGATCGAACCCGGGTCTGTAGTGACGCCTGATGCAATCGGGAGGTTCTGCTGTTCCTCCTTTTACATGAGGTGATGTCACACACTTCTGTTACAGTGTAGAGTGCCAGACTAGAGGGTCCCCACACATACATTGTTTTAACAGGATCATAGACCACTAACACAGCCTGTTCAATAACAGACCATTAAGAATGTGTATTCTACAGTGTAGAGTACCAGACTAGAGGGTCCCCACACATACATTGTTTTAACAGGATCATAGACCACTAACACAGCCTGTTCAATAACATACCATTAAGAATGTGTATTCTACAGTGTAGAGTACCAGACTAGAGGGTCCCCACACATACATTGTTTTAACAGGATCATAGACCACTAACACAGCCTGTTCAATAACATACCATTAAGAATGTGTATTCTACAGTGTAGAGTACCAGACTAGAGGGTCCCCACACATACATTGTTTTAACAGGATCATAGACCACTAACACAGCCTGTTCAATAACATACCATTAATAACGCAATGTAAAGTACCTACCTACCTACCTACCTACCTACCTACCTACCTACCTACCTACCTACCTACCTACCTACCTACCTACCTACCTACCTACCTACCTACCTACCTACCTACCTACCTACCTACCTACCTACCTACATACCTGAACCCTTAAAGCAGTATTTCCCAAGCTGTGACCTGGTGACCCCAAAGGGAGCATGTTTTGGTTTTTGCACTAGCACTACACAGCTGATTCAAAGAATCAACTAATCATCAATCTGTGATTATTTGAATCAGCTATGTCGTGCTAGTGCATGAAATAAAATATGTACCCCTTGGGGTCCCCAGGACAGAGTTTGGGAAACGCTGCCTTAAAGGGACATAATGGGAATGTTGCTGAATGTCCTTAGGACGTCCCCTTTTTGCTGGGTTAATACATAAATAGAGTTGTCCTAACTTTGTCTATCATTAAAATGGTGACTACTAGTTATTGAATAATTACCTACTAGTCTAATTATGGGATTTAAATTAATCCTGCAATAATTAGCCAATTAGGATTCCAGGGGAGAAATGTATTCTACTGAGTTACTACTCTCTGAATTTAACTCAAATGTTTGTCCCATCATCCAATATATAGCAGCCCTTATTTAATGAATGTTGCCTCATCAGTCTCGTCCTAGAACGGTCATGAGTCCGTCAATCTGCACAAACCCCAGGACAGACTGTAACGACGGGCCCTCCTCCTCTCCAGCGATCATCCTCGCCGGCGTTCTAAACCGGCGGTCGGGGGAAGATGGTAGCAACACCCTATTTAACCCTGTGTGTTTTGTTTCAACCCTCGCAGGTTATTGTCTATGTGTGTTACTGACTAAATGGTCATTGTTATTATCATCTCCTTTATCACACAAACTGATCCTTCTGTATTCACTAATGGGTTCAAATGATTTATTTACTAACTAAATGATAATACAGGATACACAGTAATGGTTATAGAAAATTGTTGTAATACAATGCACTTAATAGGATAACAGGTTCCTAGCGGATCTGTTCAATATTACACGGGCTACACCTGATGGAGATTTAGAGAGAGAGAGACAAATTTCAATACATTTGGAAACTACGCTGAGCCTAGCCTTAATACCCTGCCTGCACTGCCGCGCTCATGGGTCAGAATATAATGCATGTATTTACATGTGCGCTGATTCTCTCTGTTCGGTGCTGGTTTACACCCCCTCTGATTGGTACCGGTCTCTGGTGTAAGTCTCTGATTGTCCACAAGATGTCACGTTGTCCTTTCCTCTCGGTGTCTGCTTCCTATAGGACTCGTTCCTGGAGACGGCTAATCAGCCGTGTCGATATCCCCACAGCTTGGGGATGTGGTCAAGACAAGTGATGACTTTTGAGAGAATAACGGGGTGGTTCTGCTTGAATTCACCTTCTTAAATACAGTCGTTGACCGTAGTGTTGATTGTTTCAGAGTTCCTCTGTGGGAACCAAGTGTTGTCTTTTTGTGGAGGTCATGACTTATCGTAGACCTCCGGCTGCAGCACCAATGTCCTCCAGTCAAGGGAGAGAGGGAGTCTCAAAGGTTTAATACCTTTCTGGCTGAAGAGGGTATTTCTGTAATTTACGATCTGCTTATCTGATTTCCCTCAGCGTGGCTTGGCAAGCAAGGTATTGAGAATTTACTATGATCTCGTGTAAACAGCTAAAATCACAGTTTTATCATCACAAAAACATTATCTTAATATGGATATTTCTTACTGTCACATGTGGGTAGTGAGAGAGACCAAGGAGCAGCGCAGTGATAGTTACACATTTTAATGTTAAGACAAATCAATAATGACAATGACGAACTGTCCACAACAAAACACGAAACAACAAACGTAATCCACTTCCTGTCACCGTGACTGGAGGAACAACGACCCACACCAGAGTGAAGGACAGACAGACATATATAGGATCCCTAATTAGAGACAATGCTGTGCAGCTGCCTCTAATTAGGGATCCAACCCAAAACCCACATAGAAACAGAAACAATAGAAACTGTCAGACTCTGACCATGGCTACATAGAGAAGCAAATAGGCTTCTCTATGGCCAGAGCCTGACAGTACCCCCCCCAAGGCGCGGACTCCCGGACGCCAACTACAAATACACAACTACATGGGGGGGGTCAGGGAGGGAAGATTAGCTCGCCGGTGCTCCGTCGAAGTTGAGAGTCTCCTACCATGCCCCTTCCATATACCCGGCCATGGAGCTGGGCAATTTACCAGGCCCGAACTGGGCACCGGTGGGGCCAACGGCTCCGGCCGTGGAGCGGGACCATTGACCGGGCCCGGACTGGGCCCCGGTGGGGTAGACGACTCCGGCCATGGAGCGGGGAAGACAACCGGGCCCGGACTGGGCACCGGTGGGGCAAACGGCTCCGGCCATGGAGCTGGGCAATTTACCGGACCTGGATTGGGCACCGGTGGAGAAAACGGCTCTGGCCAAGGGGCGGGGCAAACAGCCAGGCCTGGACTGGGCACCGGTGGGGCAACCGGATCCGGCCATGGAGCTGGGAAAACAACCGGGCCTGGACTGGGCACCGGTGGGGTGGACTGCTCAGGCTCTAGAGCGGAGCAGACGGCTGAACCCGGACTGGGTACCGGTGGAGCAGACTGCTCTGGCACTGGAGCGGAGCAGACGGCTGGACCCGGATTTGGCACCGGTAGGGCGGACTGCTCTGGCACTGGAGCGGAGCAGACGGCTGGACCCTGAATGGGCTCCGGTGGAGCGGACTGCTCTGGCACTGGAGCAGAGCAGACTGCTGGACCCGGATTGGGTACCGGTGGAGCGGACTGCTCTGGCAGTTCCGGGCTACGGACCTTCACTGTAGGTTCCGGGCTATGGACCTTCGCTCGAGGTTCCGGGCTGCGGACCTTCGCTGGAGGTTCCGGGCTGCGGACCTTCGCTGTAGGCTCCGAGCTGCGGGCCTTCACTGTAGGCTCAGGGTTGCTGACCTTCGTTGGAGGTTCCGTGTTGCTGACCTTCACTGGGGGTTCCGTGTTGCTGACCTTCGCTGGCGGTTCCGGGCTGCGGACCTTCGCTGTAGGCTCAGGGCTGCGGATCTTCGCTGGAGGTTTAGGACTGCTGACCTTCGCTGGAGGCTCCGTGTTGCTGACCTTCGCTGGAGGTTCCGTGTTGCTGACCTTCGCTGGAGGTTCCGGGCTGCGGACCTTCGCTGTAGGCTCCGAGCTGCGGGCCTTCGCTGTAGGCTCAGGGTTGCTGACCTTCATTGGAGGTTCCGTGTTGCTGACCTTCGCTGGAGGTTCCGTGTTGCTGACCTTCGCTGGAGGCTCCGTGCTGCTGACCTTCGCTGGCGGTTCCGGGCTGCAGACCTTCGCTGTAGGCTCAGGGCTGCGGACCTTCGCTGTAGGCTCCAAGCTGCGGGCCTTCACTGTAGGCTCAGGGTTGCTGTCCTTCGTTGGAGGTTCCGTGTTGCTGACCTTTGCTGGGGGTTCCGTGTTGCTGACCTTCGCTAGCGGTTCCGGGCTGCGGACCTTCGCTGTAGGCTCAGGGCGGTTCCGGGCTGCAGACCTTCGCTGTAGGCTCCGAGCTGCTGGCCTTCACTGTAGGCTCAGGGTTGCTGACCTTCGTTGGAGGTTCCGTGTTGCTGACCTTCGCTGGGGGTTCCGTGTTGCTGACCTTCGCTGGCGGTTCCGGGCTGCGGACCTTCGCTGTAGGCTCAGGGCTGCGGACCTTCGCTGGAGGTTCAGGACTGCTGACCTTCGCTGGAGGCTCCGTGTTGCTGACCTTCGCTGGAGGTTCCGTGTTGCTGACCTTCGCTGGAGGTTCCGGGCTGCGGACCTTCGCTGTAGGCTCCGAGCTGCGGGCCTTCACTGTAGGCTCAGGGTTGCTGACCTTCGTTGGAGTTTCCGTGTTGCTGACCTTCGCGGTTCCGGGCTGCGGACCTTCGCTGGAGGTTTCGGGCTACGGACCTTTGCTGAAGTTTCCGGGCTACGGACCCTCCCTTGAGGTTCTGGGCTGCGGACCTTCGCTGGAGCCTCATCACTAGTGCCCGTCGGCGCTCAAAGTCCTTCTCCTCCTCTATCTCCCGTAGGAATGGGTCCTTCTGCGCCTCTTCCGGAAGAGCAACCCAGGCTCTCCACCACCTCGTCTGTTCCTCCTCCGGGTATTCGCGAAACCCCTCGGGCTTCTCCCGATCATGGATCGTGGGCAGACGAAGTGGTGTGCGATCCCCTTCCTTCAGCCTCTCCGAGCTCTGGCTGCGCACCGATGGTGTGGTGTTCGGAGCAACGACGGACCTTCCCTGACTCTGGGCCGGTGCTGGAGGCACTGGGTTGGGAACTGGCGTTGGGGGCCTGTGACAGCCCCGATCTTCCTCACTCCATCGCCAATCCCCTCCTCGTGAGATCTCCTCCAAGAGTCCCCACGAGAGAGGGAACAGAAGTACGTCGTGGTCCTCCTCTTCCGACTCCTCTCCGTAGCTCTGCTCCCTTGCTGTAGGGGCTCCTCCTGGATCCCCCACGAGTGCAGTGGCCAGGGCTCTTCTCCGTTTACCCCCGACCACCCCCATAGCCCCCCTCCAACAACCGTTTGGGGTGTCTGGGCTCCAGGCTGTTCCTTCTGGGTCCGTCGTCGCTTCCCCTTTCCCTTTCGCTGCTTGGTCTCCTTTGGGTGGGTCGTTCTGTCACATGTGGGTAGTGAGAGAGACCAAGGAGCAGCGCAGTGATAGTTCCACATTTTAATGTTAAGACAAATCAATAATGACAATGACGAACTGTCCACAACAAAACACGAAACAACAAACGTAATCCACTTCCTGTCACCGTGACTGGAGGAATAACGACCCACACCAGAGTGAAGGACAGACAGACATATATAGGATCCCTAATTAGAGACAATGCAGTGCCTCTAATTAGGGATCCAACCCAAAACCCACACAGAAACAGAAAGAATAGAAACTGTCAGACTCTGACCATGGCTACATAGAGAAGCAAATAGGCTTCTCTATGGCCAGAGCCTGACACTTACCAAACGTAACGACTGTAGACATCATATAGACAGTTTGGAAACTATTAAAGTTACAATGTTTTCATAATCACACCTTCATTTAAACTTTAATTACATCACAGAATTGGCATTCATATCCATATGCCAAGAGTCCTCATTTTCAACACACATAATAGAATGAATCATGTTCCCAATGTCTTGTTTCATGGACATAAAGTTTTGGCTCCATTGAGTCTAAGAACAAAGTGCCATAAACTGGGCCTTTTCCCTCCTCCTCTGTTTTCCTGTGAGAGAGAAAGTGAGAGAAATGAGTTGCTTGTCATGAACTCAATATAGATCCATCTCTATGGAGTGGTTACATGTTGACACTGAAACTACAATCCCATGTGAGCATACACTATGATATATTAAGAGGCTAGCAGGACAAGTTATTGGAGCAGTATCCCTCTGTCAAGCAAGAAGACATTTCATGGACACAAGTTTCTTCATTTCTTTCACACCTCAGAAGTCTGATATTGTACAGATATTATCGGGAACTCTTTTTTTAAAATATCTATAAGAGTTTGAAGGAAGATTAATTCGTTTTGTTAAAACTATTGTGTTTAGTATGAGCCTAAACATAATACATTTATTCACACTTTAATTAATTCACATCTATACACACTCAAGCCTTGTATGGACTAAGAATTGCTGCGTTGACCAGAGGAAGACAATTAACAACAGCTATGGAGAACTCAACCCAAGTCAAGATCTTTTATCTCTTTGGACTACAAGAGACATTTAACAACTCATCGGTCTATTTTATCTTGTCTCTTATCACATACCTTCTCATCATCACTGTGAATCTGACTTTGATCATAACAATCATTCAGGAGAAAGTTCTCCATGAGCCCATGTATATCTTTCTGTGTAGTCTATGTGTCAATGGATTGTATGGAACCGCTGGTTTCTACCCCAAGTTCTTACTGGACCTTCAGTCAGATGTTCAGGTGATATCTTATGGTGGATGTTTGACTCAAGCCTATGTAATATACACATCTGTCATGTGTGAAATTTCTACTCTAACAGTGATGTCTTACGACAGGTATGTGGCAATATGCAGACCACTACTTTACCATACCATTGTGACATCTTTAACTGTTACAAAGTTACTCTTATTTTCTTGGTGTTATCCGTTATTTATTGGACTCGTTTCACTTAGTATAACCGTCAGAGTTCCTTTGTGTGGATCTCGCATTGATAAAATCTTCTGTGACATTCCGTCTATACTGATACATGCATGTTTACCAATTACCATCAATCAGAATTTGAACAAATGTATAATAGTGGTTCATATTTTACATTTACTTTTCATTGTATTATCTTACTGTCAGATTGTAAGGATTTGTGTAAAGTCAGCTAAGGGAAGGATTAAGTTCACACAGACATGTGTGCCACATTTAGTAACAGTGGGTATTTTCATCACAGTGACCCTGTTTGATAATTTGCAAGGTTGGAATAGTGTAAATATTACTCTAAATATGCGTAATGCAATGGCTGTACAATTCCTTGTTATTCCACCTGTCTTAAACCCTGTCATATATGGACTTAACCTCCAGCAGATTAGAAGGGCAGTTTTTAGAAAGTGTATTGCACATAAAACCATTGATATGAAACGTTAGTTACATGATCTTACACAACAGGGAGACTTCCTGATATCAGAAGTCAACAAAAATAAAGGTCAAATCTGGTAAACTGTTAAATGGTTGGTCATTTTTGTTTTAGAAGTGGGGGAGAAGGGGGACAACACCTGGCAGGGGGTCTGGGGGACCTCCCTACATCTAATGCTATTTTCCTGAATATCTACTAGTGCTGTACCCAACAAAAAAACATCTTAGTCAAGAAAGACTAGTCTTTCCTTTCGACCAATCGATTTGTCTACATTTTAAAACATGTATTTTTCCATATATGGACACACACTATCTGCCTATTTTCTCATTTCTACCAACCTGCCTGCCAGTTATGATTTTCATATGCACATTTTCGGGAAACAGTTTCATTTAATTTAAAATAGTCTTTATAACTCAAAATCATTGTCTGTGTTTAATCTACATTCTACAATCTATACAAATCTAAAAGTAACTTTTATTGCCATTCCCAACTATGTAAAAATAGCCTACATAAAGCCAACACATAAAAACATTGCAGTCTGCTGGGTGAAAATATCCTGATAAAAATAAATATCCTATAACTAACATTGTTTATTCATAGCCTGTCTTCAACGAACTCTAAACACTGTATCCACTATCAACTGGGTCAGGTATTTTATGATGTTTCTACTGGATCAGAACATTATATTTTTCCCTTTCATGCCGAGTGGTTATCGAAAGGAAGAGAGATGGAAATATTGTTCAAATACTGTGATGAACTATTGTCATTCTCAATTGATTCTAAAAACAGACTTTGTTTACTTGCTGTTTGAGGAAAATAAAATTACTTTGAGAAGCTCCACAGCTCATTATTGGTGGTGAGTTAAGACAATCATAAATACTATCAGACATCCCAAAAGGGAATATTTATAGGCCTACATTTGAACACAGTCCAGGTAGACTAGTTTTACTTCTGTATGGGTAATCAGGTTCTCGTCCTTACTCAACATTGACAGGAGAGTTTCAAACAAAAAACAATTAATAAGTTGATGAAACTCATACATTTAATGAAATAAACAAAGCATAGGTTGTGAGTTCTGCAAAACATACAGTGGGGAGAACAAGTATTTGATACACTGCCGATTTTGCAGGTGTTCCTACTTACAAAGCATGTAGAAGTCTGTAATTTTTATCATAGGTACACTTCAACTGTGAGAGACGGAATCTAAAACAAAAATCCAGAAAATCACATTGTATGATTTTTAAATAATTAATTTGCAATTTATTGCATGACACAAGTATTTGATACATCAGAAAAGCAGAACTTAATATTTGTTACAGAAACCTTTGTTTGCAATTACAGAGATCATACGTTTCCTGTAGTTCTTGACCAGGTTTGCACACACTGCAGCAGGGATTTTGGCCCACTCCTCCATACAGTTCCTTCAGGTTTCGGGGCTGTCGCTGGCCAATACGGACTTTCAGCTCCCTCCAAAGATTTTCTATTGGGTTCAGGTCTGGAGACTGGCTAGGCCACTCCAGGACCTTGAGATGCTTCTTACGGAGCCACTCCATAGTTGCCCTGGCTGTGTGTTTCGGGTCATTGTCATGCTGGAAGACCCAGCCACGACCCATCTTCAATGCTCTTACTGAGGTTGTTGGCCAAGATCTCGCGATACATGGCCCCATCCATCCTCCCCTCAATAAGGTGCAGTCATCCTGTCCCCTTTGCAGAAAAGCATCCCCAAAGAATGATGTTTCCACCTCCATGCTTCACGGTTGGGATGGTGTTCTTGGGGTTGTACTCATCCTTCTTCTTCCTCCAAACACGGCGAGTGTAGTTTAGACCAAAAATCACTATTTTTGTCTCATCAGACCACATGACCTTCTCCCATTCCTCCTCTGGATCATCCAGATGGTCATTGGCAAACTTCAGACGGGCCTGGACATGCGCTGGCTTGAGCAGGGGGACCTTGCGTGCGCTGCAGGATTTTAATCCATGACGGCGTAGTGTGTTACTAATGGTTTTCTTTGAGACTGTGGTCCCAGCTCTCTTCAGGTCATTGACCAGGTCCTGCCGTGTAGTTCTGGGCTGATCCCTCACCTTCCTCATGATCATTGATGCCCCACGAGGTGAGATCTTGCATGGTGCCCCAGACCGAGGGAGGTTGACCGTCATCTTGAACTTCTTCCATTTTCTAATAATTGCGCCAACAGTTGTTGCCTTCTCACCCAGCTGCTTGCCTATTGTCCTGTAGCCCATCCAAGCCTTGTGCAGGTCTATAATTTTATCCCTGATGTCCTTACACAGCTCTCTGGCCTTGGCCATTGTGGAGAGGTTGGAGTCTGTTTGATTGAGTGTGTGGACAGGTGTCTTTTATACAGGTAACGAGTTCAAACAGGTGCAGTTAATACAGGTAATGAGTGGAGAACAGGAGGGCTTCTTAAAGAAAAACTAACAGGTCTGTGAGAGCCGGAATTCTTACTGGTTGGTAGGTGATCAAATGTCATGCTATAAAATGCAAATTAATTATTTAAAAATCATACAATGTGATTTTCTGGATTTTTGTTTTAGATTCCGTCTCTCACAGTTGAAGTGTACCTATGATAAAAATTACAGACCTCTACATGCTTTGTAAGTAGGAAAACCTGCAAAATCGGCAGTGTATCAAATACTTGTTCTCCCCACTGTATGTCCACTCTGACATTGAGAACAGTAAATTACTGTAATAAAAATATATTCAATACATTAACATAAATTATCGTAACCAAATAAACGTTGCAGATTAAAATAATGGTTAATGTAGGCTACTACTGGTGATATTTGAAATGGGGCTTTGATAGACACGCAATGAAGTTATGAAACAATGACTACCAACGAAATGGCGGGAGAGAGCGCATTCTGGAGAGAGACGTGCCTTGTGCGTCTGAACCACAAACCCCATATTCTTTAACCGTAGCATCCCTGCTGCCTCCTCAATGGATTAATCCACTGAGACAGGCGCAAATCAGATAGGTGTCTCGTGTGTCATAAATATATATTTGTATTGTTTTCATTACAGACCTCTTTTGTCATACAGTATTCCCTAAGGCACACAGATTATCGAAGTTGCACAGTATATCCTTAATCTAGTGATACATAATTTGAACACGAAACAATGATCCACAACGCAGGTGGATTGTGGAGCGTTTGTATAGCATCCCCAATTAGAGACAGCTCTGGACAGCTGTCTCCAATTGGGGATCACCAACAACCCACTCCTGATGTGATGACCCAACTGTGGCAATTAATTCCACTCCCTCTAGTGGGATTCTGAGGCCTGGCCTCAGTCAGATCATCACAGTTCCCCCCCCCCCCCCAAGGCGCGGGCTCCCGACCGCGATACCTCCCCCCAACCAAGAACCACAAAGTCCAAAATACAAAAAAAAGTGTGGCGTATGCATTGCCGGCAGCTTCCTCCTTGCCTCCCCTTTGTACGCCCAATCCTGTCCGGACCCCGGCGCGATGGACCCCCCCTCCGTACTCCCGCTATGCACCAAGTCCTGTCTGGACCCTGGTGTGGGAGCACCCGACCCTGGAGGGAGGCTGAAGTCCAGTGGAGCGGACTGCTCCGGCATGGGAGTGGAGCAGACTACCGGCCCTGGACTGGGCACCGGTCGAGCGGACTGCTCTGGCACTGGAGTGAAGCAGACGGCCGGCCCCAGACTGGGCACCGGTGGAGCGGACTGCTCTGACACTGGAGTGAAGCAGACGACTGGCCCCGGACTGGGCACCGGTGGAGCGGACTGCTCAGGCTCAGGAGCGGAGCAGACGGCTGGACCCGGACTGGGCCCCGGTGGAGCGGACTGCTCCGGCATGGGAGTGAAGCTGACTACCGGCCCCGGACTGGGCACCAGTCGAGCGGACTGCTCTATCACTGGAATGAAGCAGACGACCGGCCTTGGACTGGGCACCGGTGGAGCAGACTGCTCTGACACTGGAGTCAAGCAGACGATGGACCCCCCCTCCGTACTCCCGCTATGCACCAAGTCCTGTCTGGACCCTGGTGTGGGAGCACCCGACCCTGGAGGGAGGCTGAAGTCCGGTGGAGCGGACTGCTCCGACATGGGAGTGGAGCAGACTACCGGCCCCGGACTGGGCACCGGTCGAGCGGACTGCTCTGGCACTGGAGTGAAGCAGACGGCCGGCCCCAGACTGGGCACCGGTGGAGCGGACTGCTCTGACACTGGAGTGAAGCAGACGACCGGCCCCGGACTGGGCACCGGTGGAGCGGACTGCTCAGGCTCAGGAGCGGAGCAGACGGCTGGACCCGGATTGGGCACCGGTGGAGCGGACTGCTCCGGGGACTCCGGGCTGTGGGCCTTCGCTGGAGGCTCCGGGCTACGGACCTTCGCTGTAGGCTCCGGGCTACGGACCTCAGTCACAGACTGATCCCACCACGGTGTGCCAGAGAGCGCTACAGGAGGTCCTTCCTGCCGGCGGCTATTAGACTATATAATGCCTCACCGGGGTGCCGTGCCGTCGGCAACATAGATCTGGAACTGTTGGGGTGCTAGGACCTAGTTTAACAATTATACATCCATCCGTGAGTAACTCTGGTCCGTCAGCACTCATCCACTCAGGACCTATTTATTCATACAGGTCTGTATATACATACTCATGTACAGTTGTTATATTATATCACATGCAATATTGTAAGTAATTATTGGACTTAACTTACGTAGGCATTCACTCAGGAATGCATATTAGTATCCTGCCAGTTGCACCTTTTCTCATTGCTTTTAGTATATCGAATGTGCAATACGTGCAGTTGTCTTTAATTAAACCCTGCGCACTAAGGACTGTATTTTAAGGGAATTACTATTATTACCCCAAATGATATCATACACACATTTAGCTATTAAAATATCTCTTCCTGTCATTTACCTGTACAGTTTGTATAAACATGCAAGTATTCACTTATCTGTAAATATAACGGTGATAAAGAAATGTGTATGTTTAATGTTAATGACTAAGATGTTTCACCCTGAAACTGTGTAATGTGTAAGATGTATTAGAAATTACATAGACAATGGTTAGAATGTTACCATTTGGTAAATGAGTTAGGATGTAGTTCTTAGGCTAGCAGGAGGTTAGCCATAAAAGTTTACCACCCTCATCTATCAGAGTGGGGGTCTTGTCCCTGAGGGGTAAACATTAGCAACTGAAGAATGTCTTGAAGGGAGTGACCTGAGATAACAGGACAGTGTTTTTGAAGTCAGATCCTGAGAACTTGCAGGCCATAAAACAGGGTGGGGGCTTGACTGTGAAGGGATGGTATAAAAGTGTTTTGTGTATTCCTTTCGGCAGAGCTCTCTGAATAAACGACTGATCTGTTGCAGACTGAGACTTTGCTTAATTCTTTATTAACCAGAATCTTACAACCTCTGGGAATTAATCAAAGCTAGAGTGATAGTTCATTTAGAACATTGAGATAGAAATACTCGTGACAATTTGATCCTTCGAGCCGGATTCTCCATACGTGTTGCTGTCGTCAAAGGGACACACCGAAAACCGTGCACGGGCGGATTTTATATCCGTAATAACAAAGACCTGACCTCTGAAATTGAGGGTTATTTCAGGCCGGTGGGAAACTGGACACGACAGTAACCGTGACGAGATCCAACCTAAATTGAAATCTCAGCTGCAAGGATAAGGTCAGTAATTTTTATTCATACGGATTTGGGGGAATAATACCTGTATGATTGCATTAAATGAAGGGTTTTGATGTGATCTAGGTGTTAAACTATTCCATATCCACTAGGGGCTGTCCATCCTGGTGACCTATCTTTAGAATTTTGTGTGGAGAAAAGTTTTAAAGGCAACAAAGTATTCTATGCAATTGGAAGATAGGAATTGGGTTTGGAGCCAAAACGGAACGGGGTACGAAAAGACTCCAGGTAGATTGAGGCCATTACCAATATAAACTACTCTGTATCGAGGCGATCTGGGATCGTCAGTAGAAATACAGGAGGAAAGTAACTACTCTGTATCGAGGCGATCTGGGATCGTCAGTAGGAATACAGAAAGAAAGTAACTACTCTATATCGAGGCGATCTGGGATCGTCAGTAGGAATACAGAAAGAAAGTGAACTTTCGTTTTTAGACGTTTATCTAGAGAAAACCACGCACTAGTATTCTTGAAAACGTAAAACAAGGGTGAACTTTAGGAAGGAAAATGGATTTGATGGGAGGTCAAATATGGAGTAATTGAAAACGATACATAAAACTTGTGGAGATAATGTGAGGAAACAGCAGGCAGAAGGGGTTAATAAGGAGGTGAGGTAACCTATTTAACATGAGAGGACGAAGGAAATAATTATCGATATGTGAGGTAGAAATACTAATCAGTCAAAAGTCATAAGAAACGGCACAATAATTTTATAAATTATTTAACCCGTATACATGTGAGACCTAGTGATCTACTAAAAGTCATAAAATAATTATTCAGGTGAAGAGTGGAGACTGCGAAGAAGGTAAGTTGATATTGAAACCCCGCTGTGGGAGCGTTTATCCAAGATAATGGTATTGTGAATTTAAGCTGTAGAATTGTGTTATTGGTGTTGTAACTGCAGTGTGAACCGGTATTGTAATAATGTAGTTGTATGTTGAAAGGACAGGACGATAAACTGACGAGTTTGTCCTGATTGTGTGGAACGGTAATAACCAACATGTCCTGCCATTTAAACGTGGCATCGTTTGTCTCTGATTGTTGTATGTCTTGTAAGGAACTGTAAGCGAAACGTTTGTCTGCGTGGGAATAACTCATTGTGTTGATGTAGGTAAGTGAAGAGTTTGTCCCTGTGTGGGAATAACTCATTGTGTTGATGTAGGTCAGTGAAGAGTTTGTCTGTGTGGGAATAACTCATTGTGTTGATGTAGGTAAGTGAAGAGTTTGTCCCTGCGTGGGAATAACTCATTGTGTTGATAAATATTGCTAGTAACGTTGATCAAGGGCTGGGTGTCGGATAGTTTTTTTCATATTGGGTAGGTTAACTTTAACTAACTACGGACAGAGGCTGCGTCGCGATAAACTTTGGTAAAATATGATAAAATGTTTATAGGAATTTAGGAGTCTAGGTTGGCTATATTGAGTGAAAACGTTTTGAAACTAGTTTAGGGCCATTTCCCAAAGGAGCTTTGCTTGGGGAAGTTAGAGTGATGATTAGGACTACATCCATAGTAGCATGGTTGGCTAGCGCATGTAAAACTGTTGAACTATCTGTTCAATCGGGCCGCTATCATTTTAAAGTAAATGACTACTCAGTTTGTATGTGAATGTTGAGTTGGAAAGCATTTAGTACCGCGGGTTTTTCTTTCCCCATAATATAAATTTTACTCCTCATTAACCGAGGTTGTGTGTAATATATGGTATTATATATTGACTGACATGATAAATGAATTGGCATTTTAGGTTACAATACATGTAGGACGACCCTAGTGGATGGTGGAGTTATAATTCTGGTGGATCTTAAACGTTTGAAGGAAGGGCGTTTGCCTGAGCTGTGATTTTAACGTTTGAGCTTGATAAGAAACAAATGTGGGGGTTGGGTTGTATCTGTGGTGAGAATGAGGACGAGGGGAATCCAATGTGTTGCTGACCCATTATAATTTAGAAGGGAATAGTTAAGTAATTGCATACTGAGAGGGTGTGTTGATAGGGAAATAGATGTTAAGTAGAATAATATGGATATTATTAGAACCATGGATATATTTTATATGGAAATGTGGAATAGCTGATTAGTTCAGTACTTAAAAATGTAAGAGGTTAATACTTGGAGGTTTGAAACACCATGTGATAGAGAAATAACATGGATGTTATTAGGAGGGAAACAATTCTGGTCTAGTTATTCCAGATTAGATGGGCTATTAGGAAAATACTGGAGGACAGGAGAAACCGAGTGGTTTACAATGTGATGGTTTTATGGAGGGACATTTTGAACATTGGACAGAGGGGAGGAGGAGGCAAGCCTATTGAGGCCCCCTCTGTTCTGTAGAGATAAGTGGGGAGTCTATCCATAAACCCTGAATGTTTACTGAAGATTTGACCTGGGGGGAGGTTAGGTACCCTGCCAGACCAAGAGTAGAATTGGTTCTCCACTATCAGATCAGGTGTCTCAAGAACTAGGAGACCTGATGAATGAAGATAAAAAAAGTCAGAGCAGAGACAGACATTTTGGAAGCTGAATCTTACCTATAAATTATTCTGAATAACAGACAGAAATAGTGGCTCTTACTTGTGCATGTTGTTTGGGTAAAGGGAAAATAGTTACCATTTACACAGATACATATATTTGCTGCACAATGGCTGAACAGGGGAATGGTGACTATTAAACATGCTCAGTTGATTTTGAATATTTTGGATACTGTACTCCTACCAGAGGAGTTGGCTATTTGTAAATGTCAGCAAGTAGAAGGAGTTGGGACCACTTAATTGGAGATTATATAGGTGAAAAGTTGAGTTTACACATATCCCTAGTGGAAAGATACCTCAGAGGAATGGAGGTTCTGAGGGGTAATGGATAATAGATTGATAATGAATACCAGAGGGAGACTAGTATAGTCTATTTATTGGCAGATATAGATGAGAGTTGAATTGGAGAGAGAAACTTAGAAGTGGGACCTGACTAATGACAGAGAGAGTGAGCTGGAAGCCATACCTTCTAAGTTATAGTCCTAAGGATTTGTTGATGAAGGATTGATTAAAGGAGTAATTTTGGTGAAGGTAGATTTGAAGGTTAAATATTAAAAGTAATATTTTATAAAGTCTGAGAGTAAGAAAGAACAGTTGAAGTCAGAATCCACGGCCACCCATAGATGACTCTGGATTGAAATAATATCCCTCATTAGTAGATTGGGCATGGAGGGAGAATCCAGATGATGAAGTAGTAGTTGTGAGGGACCCCAACCCCCTATCCTAATCAGAGGGAAACTGAGGGAGCTCAGGGGGGAGAGGGGGATGAGACAGATGAAGAGATAAGTCTCACAGAAATTTTAAAGGAACTATTGGTGAGACAGGGAGGCAAGGGAGTTGGAGGTAACAGGAGGTCTCCCTCAAACCAGTGCCCATTGATAGCCTAACTAATCCATTAGCAGGCATAGATGGGGCAGTGCTCACATTAGATGTGTATAAACCATGGACAGAGAGCAGTTAAAGATAGTATTCCTCACTGGAATGAGACCTGTAATGATTAGAAGCTGTTAAGAAAACATTGGTGGGAATATGGGGGACTGCATCATTGGTAGAAGTTAAAAGATATGTGATCCATCACAAGCAGAATGGAAAACAGGATCAAGCTAAGCATAGTTTAATTTTTTTATGTTTCCAGTAAAAAACAAGCAGCTCCCAGTAATGACTGGAGGATGGTATTAGATCTCCAGGGAGGGAATCTGAGTGTGTTTGTCATGTCCTGATATGTTTCACCTGTCTGTGTTTGTCCCCTCCCCACACCAGGTGCACCCTATCACCATCATTAATCAGTTTGTGTATTTAGCATCTTGGGTGCTGTTGGCATTTGCCAGATCGTCTTGCTTAGTCAGTCGTTTCCAGCACTCTCTTGTATTAGTAACCCTGCCAGTCTGTTTCCCGGTATTTGGACCTCTACCTGCCTGTTGGATTACGTTCCTGTCTAGCCCCCTCATGTGCCTTCGACCATCTGATCTGCTGCCAAACAAACTCTGCCTGCATTACGGATTACGAGCCTGTCTACTCCTCTGCACTGCCAGTCTTCTGATTCCCGGTACCGAACGCTGCCTGAACTACGACTACGAGCCTGACTCCCCTTATTGGACGACTGCCATTCAGACTCCCTGTTACGAACATTGCCTGTCCTTGACTACGAACCTGTCTAGCCCTATTTTTCCTATTAAACAGTCAGTCATATCTCTGCCTCCGTGTCCGCTTTTGGGTCCCTTATATCTGTCGTTGTGTCAGAACGATCTGGCCATGACGGACCCAGCGGAGTTGACACATCTACAAAACGCGATAGCCCACCAAGGGGTTGTTGTGGATCGACACGAGGAGGTGCTACGGTCAATAACAGAAGAGCTCCGTGAGCAGAGAGGGAACCAGCAGCGAGCCACCGAATGTCTACTCCAACACTTGGAGAGATTAACACTGGCACTACCGGCACAGAGCGCTTCCCCCCCGTCTCCTGTCCCACCTATACCCAGCAACCCAACACCTTCCCCGGTATCCCTTAGAGAGCCGCACTTACCTGCCCCCGAACGGTTCTCTGGTGATTCAAGTTATTGTCGTCCTTTCTTGTCCCAGTGTTCGCGTATCTTCGAACTGCAGCCATCCTCTTTTCCCACAGAGAAGTCACGGGTCGCCTATATGATAACCATGATGACGGGGCGAGCCCTGGCATGGGCTACGCCGATATGGGACCAGCAGCTTCCCGTTAGTTTCAGTCTAGCAGCGTTCACTACGGAGGTAAAAAAAGTTTTCGATGCTCCAGTATCCGGAAGAGAAGCGGCACGTCAGCTGCTACATCTAAAACAGGGGACTAGTGTTGTGTAAATTCCAATTCTTCATAGTTATTGTGTAATTTCCAATTCTTTATAGCTCCCTGAATATATTCAGCGTTGTATGTTTTAAAGCAGAAACAAGATCTCTTTGTCCTCAGCAGATGAGGGTAGGGTGTAGGCAACCCCCTACCACTTAGCAGGTTAACCTTTGACCAGAAGGATGTCACCAGAGTCAGGACACTCCCCCAGGGTTAAAGGCTTCCTGTGTACCTCCCATTTTTCTGATTTACAACTAGACATGTATTCTGTGCCAATGTTATCTCCAAATAAGGAGAAAACAAGAAATAGCATCAGGAGTTTTGAGACCAGGTTGGAGGAAAATAGGATGGGTGGAGCTGTGATAACTGTGTCTAATGAATAAACATTTAACAACTTGTACATAAGCCAAAAACTTAGAGATGTACGGGAGTGGTTCCTGCAGGGCAGTGGTTCCTGCAGGTCACTCGGCTTCATTGTCTTTTTGCAATAAAGTCTATCTTGCTTCTACAAACTCCAGAAGTGCCTTCGTTTTTAAAGAGGAAGAGTTTTTTCTACTACATTTGGCGCCCAACGTGGGGCTGGAAGGGATTATGGGTGCTTGGCCATCGGGGCATCTGAACGAAATACGCAAACGATAAAACACCAATGGCCATGGTGTAACAGGTAAGCAAAGTTCTTACTATAAGTTTGCGTGATTCGATCGGTTGCCACCGGGGGTCAGGTACTAAATTCAGGTCTCTCCAGAATACGGGCTAAATTTTATTGTTTAAAGTAAAAGGCACAGAGTTTGTAGAAAAAGGAAATATAATATGCATGGAGTGTGAATAACGTGTGACGTTCCTGGAGTCGTGCGGTGTATGGGGCACAGGAACTTTGTAAATTAATCCCTGTCTGTATTATTGCGTGTAGTGTTGTGAAAGGAATGTGAAAGAATAAAAATAAAAAAAAAAGTGTGAGAGAGTCTTACTGGAGGTGAAAGAGGGACGCGCACCTTCTCTGGGGTTGCCCGGTAGGAAGGACGCGTCTGATCTTTGCATCCCATAGGAGGAGTGAAAGTCTGTGTGTGTGAAGCCGTGAATGGTGGGTGTTCGAAAAGTTTACATGGTAATCCAACTGTGGGCGCGTCTGCCGAAGTGCATATATATATGTACTGATGGGAATACAATAAACGGGGTGGTTAGTTAGTACAGGTGAGGTGTGGCCTTAGGCACGGGATGAGGTATGCTGGACGGTACAAGTGAGTGGGGTTGTATGTGTGAGTCGATTGGGTCGTTCATTTGAGTCGGTAAGCAGTCTGTGTTGTGTCGTTGTTACATCAGGATCGCCTCGGCTGATTATCTGATGTGGGTGAGGTCTGCCTGGCTTATTGACGCCTCCTGCTGGTCATACTGTTCAGTGCGTTTTGTAAACAGGTGGTTGGCTACTTGCCTAAAGTTATAGGGAGAGGAAATAGGGAAACCCTGAATAAAAACGCTTTTTGTCCGTGCAATAGGAGAAAGGGCCGGATTTACAGGTCACTTAGTGAAAGTATGAGTGGATATAGGGTATTTTCTTTATGAGGACCTGATATGATAACGGGCAAATAGACAATATCATGATATAAGGGTATTTATATTTTATGAGAAACCGGTTATTTCTATGAGGAGGGAATTTTGACAGCATATAAAGTGACATTTAGAATAAAAATGTTGTTTCTATGAGGAGGGTATTTTGACAGCATATAAAATGACATTTAGAATAAAAATGTTGTTTCTATGAGGAGGGTATTTTGACAGCATATAAAATGACATTTAGAATAAAAATGTTGTTTCTATGAGGAGGGTATTTTGACAGCATATAAAATGACATTTAGAATAAAAATGTTGTTTCTATGAGGAGGGAATTTTGACAGCATATAAAGTGACATTTAGAATAAAAATGTTGTTTCTATGAGGAGGGAATTTTGACAGCATATAAAGTGACATTTAGTATAAAAATGTTGTTTCTATGAGGGGGACATTTTGACAGATATATAAAGTAAAATTCAGTATAAGGTATTATCTTGGAGGAAACCGGTATTATAAATGCGCATAACATATATTGTAAAATAAATAGTAGGAACCTACATTGTATGAATAATATTTAGAGGAACATATACTATGGATTTGATGGAAGGTAAAATGTGGGGAAACTGGTGTGCAGATACATAAGACTTGTGGAGACAATGTGAATAGCAGCAACAGGAGGCTTAGAGACAGAAAGGGTGGGGCTCTCAGAAGCCCGCAGAAGATTGGAAAACAGTAAGAATACTAAATATAAAGAAGGTTAAAGAAAGTGAAGGAATGGAAGAGGAGATGTGTGTCTTTCTGGGAAGTTGCCCGGTAGAAAGGTTGCATTCGATCACTGCGGCCCAGGGAAAAGATAAGGTATGTGGAAGTGAGACTGTGAAGGAGGTGCGTTTGAAAAGTTAATCTTGAAACCCCGATGTGTGTGTGTTTACCCAAGTTACTTATATTGTAAATCTAAGCTGTAGAATTGTAATCATGTATATTGTATGGTATGGAACAGGAAGTGTGAATCTAAGCGATGGGCTGCGTTTAGAGGCTTGTATCAAAGGAGTGGTATTTGAGCTGGTATTGTGCAAATTTAGAGGACGCACGTAATGAGGTATTTTAAGGTGTTACATGGGGGAAGTTTAAAAGAGCACTCGGAGAAGGTATGACAGATTAAGGCCTATGGTTGTATGTTGGAATGAGAGGACGATAAACTGACGAGTTGTGTCGTGATTGTGTGTGGAACGGTAATAACCAATATGTGGCATCGTTTGTCTCTGATTGTTGATTGTTGTATGTCGTGTGATGGACTGTAAGTAAAAAGTTTGTCTTTGTGTGGGAATAACCGATTGTGTATAAACGTTGATTAATGGCTGTGTCGCGATAAACATTTTTAGATATGATAAAATGGTTATAGTAATTAATGAGTTCAGGTTGTCGTTGGCTGTATTGAGTGAAACCTTTTTAAACTAATTTAGGGCCATTTCCCAATGGAACGTTACTTAGGGAAGTTAGAATAATAACTTTGACGTTACCAATCACTTCCCTTGGTCCTGTGTTATTGAGCCTTTTACAGTAGCCTGGCTGGCTAGTGCACGTACAACTGTTGAAATATTTGTTCAATCGGGCCACATTAAGTTTAAAGAAAATTACTACTTTTGTTTGGGGTTTCTTTCCCCATAATATACATTTTACTCCTCATTAACCGAGGTTGTGTGTAATAGATGGTATTATATATTGACTGACATGATAAATTAATTGGCATTTTAAGTTACAATGCCATGTAGACGACCCTAGTAGATGATGGAGTTATAATTTTGGTGTATCTTAAATACATTCCAATGAAGGGCGTTTGCCTGGGCTGAGTGGTTTTAACGTTTGTCGCTTGATAAAGGTGCCTGTGTGGGGAATGAGCTGTGACGGTAATATTAAAGCCTAATATTAAAGTAGTGATTTTATGAATGCATATGGAAATATTAGGAAAATAATATGTTTACAGATTGAGGCCCTGCTGGAAGCTATGTTGCTCCCAGCTAGGTTGGCATTTTGAGGGTTTGTGCCTGCAAGGCAATCAAGACAATATTAGCTTAGGTAATAAAGTTGCTGCTGAAAGGTTTCACACCCATGTTGTGTGTCTGGTTTTTGCTATGGCCTCGCCTGTTGTTGAGTTGCAACAACAACAGGGGACTGACCATATGTCTCACTCCCTAAGGGAGACCAGAGGTTGCTCCCAGGGCCCTGATGGCCCTCTGTGACAACACCTTTCAGGTAAATTTGTGTTGCTAGAGTAGCTCATTCCGTAGGTTTGCCGAATAGGCTCATGGTTGGTGAGTCATTCATCAAGAGGGAGTAGGGTACATAAGGTTTTAGGTTTTTTACGAGATTGGTTTGGCCTAGACTTAGCAGAAGTTAAAAGAACATAGGAAACAACATAGTTATAGAATATGAGACTATTTTTTAATATGCGTTATGTGTATTTAATATAACATTGCCAAGTAGACGTCTCTTAAACTAGTTAATTTTACTTAGTGGTGTATTTACACACATTGCATTAGACTTTATTGATATGATTGAGAGAAAGGAGAGAAAGTGCTCTTGTCTAGTGATAAGTGACAGAGTCATACGAGGGTTATACCTGCTGTGACGCCAACATAGTAGCTAACAGTCTGGTAAGGGAAATATTCCCTGGATTCAGAATCCCAGAAACCTTGTCTGTAGACACACGGCACCGATGTTACAGGAGATGCCGTGACCCAAATTGTCCTGATGATGGGAATAGATCAGAAATGTGTCTCTATGATCCAAAAAGTAATGGGTAAAGCCTAGATTAACAGGTTGAACCTGAAATAAGAATGTATACATCTGGTGCTGAGGAGAATGTGAAGCAGCCCCTATAGGGGTACTGGGTTTAGCCCTCATGAGATGTTAACAGGCCGTCCCATGAATGTTCCATATTATAGGCCGATGATTGACAAACAGACTGACCTGACTAGACTGGAAGATGATCTGTTAACATTATATGAGGAAACTAACTTTTACTGTTAGGTTTTTGTATTCTCATTTCTAGGAAAACCCAGGAGGTCTCAGCCAGAGAGGACAGAGACGAAATCCCTGTCCTGATCGGAGACTGAGTAAAACTGAGGGGCTTCAGGAGGAAGTAGGTCAGAATAGATGTGTTATATCTCGACGAGATAAAGAAGGTAGTGAGGAGGTAGAGGAGAGAGTGGATGTGTTCAGAGAAGATAGTATAATTTCTTGTGGAGGAAAGGAGGAAAGCAGATTAATGTGTAGGAAGGTAGCTAAGGCCTAGAACAGATTTTAAAAACAACCTAAACGGTATATATCTTTCTTTTGGAGATGTTAAAAGGAACTCAGATGCAATTTGAACCCTGTGGTTGTCAGGACCTGGAGGGCCTGGTGAGCAAACTGCCAAGTATCCATGATGGGGCCAGAAATTGGATTGGGGCTTTTGAAGAGCAGACGATGGGGAAACTGCTGGCGGTGGGGGACCTGAAGGCACTGTTGGCCAGGGTGGTGGGAAAGGCCAAAATGGATGAGGTATTGGCAGTAGGTGGCATGGGGGATCTGACAGAGGATCGAGTGATGGATGGAGAACTGTTTGATCAATACAGAACTAGGGTGTGGAGGGCCCTAAAACACCAATATCCAACAAGAGAGGCACTGGGGGACAAGAAAAATCCAACAGCCTGTGTACACAACCGATTGAGATGGTGGCAGCAGGAGACTGAAAGGGCTCCAGAGACAGACCCACTGATAACAACAATGTTCAGGACAACTCTGGTGGAATCCATGCTGACAGCGGTCAAGAGCAGACTGGACAATGTGGTGGGACTGACATCAAAAACCCACGAGGAATTCTGTGACCATGTTGTCCATGCAGTAGAAGAATATCGAAAAGATGAACAAAGACTGGCAGACCAGGTCAGAGACATCCAGAGAAGACTGACACAAATGCAGCTGGATGAACTAACAAAGAAGGACAAAAGGAAAATACAGGCTCCTCTAACCCTGTCACCTCTACCTGTGCCAGTCACTCATGGAGGCCCGCAACCGCCACCTCAACAGCAGGGTCCAAGGGCACCTGCTCCGCCAGTAGTGAATGTGTATACACAGCAATCCCCGGGAGGCTGGCAAAATAAAATCAACGGAAATGCACCTCGAACACAGGGGTGTCAACCACAGTATCAGGCACGGCAGAATAGAGGTCAACAAGGACGACCAGGTGTCTGCTGGGGGTGCAGTCAGACAGGGCACACCAGAAGGAATTGTCCTACCAATCCGTGGATGCCTCGGCATCCACAACAGGACACGTGGCAGAGAAATGGTCCTACCCAGATGCATGGCAGCAATCTCAAACACAGGCTCCACAGGGACCAGTGACCCGCTGGGGAAGTTAAAGGGACTAGGGATGCCAAGAGAGTCCTAGAGGGGAGGGTCAGTTCACAGCAATAACCATGCAAGCTGATGATGAACCTATGTTACAGGTTTGGGTGACTAATAGGCACACCCATGATGATAGATACTGGAGCAATGTATTCGAGTATAAATCCAAATTTTGCCTAACCTCTCCATGTCATGTAAATTTAAGAAGACAATAGGATTCTTGGGACAAATGCTGCTAATTTCTATAACAGCACCACTAAATTTAGAAGCAGGAAGGACAACCGCCTGCATACCGGAATTGTAATCAGAACATACTCCAGAAAATTTATTAGGAAAGGATGCACTATGTCGAATGGGTATTCAAATTAAGTATACATTAGAAGGGATAGAAATAGACAGGGAAGGAACAGGACAATAAATGGTGAAGATTACAGGCAGCAAATATATACAGGCAAAGGAAGACTGTGTATTGGATAGGAGGTATAGGAGAACTAGTGCAGGAAGTGTTAGATTAATAGGATACGTTTATTATATTTGCATTATATAAAATTTACAGATGAAGAAGAAGTAGCTTGCAATAGATGACATACTGAGAATGCAAGAGAGAGCAGAGAGATATGAGCCAAGTATATCGGGTGAAAGGGGGGCGACGAGACACAAATGGATTGTGGAGAACACATGGAGGACTGGTAGTAGCTCTATTGTACTGTTGAAATTACTTGGTACAAATGCGCATGGTTTTGACCATTGCGCAAGGGGGGAGGTGATGAGGAAAATTTAAAAACAAGGTTTTTGGTCTCCATACATGCAAGAAACAGTGGATTTAAGACGAGCAGAGTGTGAAGCGTGTCAAATATGTGCATTAAATAATATCAGGAAGGGCTTAACAGCACCAATTGGACAGATTCCAGTACCAGAAGGACCATTTAAACACCTGGTAATGGACTATGTAGATATGATCAAATCTGTGAGAGTACACTGATGAATCAGGTGGGTGTTTTTATCTCTGGCACTAATGACTTATAGCATAAAAACTAATCAAATAACACATCTAACTCTGCTTGAACTGCTTACAGTTCAACTTATTCCAGTGTCAGTTCTTAGAGGGTCTTGTGATGGTCCACCTTTTAGAGAATATGGAGGGAGAATTGAATGAGTACATTAGACTATTAACTGCTCTGCATAAAGTTGTTTATCAACAGGAGAAATACAGGGTTCCAGAGCAGGAGGTGGACCCAATTAGAGCAGTCGAGCCAGGGGACAGAGTCTACATCAGGGACTTCCAGAGGAGGTGGAATGAATCGAGATGAGAGGGTCCTTACACGGTCACCCAGGCCACACCAACCGCTGTTCGAGTAGAGGGAAGTTCGACCTGGTGCCATCTCAACCACTGCACCAGAGTACCACGACGGGTACAGCGATCCAACGATGAGGGAGCAGAAGATGCGGGAAACCCCATCCGGGGAAGGAGATGACACAAGGACAGAAGACGAAGGGGAGAGGGATAATGCTCAGGCAGAATCATCACTCTCTGTTGGTACTCCAGCTATGGGGGACACTGGCAATGTGAATGTTGCTGCTGAGCTACGTGCTCTGGTTGATGCCTACAGTACAGGGCCAGACATTGATGAGCCCCAAAGCAACCACCTTACAAATGGGACAATTCGAAGCTAGAAGAATGACAATGACTGGTACTACTAAAGGTGTTTCAGCGCTGATCATTAACAGGCATGAGAGGATCAAGTGGGTACTATGGACTTGTAAACAACGAATGACTGGCAGAGTTCCTAATAGTTATAAGAAGGAAGGGATAATGTGTTCTGCTGATTTGATTGACAATAATACATCAGTCCCTGCATCTGCAGAGGTGTCAATAGAAGTGAGGGAATGGATGTGGAAAAAGTAAACAGCTATGAAACATTAGATGGACAATTGTGTACAGTAGAGTAAATCTTTCACAGAAAAAGTGGTAATTGTACCAGAACCAACCTATAGATGTGCTATATAGCAGAATACAAGATGTTACATAAAGAAATGTGAATATCCAATGTGAGAAGCAAAATGTAGGGAAAGTATGGGGAGTTCTATTAAGATTGAACATGAGAAGAAGCAGAAATGAGTGTAACATTTTCGAAATATCCACTAAAATTAACAAAGCCACCAATTGGAAGAGATGATGTTAGTAAATATGAGTATGAAGGTTTTTACAGTTACACAGGCTTAAATTCAGGAGGGAATATCACAGTTAAATGCAGTGTGACATATATTCTAGGATGGAGTCCTAGTTCAGGAAGGAGTGATTATTTACCAAAGGCATTGCAAGAGGCCTTATACAGATAAACATGGAATGAAATGCTCAAACAATGTATTCTACTGTGAACACCTGAGGATGACACTGTACTCACATGCCATATATGTTCCTCACTATATTTCTGTGTTTACATCATCCTTTTGTGTTTGTAGTTGAGAGGAAGAATGTACTCCCGTATGTATTAATACACCCATTATGTTAGTATAATTTTACATTATTTTTGTGGGACTTGTTTAGTCCCAAAGGGGGGATTGTTGTGTAAATTCCAATTCTTCATAGTTATTGTGTAATTTCCAATTCTTTATAGCTCCCTGAATATATTCAGCGTTGTATGTTTTAAAGCAGAAACAAGATCTCTTTGTCCTCAGCAGATGAGGGTAGGGTGTAGGCAACCCCCTACCACTTAGCAGGTTAACCTTTGACCAGAAGGATGTCACCAGAGTCAGGACACTCCCCCAGGGTTAAAGGCTTCCTGTGTACCTCCCATTTTTCTGATTTACAACTAGACATGTATTCTGTGCCAATGTGATCTCCAAATAAGGAGAAAACAAGAAATAGCATCAGGAGTTTTTTGGAGGAAAATAGAATGGGTGGAGCTGTGAGAACTGTGTCTAATGAATAAACATTTAACAACTTGTACATAAGCCAAAAACTTAGAGATGTACGGGAGTGGTTCCTGCAGGGCAGTGGTTCCTGCAGGTCACTCGGCTTCATTGTCTTTTTGCAATAAAGTCTATCTTGCTTCTACAAACTCCAGAAGTGCCTTCGTTTTTAAAGAGGAAGAGTTTTTTCTACTACACTAGCAGCGTGTCGGATTACTCAATTAAATTCCGTACCCTGGCAGCGGAGTGCTCATGGAATTCCGAGGCTCTGCTCGACGCCTTCTATGACGGATTATGTGATCCCATCAAAGATGAACTCGCTGCCCGAGAGGTGCCTCCCAGTTTAGACAGCCTCATCTCCATTGCCATGCGTATAGGAAGTAGACTTCAGGAACGAAATCGTGAGAGAGAAAATCGTCGTCCTGCTCAGGCACTTCCGCATTTCGGCGGACCGGGTGGTAGAGCGTCACCGGGACTGCCGAAACCACCCGAATTCTTCCGGGAACCACCGAGGGCGTCCGAGGTCCTTACATCTGAACCCATGCAAATAAGGAGGGCACAGCTGACGCCCGAGGAACGTCGACGCAGGATAGACAGTCGCAGCTGCCTCTACTGTGGAGAGAAAGGACATTATGCAGCCGGTTGTCCTTTAAAAAGGGCGGGCTCATCAGTAACTGCAGGAATACGGGTGAGTCAAACTAAAACCCCATGGGTACCCCCGGTTCGTTTTCCTTTTCCTGCCACTATTATTTGGGGTTCCCAAACCCTTAAAGTAAATGTCCTTATGGATTCAGGAGCTGACGACTGTTTTATTGATAACTCCCTTCTGGTCAAATTAGGCATTCCTTCACGCCCTCTAAGCACACCCATCGAGGCCACAGCCCTGGACGGTCGTTCTATTGGGCGGGTGTCCCAGATATCGGTGCCCGTTACTCTGATCCTGTCTGGCAACCACAGGGAGGAGATCCAGTTCCTGCCCTTACACTCCCCTAATGCTCCTATTGTGTTAGGCCATTCTTGGCTTGTTAAACACAACCCTCACATTGATTGGATTACCGGTTCTGTTACAAACTGGAGCCCCTTTTGCCTTGCTCATTGTCTGAAAGCTGCACCTCATGTTCTTACCAGACAGGTTTCACAGGCCACGGCGGACATCGATTTGTCATCTGTCCCCTCCGAATACTGGGATCTAAGGGAGGTTTTCAATAAGTCTCGGGCTACCTCGCTACCTCCTCATCGGCCATACGACTGTGCCATAGACCTCCATCCAGGCACATCACCCCCCCGTGGACGTCTGTACTCCTTGTCCGGTCCGGAGACGAGGGCCATGGCAGATTATGTAGAGGCCTCCCTCAGGGCTGGGATTATTCGGCCATCTTCCTCTTCTGCTGGTGCAGGGTTTTTCTTCGTTGCCAAAAAGGATAAGACTCTTCGCCCATGCATTGACTACCGGGGTCTTAATGACATCACGGTGAAGAATCGTTATCCACTCCCTCTGCTGGCCTCCGCGTTTGAACTGCTCCAGGGAGCCACGATCTTCTCTAAACTGGACCTCCGAAATGCATACCACCTGGTACGGATACGAGAAGGGGATGAATGGAAGACGGCGTTCAACACGGCTAGTGGACACTACGAATACCTGGTGATGCCATTTGGGTTGACTAACGCTCCCGCTGTCTTCCAGGCTCTGGTTAACGATGTGCTCCGGGACATGATTAATCATTTTGTCTTCGTGTATCTGGATGACATTTTGATATTCTCCCACTCTGCCCAGGAACACACAGCACATGTACGACAGGTCCTCCAGCGTTTATTAGAAAATCAGCTGTTTGTAAAAGCAGAGAAGTGCGAGTTCCATCGCTCTGTCATTCCTTTCCTGGGTTACATAGTGGCCGCGGGTAGCATCCGGATGGATCCTGGCAAGATCCAAGCCGTCACTGATTGGCCACAGCCCTCTTCACGCCTGGATCTGCAATGCTTCCTGGGGTTTGCCAATTTTTATCGACGGTTCATTCGAAATTACAGCATTTTGGCGGCCCCACTCACTGCCCTGACCTCAACTAAAGTGAGCTTTGTGTGGTCACCCCAAGCAGCCCAGGCCTTCACTGCCCTCAAACAGCGCTTCACGTCAGCCCCCATTTTGATTCACCCAGACCCAGCCCGGCAATTTGTAGTGGAGGTAGATGCCTCCAATATCGGCGTGGGGGCTGTGTTGTCGCAAAGGTTAGACAACGATCAGAATCAGATCCATGTGCATTCCTCTCCCGTCGTCTGACACCTGCTGAAGTAAATTATGACGTCGGCAACCGGGAATTGCTGGCGGTCAAGACGGCATTGGAGGAGTGGAGACATTGGCTGGAGGGGGCGGAACAACCATTTATTTTGTGGACAGACCACAAGAATCTTGAGTACCTACGCTCAGCCAGGAGACTCAATGCCCGACAAGCCAGGTGGGCTCTGTTTTTTACTCGTTTTGATTTCACCCTGTCTTATCGGCCTGGCTCAAAGAATACAAAACCAGACGCCCTCTCCCGTGTGTTCAGCCCTACTGCTACGGTCCAAGGAAATGAACGCATTCTCCCTGTCTCTTGTCTGGCCACGTCCTTGGTCTGGGGCGTTGAAGAGGCTGTGCGTAATGCGCAACAGTTGAGCCCTGACCCAGGAGGGGGTCCGCCGGGCTGCCTGTTCGTACCTGACCCTGTTCGATCCCGAGTCCTGGAATGGGGTCATTCGTCGAGATTGACCTGCCACCCCGGCGCTCGTCGGACCCTGGCGTTTATACGGCGACGATTTTGGTGGCCCACCATGGGGGTGGATGTCCCCTCTTTTGTCTCGGCCTGCATGGTGTGCAACCGAAGCAAGACGTCCCGCCAGGCCCCAGCTGGTCTCCTGCAGCCTCTCCCTGTCCCTCATCGTCCATGGTCACATCTCTCCCTGGACTTTGTCACAGGTCTGCCACTATCCGACGGCAATACCGCCATCCTCACCGTAGTAGACCGGTTTTCGAAGGCGGCACACTTTATCCCCCTGCCTAAGTTGCCATCGGCCAAGGAGACTGCCCAATTGATGGTACAGCACGTTTTCCGGATCCACGGATTACCCATTGACATCGTCTCCGACCGGGGTCCTCAGTTCACTTCCCAGTTCTGGAGGGCTTTCTGCACCCTTATTGGCTCTTCTATCAGCCTGTCCTCAGGATTCCACCCAGAGTCTAACGGCCAATCAGAGCGGGCCAATCAAGACCTAGAAACGGTGCTACGTTGCCTGGTTTCGGACAATCCCACCACCTGGAGCCGGCAACTCGTTTGGGTGGAATATGCCCGCAACACCCTGCCTTCCTCCGCTACTGGGCTTTCGCCCTTCGAGTGCTCCTTGGGATACCAGCCTCCGCTGTTTCCGGAGCAGGAAGAGGAGGTTGGCGTCCCGTCGGCCCAGTTGTTTGTCAGGCGCTGCCGTCGGACCTGGAGAAAGGCCCGGGCTGTTCTACTACGGACAAATACCAGGTATCGACGGCAGGCCGACCGTCGCAGGACCCAGGCTCCCCACTACCGTGTTGGCCAGAGGGTGTGGCTGTCCACCCGAGATCTGCCCCTTCGGGTGGAGAGTCGCAAGCTTTCATCCCGTTACATCGGCCCTTATCAGATCTCCCGGGTTATCAATCGATCAGCTATACGCCTCATGTTGCCCCGGTCCCTCCGCATTAATCCTACCTTTCATGTGTCCCGTGTAAAACCTGTATCTCACTGTCCTTTGTCTCCTGTTCCCAGGCCTGCCCCTCCTCCTCGGGTTATTGACAACCAACCTGCATGGACGGTGCGTCGCCTCCTGAGAGTCCGTCCCCGGGGCCGGGGTTTCCAGTACCTGGTTGACTGGGAGGGCTACGGGCCGGAGGAGCGGTCTTGGGTCTCTACCAGGGACATCCTCGACCCGGAGCTCATCGCCGACTTTCATCGACGGCATCCCGGTCAGCCAGGTATGCACCCGGGTCGGTCGCCAGGTGGCGCCCGTAGGGGGAGGGGTACTGTCATGTCCTGATATGTTTCACCTGTCTGTGTTTGTCCCCTCCCCACACCAGGTGCACCCTATCACCATCATTAATCAGTTTGTGTATTTAGCATCTTGGGTGCTGTTGGCATTTGCCAGATCGTCTTGCTTAGTCAGTCGTTTCCAGCACTCTCTTGTATTAGTAACCCTGCCAGTCTGTTTCCCGGTATTTGGACCTCTACCTGCCTGTTGGATTACGTTCCTGTCTAGCCCCCTCATGTGCCTTCGACCATCTGATCTGCTGCCAAACAAACTCTGCCTGCATTACGGATTACGAGCCTGTCTACTCCTCTGCACTGCCAGTCTTCTGATTCCCGGTACCGAACGCTGCCTGAACTACGACTACGAGCCTGACTCCCCTTATTGGACGACTGCCATTTAGACTCCCTGTTACGAACATTGCCTGTCCTTGACTACGAACCTGTCTTGCCCTATTTTTCCTATTAAACAGTCAGTCATATCTCTGCCTCCGTGTCCGCTTTTGGGTCCCTTATATCTGTCGTTGTGTCAGTGTTAGAGCTCTAGGTGTATCAGATTTATACACCCTGCATAGTCAAGTGAGATGGGAAAATATTTAGCTAACTATGATGAATTTGGCTAAATGGGTTTTTAGCATACCTGTACCAAGGGTGGTTTGGGTTTACCTTTTAGGGGAATAAATTGCCATATATAAGGGGTTTTAGTAAGGCTGTACGGATTTTTTACAAGCTATCACTAATAATCTAGTAAAATTAGAGCCTCAAATGAAACAGACATTTTGATTTATGTAGATGATATTCTAGTGGCTAACCCTACTGGTGTAGGAGGTGGATGATATTCTAGTGGCTAACCCTACTGGTGTAGGATGTGGATGATATTCTAGTGGCTAACCCTACTGGTGTAGGATATGGATGATATTCTAGTGGCTAACCCTACTGGTGTAGGATGTGGATGATATTCTAGTGGCTAACCCTACTGGTGTAGGATGTGGATGATATTCTAGTGGCTAACCCTACTGGTGTAGGATGTGGATGATATTCTAGTGGCTAACCCTACTGGTGTAGGATGTGGATGATATTCTAGTGGCTAACCCTACTGGTGTAGGATGTGGATGATATTCTAGTGGCTAACCCTACTGGTGTAGGATGTGGATGATATTCTAGTGGCTAACCCTACTGGTGTAGGATATGGATGGGATAAACTGTAGTTGTTAAAGTATATGGTAGAACAAGGCCATAAAGTGAGCAAAAGGAAACTACAATTGTAGCAAACTGTGGTTGTGTATTGGAGACATACTATACCTTGAGAAGGGCTTACTCTGAACCCCTCTAGAAAAGAGACGATTTTGGGAGTACCAAGATTTATAAACAGATGATGAGTTTTAATTACTGTAGAGCCTGGGTGCTACATTCTGCTCTTCACACAGAGAGAATTAGAAATATGGAAAAAGGGATGGACAATCTTCTGAGATGATATTTGGCATAAGGGTGATTTGCCTATACTACCCAAGTCTTTGTTTAGATATGCAGCTATTTTGACACATGGGCAAAGCCATGTGTCAACAGGAGGAATGGTAGGAATAATCAGGAAACATTTCATGGCATATGGTATAACAAATTATCTAAAACATTTTGTTCCAGATGTGTGATTTGTGCACAGAGTAATCATCAAGGGAGGCAAAGGGCACCAAAAGGAGAGTTTCCTCAGGCAAGGTGTCCATTCCAACAGCTGGAGATGGACTTTATAGAACTTACAAAGAGTGAGGGAAAGAAATGGTGTTTGACAATAATTGATAAATATACAAAATGGGTAGAAGCATTCCCAACTAACTCAGCGGATGCAATAACAGTAGCAAAGGCCCTATGCCAAGAAATTATCCCTAGGTTTGGATTACCTGAGACCATCTACAGTGACAAATGATCCCACTTCTTAAATCAGGTTATTGATAATATAGGACAGAAATTGAGCATTAATATGAAGAAACATTGTTCCTATCATCCTCAAAGTGCAGGATTGATAGAACGGATGAATGGAACAATTAAAAGTAGATTGAGGAAAACGCACTTGAGTACTGGGAGAAATTGGGTAAAGTGTTTGCCAATAGTATTGATGACCATTAGGATAACCCCAGATAGAGATGGGCTATCCCCTTTTGAGAAAGTGTTTGGAAGACCATATAGAATGCCAGAATTGGGAAGGATAGAGCAAGCTGACATTGAATTAGAAGATACATTAGCAGAACACATGAGAAGGTTATTCACTAACCAAACCCGTATGTCAAAGATTTTGTGACCTACAGGTGAACTGAAGGAGAGAGTGACCCACTCTATCCAACCAGGTGATTGGGTGCGGGTCCAATGATTGAAAAGGAGAGACTGGAAGCAGCCCCGTTGGGGAGGCCCCTACTAGGTCTTGTTGGAAACTGCCTATTTGCCGTTTAGATATGTTCAGAAAGAGAGCGACCTGGGTCCACGTTGCCCACTGCAAGGAGGTAAGAACACATACAAACACTGCTGAACACACACAGGGTTAAGGAGCAGAACCGAGTACCAATAGGGTCCGGGGGTTACCTCCTTAACGAAGATTCCCTACCCCGACCTATCATCACTGTGGTGATGACTCAGGATAAGGATTCCACTGGAAGTGAGTATTATAACATAGGGGCCAGAGAGAGGCAGGATGTGGTTTTCAAAATAAATATTGATAACCTCTCCATTAAGTGGGAGTATGTAGTCGAGAGAAAGGTGTTCATACTTATGCATTATGCCTCTGTACAGGACCTACTGCTAGTTACCCTTGGCCTACAGTTTAAACATACTTGGGGAAAATATTAAGTGAAGGCAGTGAGCCAAGAAGATATTATACAAGTATGGGGCTTGCGCGGATGACTATGGTTAGGATACCTATAGAGACGTAAATAGCACCAACATTAACTGAGCAAAACAGAGGTGAAAACTGTACAGGGATGGGGTTGGCGAGATTGAAAGAGGCTGCTAACCCACCCCAGTTCACTCTGACTCCAGGGGAGTGTTATAGAATGACAGCAGAGATTTGGGTGATTTTAATGGAGTAAGTCAATAGTTAATGTTACTGATCGGAGTTCAGAGGCACAGGAGAAACTAAAACCTTAGAGCCCTGGTAGCAGATGTGTGATGGGCGTGTACCAGTAAAGGATGTATGAGAGACACTATAGAAAGGGTGGGTAGGTACCTGCACCCCAGTCCTATTGGTTTAGCCAGTTAGAATTAGTTACCAGAAACCAAGGAAAGGTTTAATCAGGCGTAGGAGGGGTTGTGCCAAGAAGGAGAATAGCCCTATTTGGATTGATGCGATTGGAATTCCTAGGGGAGTCCCTGATGAACATGAAGCTATGAATCAAGTAGGTTAAGGTTTCAGGACAATGTTCTTTTGGTGGGTGACGTTCAATAAACATGTGGATTGGATCAATCAGTTACAATTCGTAAAGGGAAGTAAGGATGCAGTGAAGAGGATGTTATAATATATTATAAGCCCTGGGAAGATAGGTTGGCTCTAGATATGTTGCTGGCAGAAATGGGTGGAGTATGCAGAATGGTGGGGGGCAGTTGTTGTAAATTTATTCCTAACGACACCAGAGCTTTTGCAGGATTGACAGCTCTAAGTGAAGGATGGACTGAGAACTCAGGAGTGAATACATATGTGATAGGATGGTTTGATGAAATGTTTGGGAAATGGAAAACCATAGTAGCCACAATTTTGGGGGCAGCTATTGCCTGTATGTGTATGCTTGTATTATGTGGTTGTTGTTTTGTTCCCTGTGTCCGAGGGTTGGTGAGTAAGGCGTTGGAGAATGCAGTGGCCCAGCAGATGGTGAGATATGGGCCGATTCCAGATACTGATCAGTGGAACGAAGAATACAATCCCCCAGAACTAGTGGACAACGAGGATTTCGACCCTGACAACCTGAGACTAGACAAAACTTTTATTAGTTCTAATGTGTGAAGGTTATGGTGAAAATCTTAAAAGTGAAGAGCCATGACTGGAAGTAGTACTAGAACTGACTCCAGACATGGAGACATGATTGTAAATACATTTACCTTCAGTGTGAAAATTTAGTCAAAGGGTGGATTGATAAAGAAATGTGTATGTTTAATGTTAATGACTAAGATGTTTCACCCTGAAACTGTGTAATGTGTAAGATGTATTAGAAATTACATAGACAATGGTTAGAATGTTACTATTTGGTAAATGAGTCAGGATGTAGTTAGGCTAGCAGGAGGTTAGCCATAAAATTTTACCACCCTCATCTATCAGAGTGGGGGTCTTGTCCCTGAGGGGTAAACATTAGCCACTGAAGAATGTCTTGAAGGGAGTGACCTGAGATAACAGGATAGTGTTTTTGAAGTCAGATCCTGAGAACTTGCAGGCCATAAAACAGGGTGGGGGCTTGACTGTGAAGGGATGGTATAAAAGTGTTTTGTGTATTCCTTTCGGCAGAGCTCTCTGAATAAACTACTGATCTGTTGCAGACTGAGACTTTGCTTAATTATTTATTAACCAGAATCTTACAACCTCTGGGAATTAATCAAAGCTAGAGTGATAGTTCATTTAGAACATTGAGATAGAAATACTCGTGACAAACGGTATACCTAACTGTACAGCTAATTTAACCATGCAAAATTTTCACTTACCTGTTCATTTACCCAGTCTGTCTATTAAGTAAACTATTATTACCCTCGCTCATATCATACGCATTTTTAGCTACTGAAGTATTTCTCTGCCATCGACCTGTATAGTATAGTCAACCATCCAACATCCACCAATGTATAGTGTACATATTCAGCCAACCACTCATACTATGCAATGTCTTTTTATAGCTTTTTTTGCACTCCAGATATCTTGTATTTCTATACTTTTTCATACTGCCGCTCTATGTATCATGTACCGTGTATCTGTCTTTTGTGTACTTTCGTTGTGGCATTTTGCACCTGCCCTATGTTTTGTTGTAGCTGCTTGACAATGAAATTTCCCCCCCGGGGGATCAATAAAGTACCTATCTATCTATCTATCTATCTATCTATCTATCTATCTATCTATCTATCTATCTATCTATCTATCTATCTATCTATCTATCTATCTATCTATCTATCTATCTATCTATCTATCTATCTATCTATCTATCTATCTATAGGCTCAAGGTTGCGGACCTTCATTGTAGGCTCAGGGTTGCTGACCTTCACTGAAGGTTCTGGGTTGCTGACCTTCGCTGGAGGCTCCGTGCTGCGGGCCTTCGCTGGAGGTTCTAGGTTGCTGACCTTCACTGGAGGTTCCGGGTTGCTGACCTTCGCTGGAGGCTCCGGGCTGTGGGCCTTCGCTGGAGGCTCCGGGCTGCGGATCTTCACTGGAGGATCCGGGCTACGGACCTTCGCTGTAGGTTCTGGGCTGTGGACCTTCGCTGGAGGTTCCGGGCTGCTAACCTTCGCTGGAGGTTCCGGGCTGTGGACCTTCATTGTAGGCTCAGGGCTGCGGACCTTCGCTGTAGGCTCAGGGCTATGGACCTTCGCTGGAGGCTCCGAGCTGCGGACCTTCGCTGGAGGTTCCGGGCTGCGGACCTTCGCTGGAGGCTCCAGGCTGCGGACCTTCACTGGAGGTTCCGGGCTACGGACCTTCTCTGGAGGTTCCGAGTTGCTGACCTTCGCTGTAGGCTCAGGGCTGCGGGCCTTCTTGATATTATAAGCCCGCTCCCGTCTATCCATCAGCCTATTCACGAGTGCCAGCCGGCGGTCGAAGTCCTCCTCTTCCTCTATCTCCTGTAGAAACGGGTCCCGATGTGGTTCCAGGGGAAGAGCCACCCAGGCTCTCCACCACCTCCTCTGTTCCTCCTTTGACTCCTCGTAGAACCCCTCGGGTTTCTCTCGATTGTAGATCGTGGGCATACGAAGAGCTAGCGATCTTCCTCCTTCCGCCTCTCCGGGCTCTGGCTGCGCACCGATGGTGTGCTGCGCGAAGTCGGCACGGACCGTACCTGACTCTGGGCCGACGCTGGAGGCACCGGGTTGGGGACTGGTGTTGGAGGGCTGCGACTGCCTCGATCTTCTTCTCTCCATCGCCAATCCCCTTCCTGTGAGGACTCCATCGGGAGCCCCCACGAGTGAGGGAACAAAGGCACATAGTCGTCCTCTCCGTACCTCTGCTCCCATGGCTGTAGGGTCTCCTCCTGGATCCCCCACGAGTGCAGTGGCTGGGGCACTTCACCATCGATCCCCGACCACCCCCATAGCCCCCCCCAAAAACCGCTTGGGGGTTCTTCTGGGCTCCAGGATGGTCCTTCGCCTTTCTAGCCCGTCGTCCCTTTCCTTTACGACGGCGCCTCTGCTCCGGACACCAGCTCTCTCCCGTCGAACGAGTTCTCCCCTTTCCGAGGAGGATATTTCCCACAGTTGTTATCCGCTGTGTCCCAGGGTGGTGGATCATTCTGTCACATTGCATAATAATGGGACGAAGAGCGGAGCGTTCTGGTAGAGACATTCCTTTTATTATATAGAATTCTCTTACTATTAAATACGAAATAGCAAAACAATAATCAAAAGGAGAGTAAAGCAACACTGCAGTCAGAACACGAAACAATGATCCACAACGCAGGTGAATTATGGAGCGTTTGTATAGCATCCCCAATTAGAGACAACTCTGGACAGCTGTCTCCAATTGGGGATCACCAACAACCCACTCCTGATGTGATGACCCAACTGTGATACTTCCACTCCCTCTAGTGGGATTCTTAGGCCTGGCCTCAGTCATCACAGGGTTTAGGTTTAGTGGTTATAGAGAGAGAGAGAGAGAGAGATAGAGATAGAGATAGAGATAGAGATAGAGAGAGAGAGAGAGAGAGAGAGAGAGAGAGAGAGAGAGAGAGACAGAGAGAGAGACAGAGAGAGACAGAGAGAGACAGACAGACAGACAGACAGACAGACAGACAGACAGACAGACAGACAGACAGACAGACAGACAGACAGACAGACAGACAAAACACAGGGCAGGTGCAAAATGCCAGAACGAAAATACACAAAAGACAGATACACGGTACATGATACATAGAGTGTCAGTATGAAAAAGTATAGAAATACAAGAAGTCTGGAGTGCTAAAAAAGCTATAAAAAGACATTGCATAGTATGGGTGGTTGGCTGAATATGTACACTATACATTGGTGGATGTTGGATGGTTAACTATACTATACAGGTCGATGGCAGAGAAATACTTCAGTAGCTAAAAATGCGTATGATATGAGCGAGGGTAATAATAGTTTACTTAATAGACAGACTGGCTAAATGAACAGGTAAGTGAATACTTGCATGGTTACATAAACTGTACAGGTAAATGACAGGAAGAGATACTTAAATAGCTAAATGTGTGTATGATATCATTTGGGGTAATAATAGTAATTCTCTTAAAATACAGTCCTTAGTGCGCAGGGTTTAATTACAGATAACTGCACGTATTGCACATTCGATATACTAAAAGCAATGAAAAAAGATACAACTGACAGGATACTAATATGCATTCCTGAGTGAATGACTACGTAAGTTCAGTCTAAGAATTACTAGCAATATTGCACGTGATATGATATAACAACTGTACATGAGTATGTATATACAGACCTGAATGAATAAATAGGTCCGAGTGAATGAGTGATTACGGATCAGAGTTACTCACGGATGGATGCATAATTGTCAAACTTGTTCAGTCTGTGACTGAAGGTGCTCCTCTGCGTCATAACCATGGCATGCAGAGGGTGGGTGACGTTGTACATAATGGCCAGCAGTTTGGCCAGGATCCGTCTCTCCGCCACCTCCTCTAGAGTGTCAAGGCTCATCCCCAGGACAGAGCTAGCCTTCCTGATCAGCTTATTTACCCGAGAAGCATCACAGGCTTTTATGTTGGCTCCCCAGCACACCACTGCAAAAAAGGTAGAAGGTACAGTGGGGAGAACAAGTATTTGATACAATGCCAATTTTGCAGGTTTTCCCACTTACAAAGCATGTAGAAGTCTGTAATTTTTATCATAGGTACTCTTCAACTGTGAGTGATGGAATCTAAAACAAAAATCCAGAAAATCACATTGTATGATTTTTAAGTAATTAATTTGCATTTTATTGCATGACATAAGTATTTGATACATCAGAAAAGCAGAACTTAATATTAGGTACAGCAACCTTTGTTTGCAATTACAGAGATCATACGATTCCTGTAGTTCTTGACCAGGTTTGCACACACTGCAGCAGGGATTTTGGCCCACTCCTCTATAAAGATCCTTCAGGTTTCGGGGCTGTCGCTGGGCAATACAGACTTTCAGCTCCCTCCAAAGATTTTCTATTGGGTTCAGGTCTGGAGACTGGCTAGGCCACTCCAGGACCTTGAGATGCTTCTTACGGAGCCACTCTTTAGTTGCCCTGGCTGTGTGTTTCGGGTCGTTGTCATGCTGGAAGACCCAGCCACGACCCATCTTCAATGCTCTTACTGAGGGAAGGAGGTTGTTGGCCAAGATCTCGCGATACATGGCCCCATCCATCCTCCCCTCAATACGGTGCAGTCGTCCTGTCCCCTTTGCAGAAAAGCATCCCCAAAGAATAAAGTTTCCACCTCCATGCTTCACGGTTGGGATGGTGTTCTTGGGGTTGTACTCATCCTTCTTCTTCCTCCAAACACGGCGAGTGAAGTTTAGACCAAAAAGCTCTATTTTTGTCTCATCAGACCACATGACCTTCTCCCATTCCTCCTCTGGATCATCCAGATGGTCATTGGCAAACTTCAGACGGGCCTGGACATGCGCTGGCTTGAGCAGGGGGACCTTGCGTGCGCTGCAGGATTTTAATCCATGACGGCGTAGTGTGTTACTAATGGTTTTCTTTGAGACTGTGGTCCCAGCTCTCTTCAGGTCATTGACCAGGTCCTGCCGTGTAGTTCTGGGCTGATCCCTCACCTTCCTCATGATCATTGATGCCCCACGAGGTGAGATCTTGCATGGTGCCCCAGACCGAGGGAGATTGACCGTCATCTTGAACTTCTTCCATTTTCGAATAATTGCGCCAACAGTTGTTGCCTTCTCACCAAGCTGCTTGCCTATTGTCCTGTAGCCCATCCCAGCCTTTTGCAGGTCTACAATTTTATCCCTGATGTCCTTATACAGCTCTCTGGTCTTGGCCATTGTGGAGAGGTTGGAGTCTGTTTGATTGAGTGTGTTTACAGGTGTCTTTTATACAGGTAACGAGTTCAAACAGGTGCAGTTAATACAGGTAATGAGTGGAGAACAGGAGGGCTTCTTAAAGAAAAACTAACAGGTCTGTGAGAGCCGGAATTCTTACTGATTGGTAGGTGATCAAATACTTACGTCATGCAATAAAATGCAAATTAATTATTTAAAAATCATACAATGTGATTTTCTGTATTTTTGTTTTAGATTCCGTCTCTCACAGTTGAAGTGTACCTATGATAAAAATTACAGACCTCTACATGCTTTGTAAGTAGGAAAACCTGCAAAATCGGCAGTGTATCAAATACTTGTTCTCCCCACTGTACCTTGGTGTCACGAGTTGGTAGTGAGCGAGACCAAGGCGCAGCGCATTCATAGTTGGACATATTTTATTTAGTGATAGAATAAGCAGAACGAACTAGACAAACAAACAACCGATAATCAAACGTCTCGCTAAATGTCACGATATTTTCTATTCCAATGTTCTAAATGAACTTTTTAACTCTATCTGTATCCTGAAGGTCGTAAATTCTTCAGTTTGTTTAAATAATACAGACAGAGCTCCAGCTTTGCAAATGGTCAGGTTTTATTCAGAGAACGCTCTCCAGAAAGAAAAAACATAAAACCTTTTCTAAAATCCAGTCAGCAAAGTCTCCACCCTGTTTTATGGCCTGCAAGTTCTCAGGATCTGACTTCAAAGACCCTATCCTGTTATCTCAGGTCACTCCCCTCAAAGGCATCCCTCAGTGGCTAATGTTTACCCCTCAGGGACAAGACCCCCACTCTGATAGATGAGGGTGGTAAACTTTTATGGCTAATCTCCTGCTAGCCTAACTACATCCTGACTCATTTACCAAATAGTAACATTCTAACCATTGTCTATGTAATTTCTAATACATCTTACACATTACACAGTTTCAGGGTGAAACATCTTAGTCATTAACATTAAACATACAAATTCCTTTATCAATCCACCGTTTGACTAAATTTTCACACTGATCATTACACATCTATCCTCATAGGATTCCTAATCAAACTTAATCCAAACAACCAATACATGGATTTATATTCCAAACTCATCAACGACTGTTCTAGGCCTATTCAGTCATAACTCTTCCGGTTAGGATCTTCGTCATGACCTTCATATATAGAATCAGTCTTTTCTGGGCTCCTTGGAATGGAAAGGATCTCAATCATCTACTAGGCTTGGAGGAGTATCTTCATCATTCCACTAAATGTATACAACATCTGTTAGCCTGAACAAAGTTCCATTTCCCCTCCCAGTTACACTCTTTATTCAAGATTTTCACATTAGATCTAAGAAATGTTTCATCCAATCTGTAGTCGTCTGGGTCGAATCAGTCATCAGTGTCCTCCTCGTCCACCACTGCTGGTGAATTGTATTCCTCCTTCCACTGATCAGAATCTGGAACTGGTCCATGTCTCACCATCTGCTTGGACGCCTGCACTTTCCAACGCCTTTCTCACCTATCCTCTGACACAGGGAAATAAGAATACAAGCAATAGCAGCACCCGAGATGGTGGCTACTATTGTTTTCCAATTACCAAATCACATATGTATTCACTCCTGAGTTCTCAGTCCATCCTTCACTTAGAGCTGTCAATCCTGCAAAAGCTCTGGTGTCGTTAGGAATAAATTTACAACAACTGCCCCCCACCATTCTGCATACTCCACCCATTTCTGCCAGCAACATATCTAGAGCCAACCTATCTTCCCAGGTCAAGAGCGAGGTGGCGGATAATTGGTTTGAGATCCCCTTCACTGCATCCTTACTCCCCTTTACGAATCATTACTGATTGATCCAATCCACATGTTTATTGAACGTCACCCACCAAAAGAACATTGTCCTGAAACCACCTACTTGATTCATAGCTTCATGTTCATCAGGGACTCCCCTGGATGCGAATTCCAATCGCATCCATCCAAATAGGGCTATTCTCCTTCTTGTTCAAACTCCTCCTACGTCTGATTAAACCTTTCCTTGGTTTCTAGTGACTAATTCTAACTGGCTGAACCAATAGGACCGGGGTGCAGGTACCTACCCACCCTTTTTGCAGTGTCTGCCTCATACATCCTTTACTGGTACACGCCCATCACACATATGTTACCAGGCTCTAAGGTTTAATAGTTTCTCCTGTGCCTCTGAACTCAGATCAGTAACATTAACTACTGACTTACTCCATTAAAATCACCCAAATCTCTGCTGTCATTCTTGTCTATAACACTCCCCTGGAGTCAGAGTGAACTGGGGTGGGTTAGCAGCCTCTTTCAATCTAGCCAACCCCATCCCTGTACAGTTTTCACCTCTGTTTTGCTCAGTTAATTTGGTGCTATTTACGTCTATACAGGTATCCTAACCATAGTCATCCGCGCCCCATACTTGTATAATATCTTCTTGGCTCACTGCCTTCACTTAATATTTTCCCCAAGTATGTTTGAACTGTAGCCCAAGGGTAACTAGCAGTAGGTCCCGTACAGAGGTATAATGCATAAGTATGAACACCTTTCTCTCGACTACATGCTCCCCACTTAATGGAGAGGTTATCAATATTTATTTTGAAAACCACATCCTGCCTCTCTCTGGCCACTATGTTATAATACTCACTTCCAGTGGAATCCTTATCCTGAGTCATCTGTCTTTTAATTATTCCCATGGTAGAGTTTCATTTTTATTTTTGGTGAGTGGTGGATCTGGATGTATCAAAATTAAGACTGATGCAGCCCAGGGTCCCCCATATTCCCAAGAACCGCCAACCCTCTCCTGCCCTTAGCCAGTCTGCTGAGTTCCACCCCATACTCACACCTCTAGGAACACACCACAGTGATGATAGGTCGGGGTAGGGAGTCTTCGTTAAGGAGGTAACCCCCGGACCCTATTGGTACTCGGTTCTGCTCCTTAACCCTGTGTGTGTTCAGCAGTGTTTGTATGTGTTCTTACCTCCTTGCAGTGGGCAACGTGGACCCAGGTCGCTCTCTTTCTGAACATATCTAAACGGCAAATAGGCAGTTTCCAACAAGACCTGGTAGGGCCTTCCCAACCGGGCTGCTTCCAGTCTTTCCTTTTCAATCATTGGACCCGTACCCCATCACCTGGTTGGATAGAGTGGGTCACTCTCTCCTTCAGTTCACCTGTAGGTCACAAAATCTTTGACATACGGGTGTGATTAGCAAACAATCTTCTCATGTGTTCAGCCAGAGTATTCTCAGTGTCTATCTCTGCCTGCTCTGGACCTCCTAACTCTACATTCTATATGGTCTCCCAAACCCTCTTCAAAGGAAGATAACCCATCTCTGTCTGCCGTTACTCTAACGGTCATTAACACTATAGGTACTCATCTTACCAAGTTTCTTCCAGTACTTATATAGGTCTTCCTTAGTCTACTTGTTATTGTTCCATTCATGCGTTTAATTAAACCTGCCGATTGCGGATGACATGAACAATATTTCTTCCTGGTAATATCTAACTTCTATCACAGTCAATCACCATTTCTTTCCTTCACCCCTTGTAAGTTCTATGATCATTACTTTGTGCATATATAACACACCTGGAACAATTTTTTTTTTTTTTTTAAGTAATTTGTTTTTCCATATGCTACAATCATACTTCCTAATTGTTTTAAGTAATTAATTCTAATTACATATCTCCCCTGTTGATACATGGCTCCGCCCATGTATCAAAATTACTACATATCTAAACATAGACTTTGGTAATATTGGTAAATTACCCTGATGCCAAATATCATCTCAGAAGATTGTCCATCCCTTTTTCCATATTTCTAATTCTCTCTGTGTGAAGAGCAGAATGTAGCACCCAGGCTCTACAGTAATTAAAACTCATCATCTGTTTATAAATCTTGGTACTCCCAAAATTGTCTCTTTTCTAGAGGGGTTCAGAGTACGCCCTTCTCAAGGTATAGTATGTTTCCAATACACAACCACAGTTTGCTACAATTGTAGTTTCCTTTTGCTCACTTTATGGCCTTGTTCTACCATATAATTTAACAACTACAGTTTATCCCATCCCCATCCTACACCAGTAGGGTTAGCCACTAGAATATCATCCACATCCTACACCAGTAGGGTTAGCCACTAGAATATCATCCACATCCTACACCAGTAGGGTTAGCCACTAGAATATCATCCACATCCTACACCAGTAGGGTTAGCCACTAGAATATCATCCACATCCTACACCAGTAGGGTTAGCCACTAGAATATCATCCACATCCTACACCAGTAGGGTTAGCCACTAGAATATCATCCACATCCTACACCAGTAGGGTTAGCCACTAGAATATCATCCAAATCCTACACCAGTAGGGTTAGCCACTAGAATATCATCCACATCCTACACCAGTAGGGTTAGCCACTAGAATATCATCTACATCCTACACCAGTAGGGTTAGCCACTAGAATATCATCCACATCCTACACCAGTAGGGTTAGCCACTAGAATATCATCCATATCCTACACCAGTAGGGTTAGCCACTAGAATATCATCCACATCCTACACCAGTAGGGTTAGCCACTAGAATATCATCCACATCCTACACCAGTAGGGTTAGCCACTAGAATATCATCCACCTCCTACACCAGTAGGGTTAGCCACTAGAATATCATCCACCTCCTACACCAGTAGGGTTAGCCACTAGAATATCATCTACATAAATCAAAATGTCTGTTTCCTTTGAGGCTCTAATTTTACTAGATTATTAGTGATAGCTTGTAAAAAATCCGTACAGCCTTACTAAAACCCCTTATATATGGCAATTTATTCCCCTAAAAGGTAAACCCAAACCACCCTTGGTACAGGTATGCTAAAAACCCATTTAGCCAAATTCATCATAGTTAGCTAAATATTTTCCCATCTCACTTGACTATGCAGGGTGTATAAATCTGATACACCTAGAGCTCTAACACACTCAGATTCCCTCCCTGGAGATCTAATACCATCCTCCAGTCATTACTGGGAGCTGCTTGTTTTTTACTGGAAACATTAAAAAATTAAACTATGCTTAGCTTGATCCTGTTTTCCATTCTGCTTGTGATGGATCACATATCTTTTAACTTCTACCAATGATGCAGTCCCCCATATTCCCACCAATGTTTCCTTAACAGCTTCTAATCATTACAGGTCTCATTCCAGTGAGGAATACTATCTTTAACTGCTCTCTGTCCATGGTTTATACACATCTAATGTGAGCACTGCCCCATCTATGCCTGCTAATGGATTAGTTAGGCTATCAATGGGCACTGGTTTGAGGGAGACCTCCTGTTACCTCCAACTCCCTTGCCTCCCTGTCTCACCAATAGTTCCTTTAAAATTTCTGTGAGACTTATCTCTTCATCTGTCTCATCCCCCTCTCCCCCCTGAGCTCCCTCAGTTTCCCTCTGATTAGGATAGGGGGTTGGGGTCCCTCACAACTACTACTTCATCATCTGGATTCTCCCTCCATGCCCAATCTACTAATGAGGGATATTATTTCAATCCAGAGTCATCTATGGGTGGCCGTGGATTCTGACTTCAACTGTTCTTTCTTACTCTCAGACTTTATAAAATATTACTTTTAATACAATCTATAATTAACCTTCAAAACTACCTATACCAAAATTACTCCTTTAATCAATCCTTCATCAACAAATCCTTAGGACTATAACTTAGAAGGTATGGCTTCCAGCTCACTCTCTCTGTCATTAGTCAGGTCCCACTTCTAAGTTTCTCTCTCCAATTCAACTCTCATCTATATCTGCCAATAAATAGACTATACTAGTCTCCCTCTGGTATTCATTATCAATCTATTATCCATTACCCCTCAGAACCTCCATTCCTCTGAGGTATCTTTCCACTAGGGATATGTGTAAACTCAACTTTTCACCTATATAATCTCCAATTATGTGGTCCCAACTCCTTCTACTTGCTGACATTTACAAATAGCCAACTCCTCTGGTAGGAGTACAGTATCCAAAATATTCAAAATCAACTGAGCATGTTTAATAGTCACCATTCCCCTGTTCAGCCATTGTGCAGCAAATATATGTATCTGTGTAAATGGTGTTGTGTAAATTCCAATTCTTTATAGTTATTGTATAATTTCCAATTCCTTATAGCTCCCTGAATATACTCAGCTTGGTATGTTTTAAAGCAGAAACAAGATCTCTTTGTCCTCAGCAGATGAGAGTATGGTGTAGGCAACCCCCTACCACTCAGCAGGTTGACCTTTGACCAGGGGAATGTCACCAGAGTCAGGAGACTCCCCCAGGGGTAAAGGCTTCCTGTGTACCTCCCATTTTTCTGACTTAGAACTAGACATGTATTCTGTGCCAATGTTATCTCCAAATAAGGAGAAAACAAGAAATAGCATCAGGGGTTTTGAGACCAGGTTGGAGGAAAATAGGATGGGTGGAGCTGTGATAACTGTGTCTAATGAATAAACATTTAACAACTTGTACATAAGCCAAAAACTTAGAGATGTACGGGAGTGGTTCCTGCAGGGCAGTGGTTCCTGCAGGTCACTCGGCTTCATTGTCTTTTTGCAATAAAGTCTATCTTGCTTCTACAAACTCCAGAAGTGCCTTCGTTTTTAAAGAGGAAGAGTTTTTTCTACTACATTTGGCGCCCAACGTGGGGCTGGAAGGGATTATGGGTGCTTGGCCATCGGGGCATCTGAACGAAATACGCAAACGATAAAACACCAATGGCCATGGTGTAACAGGTAAGCAAAGTTCTTACTATAAGTTTGCGTGATTCGATCGGTTGCCACCGGGGGTCAGGTACTAAATTCAGGTCTCTCCAGAATACGGGCTAAATTTTATTGTTTAAAGTAAAAGGCACAGAGTTTGTAGAAAAAGGAAATATAATATGCATGGAGTGTGAATAACGTGTGACGTTCCTGGAGTCGTGCGGTGTATGGGGCACAGGAACTTTGTAAATTAATCCCTGTCTGTATTATTGCGTGTAGTGTTGTGAAAGGAATGTGAAAGAATAAAAATAAAAAAAAAAGTGTGAGAGAGTCTTACTGGAGGTGAAAGAGGGACGCGCACCTTCTCTGGGGTTGCCCGGTAGGAAGGACGCGTCTGATCTTTGCATCCCATAGGAGGAGTGAAAGTCTGTGTGTGTGAAGCCGTGAATGGTGGGTGTTCGAAAAGTTTACATGGTAATCCAACTGTGGGCGCGTCTGCCGAAGTGCATATATATATGTACTGATGGGAATACAATAAACGGGGTGGTTAGTTAGTACAGGTGAGGTGTGGCCTTAGGCACGGGATGAGGTATGCTGGACGGTACAAGTGAGTGGGGTTGTATGTGTGAGTCGATTGGGTCGTTCATTTGAGTCGGTAAGCAGTCTGTGTTGTGTCGTTGTTACATCAGGATCGCCTCGGCTGATTATCTGATGTGGGTGAGGTCTGCCTGGCTTATTGACGCCTTCTGCTGGTCATACTGTTCAGTGCGTTTTGTAAACAGGTGGTTGGCTACTTGCCTAAAGTTATAGGGAGAGGAAATAGGGAAACCCTGTATAAAAACGCTTTTTGTCTGTGCAATAGGAGAAAGGGCCGGATTTACAGGTCACTTAGTGAAAGTATGAGTGGATATAGGGTATTTTCTTTATGAGGACCTGATATGATAACGGGCAAACAGACAATATCATGATATAAGGGTATTTATATTTTATGAGAAACCGGTTATTTCTATGAGGAGGGAATTTTGACAGCATATAAAGTGACATTTAGAATAAAAATGTTGTTTCTATGAGGAGGGTATTTTGACAGTATATAAAATGACATTTAGAATAAAAATGTTGTTTCTATGAGGAGGGAATTTTGACAGCATATAAAGTGACATTTAGAATAAAAATGTTGTTTCTATGAGGAGGGAATTTTGACAGCATATAAAGTGACATTTAGTATAAAAATGTTGTTTCTATGAGGGGGACATTTTGACAGATATATAAAGTGATATTCAGTATAAGGTATTATCTTGGAGGAAACCGGTATTATAAATGCGCATAACATATATTGTAAAATAAATAGTAGGAACCTACATTGTATGAATAATATTTAGAGGAACATATACTATGGATTTAATGGAAGGTAAAATGTGGGGAAACTGGTGTGCAGATACATAAGACTTGTGGAGACAATGTGAATAGCAGCAACAGGAGGCTTAGAGACAGAAAGGGTGGGGCTCTCAGAAGCCCGCAGAAGATTGGAAAACAGTAAGAATACTAAATATAAAGAAGGTTAAAGAAAGTGAAGGAATGGAAGAGGAGATGTGTGTCTTTCTGGGAAGTTGCCCGGTAGAAAGGTTGCATTCGATCACTGCGGCCCAGGGAAAAGATAAGGTATGTGGAAGTGAGACTGTGAAGGAGGTGCGTTTGAAAGGTTAATCTTGAAACCCCGATGTGTGTGTGTTTACCCAAGTTACTTATATTGTAAATCTAAGCTGTAGAATTGTAATCATGTATATTGTATGGTATGGAACAGGAAGTGTGAATCTAAGCGATGGGCTGCGTTTAGAGGCTTGTATCAAAGGAGTGGTATTTGAGCTGGTATTGTGCAAATTTAGAGGACGCACGTAATGAGGTATTTTAAGGTGTTACATGGGGAAGTTTAAAAGAGTCCTCGGAGAAGGTATGACAGATTAAGGCCTATGGTTGTATGTTGGAATGAGAGGACGATAAACTGACGAGTTGTGTCGTGATTGTGTGTGGAACGGTAATAACCAATATGTGGCATCGTTTGTCTCTGATTGTTGATTGTTGTATGTCGTGTGATGGACTGTAAGTAAAAAGTTTGTCTTTGTGTGGGAATAACCGATTGTGTATAAACGTTGATTAGTGGCTGTGTCGCGATAAACATTGGTAGATATGATAAAATGGTTATAGTAATTAATGAGTTCAGGTTGTCGTTGGCTGTATTGGGACGATGGAGTAACAGATATGTTGCTGACCCATGATCATTTAGAAGGGAATAGTTTTGAAGTAGTTTACTAAGTGGAGGTAGTGTATTATGAAGACACAGAATAACAACATAGGGAACAGGCAGAGACAATAAGAAGGAACTAGACAGTATAGAAACTAGAAAGGTGTCAGTAAAATAGGTTAAAATATGAGATTGTCTCAATTGATAGGACAGTATTGATAGAAAATGGGTTAGTTTTATTTTGTGTTTTAGTTGGCAGTCTTACTTAATAGGATAATATTGACAAACTTTTATTTATGGTTTATTTCACTTTTGACTAGACAGGATAATTACAGGTTCCAATTTACTATGATGGTCCTCACTGAGGCATGTAAACTAGGTAGTGGTGTACATGTTAACAGATATTCTGATTTAGCATATACGATTGGTGTTTGCCTACCATGAGTAGGGTTTGGAAAAGCAGTGATTTTATGAATGCATATGGAAATATTAGGAATATAATATGTTTACTGATTGAGGCCCTGCTGGAAGCTATGTTGCTCCCAGCTAGGTTGGCATTTTGAGTGTTTGTGCCAACAAGCCAATCAAGACAATATTAGCTTAGGTAATAAAGTTGCTGCTGAAAGGTTTCACACCCATGTTGTGTATCTGGTTTTTGCTATGGCCTCGCCTGTTGTTGAGTTGCAACAACAACAGGGGACTGACCATATGTCTCACTCCCTAAGGGAGACCAGAGGTTGCTCCCAGGGCCCTGATGGCCCTCTGTGACAACACCTTTCAGGTAAATTTGTGTTGCTAGAGTAGCTCATTCCGTAGGTTTGCCGAATAGGCTCATGGTTGGTGAGTCATTCATCAAGAGGGAGTAGGGTACATAAGGTTTTAGGTTTTTTACGAGATTGGTTTGGCCTAGACTTAGCAGAAGTTAAAAGAACATAGGAAACAACATAGTTATAGAATATGAGACTATTTTTTAATATGCGTTATGTGTATTTAATATAACATTGCCAAGTAGACGTCTCTTAAACTAGTTAATTTTACTTAGTGGTGTATTTACACACATTGCATTAGACTTTATTGATATGATTGAGAGAAAGGAGATAAAGTGCTCTTGTCTAGTGATAAGTGACAGAGTCATACGAGGGTTATACCTGCTGTGACGCCAACATAGTAGCTAACAGTCTGGTAAGGGAAATATTCCCTGGATTCAGAATCCCAGAAACCTTGTCTGTAGACACACGGCACCCATGTTACAGGAGATGCCGTGACCCAAATTGTCCTGATGATGGGAATAGATCAGAAATGTGTCTCTATGATCCAAAAAGTTATGGGTAAAGCCTAGATTAACAGGTTGAACCTGAAATAAGAATGTATACATCTGGTGCTGAGGAGAATGTGAAGCAGCCCCTATAGGGGTACTGGGTTTAGCCCTCATGAGATGTTAACAGGCCGTCCCATGAATGTTCCATATTATAGGCCGATGATTGACAAACAGACTGACCTGACTAGACTGGAAGATGATCTGTTAACATTATATGAGGAAACTAACTTTTACTGTTAGGTTTTTGTATTCACATTTCTAGGAAAACCCAGGAGGTCTCAGCCAGAGAGGACAGAGACGAAATCCCTGTCCTAATCGGAGACTGAGTAAAACTGAGGGGCTTCAGGAGGAAGTAGGTCAGAATAGATGTGTTATATCTCGACGAGATAAAGAAGGTAATGAGGAGGTAGAGGAGAGAGTGGATGTGTTCAGAGAAGATAGTATAATTTCTTGTGGAGGAAAGGAGGAAAGCAGATTAATGTGTAGGAAGGTAGCTAAGGCCTAAACGGTATATATCTTTCTTTTGGAGATGTTAAAAGGAACTCAGATGCAATTTGAACCCTGTGGTTGTCAGGACCTGGAGGGCCTGGTGAGCAAACTGCCAAGCATCCATGATGGGGCCAGAAATTGGATTGGAGCTTTTGAAGAGCAGACGATGGGGAAACTGCTGGCGGTGGGGGACCTGAAGGCACTGTTGGCCAGGGTGGTGGGAAAGGCCAAAATGGATGAGGTATTGGCAGTAGGTGGCATGGGGGACCTGACAGAGGAACGGGTGATGGATGGAGAACTGTTCGATCAATACAGAACTAGGGTGTGGAGGGCCCTAAGGAACGAATATCCAACAAGAATTAATCAGCAGGAGACTGAAAGGGCTCCAGAGACAGACCCACTGATAACAACAATGTTCAGGACAACTCTGGTGGAATCCATGTTGACAGCGGTCAAGAGCAGACTGGACAATGTGGTGGGACTGACATCAAAAACCCACAAGGAATTCTGTGACCATGTTGTCCATGCAGTAGAAGAATATCGAAAAGATGAACAAAGACTGGCAGACCAGGTCAGAGACATCCAGAGAAAGCTGACACAAATGCAGCTGGATGAACTAACAAAAAAGGACAAAAAGAAAACACAGGCTCCTCTAACCCTGTCACCTCTACCTGTGCCAGTCACTCATGGAGGCCCGCAACCGCCACCTCAACAGCAGGGTCCAAGGGCACCTGCTCCGCCAGTAGTGAATGTGTATACACAGCAATCCCCGGGAGGCTGGCAAAATAAAATCAACGGAAATGCACCTCGAACACAGGGGTGTCAACCACAGTATCAGGCACGGCAGAATAGAGGTCAACAAGGACGACCAGGTGTCTGCTGGGGGTGCAGTCAGACAGGACACACCAGAAGGAATTGTCCTACCAATCCTTGGATGCCTCGGCATCCACAACAGGACACGTGGCAGAGAAATGGTCCTACCCAGATGCATGGCAGCAATCTCAAACACAGGCTCCACAGGGACCAGTGACCCGCTGGGGAAGACCAAATTAAAGGGACTAGGGATGCCCAGAGAGTCCTAGAGGGGAGGGTCAGTTTACAGCAATAACCATGCAAGCTGATGATGAACCTATGTTACAGGTTTGGGTGAATAATAGAGGCACACCCATGATGATAGATACTGGAGCAATGTATTTGTGTATAAATCCAAATTTTGCCCCACCTCTCCAAATGCTGCTAATTTCTATGACAGCACCACTAAATTTAGAAACAGGAAGGACAACCGCCTGCATACCGGAATTGTAATCAGAACATACTCCAGTAAATTTATTAGGAAAGGATGCACTATGTCAAATGGGTATTCAAATTAAGTATACATTAGAAGGGATAGGAATAGACAGGGAAGAAACAGGACAATAAATGGTGAAGATTACAGGCAGCAAATATTTACAGGCAAAGGAAGACTGTGTATTGGATAGGAGGTATAGGAGAACTAGTGCAGGAAGTGTTATATTAATGGGATAAGTTTATTATATTTGCATTATATAAAATTTAAAGATGAAGAAGAAGTAGCCCTGCAATAGATGACATACTGAGAATGCAAGAGAGAGCAGAGAGATATGAGCCCAATAGATCGGGTGAAAGGGGGGTGACGAGACACAAATGGATTGCGGAGAACACATGGAGGACTGGTAGTAGCTCTATTGTACTGTTGAAATTACTTGGTACAAATGCGCATGGTTTTGACCATTGCGCAAGGGGGAAGGTGATGAGGAAAATTTAAAAACAAGGTTTTTGGTCTACATACATGCAAGAAACAGTGGATTTAAGACGAGCAGAGTGTGAAGCGTGTCAAATATGTGCATTAAATAATATCAGGAAGGGGTTTACAGCACCAATTGGACAGATTCCAGTACCAGAAGGACCATTTAAACACCTGGTAATGGACTATGTAGATATGATCAAATCTGTGAGAGTACACTGATGAATCAGGTGGGTGTTTTTTCTCTGGCACTAATGACTTATAGCATAAAAACTAATCAAATAACACATCTAACTCTGCTTGAACTGCTTACAGTTTGACTCATGCAAGTGTCAGTTTTTAGAAGATGGTGATGGTCCACCTTTTAGAGAATATGGAGGGAGAATTGAATGAGTACATTAGACTATTAACTGTTCTGCATAAAGTTGTTTATCAACAGGAGAAATACAGGGTTCCAGAGCAGGAGGTGGACCCAATTCGAGCAGTCGAGCCAGGGGACAGAGTCTACATCAGGGAGTTCCAGAGGAGGTGGAATGAATCGAGATGAGAGGGTCCTTACACGGTCACCCAGGCCACACCAACCGCTGTTCGAGTAGAGGGAAGTTCGACCTGGTGCCATCTCAACCACTGCACCAGAGTACCACGACGGGTACAGCGATCCAACGATGAGGGAGCAGAAGATGCTGAAACCCCATCCGGGGAAGGAGATGACACAAGGACAGAAGACGAAGGGGAGAGGGATAATGCTCAGGCAGAATCATCACTCTCTGTTGGTACTCCAGCTATGGGGGACACTGGCAATGTGAATGTTGCTGCTGAGCTACGTGCTCTGGTTGATGCCTACAGTACAGGGCCAGACATTGATGAGCCCCAAAGCAACCACCTTACAAATGGGACAATTCGAAGCTAGAAGAATGACAATGACTGGTACTACTAAAGGTGTTTCAGCGCTGATCATTAACAGGCATGAGAGGATCAAGTGGGTACTATGGACTTGTAAACAACGAATGACTGGCAGAGTTCCTAATAGTTATAAGAAGGAAGGGATAATGTGTTCTGCTGATTTGATTGACAATAATACATCAGTCCCTGCATCTGCAGAGGTGTCAATAGAAGTGAGGGAATGGATGTGGAAAAAGTAAACAGCTATGAAACATTAGATGGACAATTGTGTACAGTAGAGTAAATCTTTCACAGAAAAAGTGGTAATTGTACCAGAACCAACCTATAGATGTGCTATATAGCAGAATACAAGATGTTACATAAAGAAATGTGAATATCCAATGTGAGAAGCAAAATGTAGGGAAAGTATGGGGAGTTCTATTAAGATTGAACATGAGAAGAAGCAGAAATGAGTGTAACATTTTCGAAATATCCACTAAAATTAACAAAGCCACCAATTGGAAGAGATGATGTTAGTAAATATGAGTATGAATGTTTTTACAGTTACACAGGCTTAAATTCAGGAGGGAATATCACAGTTAAATGCAGTGTGACATATATTCTAGGATGGAGTCCTAGTTCTGGAAGGAGTGATTATTTACCAAAGGCATTGCAAGAGGCCTTATACAGATAAACATGGAATGAAATGCTCAAACGATGTATTCTACTGTGAACACCTGAGGATGACACTGTACTCACATGCCATATATGTTCCTCACTATATTTCTGTGTTTACATCATCCTTTTGTGTTTGTAGTTGAGAGGAAGAATGTACTCCCATATGTATTAATGCACCCATTATGTTAGTATACATTAACATTATTTTTGTGGGACGTGTTTCGTCCCAAAGGGGGGATTGTTGTGTAAATTCCAATTCTTTATAGTTATTGTATAATTTCCAATTCCTTATAGCTCCCTGAATATACTCAGCTTGGTATGTTTTAAAGCAGAAACAAGATCTCTTTGTCCTCAGCAGATGAGAGTATGGTGTAGGCAACCCTCTACCACTCAGCAGGTTGACCTTTGACCAGAGGAATGTTACCAGAGTCAGGAGACTCCCCCAGGGGTAAAGGCTTCCTGTGTACCTCCCATTTTTCTGACTTAGAACTAGACATGTATTCTGTGCCAATGTTATCTCCAAATAAGGAGAAAACAAGAAATAGCATCAGGAGTTTTGAGACCAGGTTGGAGGAAAATAGGATGGGTGGAGCTGTGATAACTGTGTCTAATGAATAAACATTTAACAACTTGTACATAAGCCAAAAACTTAGAGATGTACGGGAGTGGTTCCTGCAGGGCAGTGGTTCCTGCAGGTCACTCGGCTTCATTGTCTTTTTGCAATAAAGTCTATCTTGCTTCTACAAACTCCAGAAGTGCCTTCGTTTTTAAAGAGGAAGAGTTTTTTCTACTACAATGGTAACTATTTTCCCTTTACCCAAACAACATGCACAAGTAAGAGCCACTATTTCTGTCTGTTATTCAGAATAATTTATAGGTAAGATTCAGCTTCCAAAATGTCTGTCTCTGCTCTGACTTTTTTTATCTTCATTCATCAGGTCTCCTAGTTCTTGTGACATCTGATCTGATAGTGGAGAACCAATTCTACTCTTGGTCTGGCAGGGTACCTAACCTCCCCCCAGGTCAAATCTTCAGTAAACATTCAGGGTTTATGGATAGACTCCCCACTTATCTCTACAGAACAGAGGGGGCCTCAATAGGCTTGCCTCCTCCTCCCCTCTGTCCAATGTTCAAAATGTCCCTCCATAAAACCATCACATTGTAAACCACTCGGTTTCTCCTGTCCTCCAGTATTTTTCTAATAGCCCATCTAATCTGGAATAACTAGACCAGAATTGTTTCCCTCCTAATAACATCCATGTTATTTCTCTATCATATGGTGTTTCAAACCTCCAAGTATTAACCTCTTACATTTTTAAGTACTGAACTTGTTTGTTCCTGCATGTCTACTTACTTACCCTCTCTGTTTCTGGGTAATCAGCTATTCCACATTTCCATATAAAATATATCCATGGTTCTAATAATATCCATATTATTCTACTTAACATCTATTTCCCTATCAACACACCCTCTCAGTATGCAATTACTTAACTATTCCCTTCTAAATTATAATGGGTCAGCAACACATTGGATTCCCCTCGTCCTCATTCTCACCACAGATACAACCCATCCCCCACATTTGTTTCCCATCCAGCTCAAACGTTAAAATCACAGCTCAGGCAAACGCCCTTCCTTCAAACGTTTAAGATCCACCAGAATTATAACTCCACCATCCACTAGGGTCGTCCTACATGTATTGTAACCTAAAATGCCAATTCATTTATCATGTCAGTCAATATATAATACCATATATTACACACAACCTCGGTTAATGAGGAGTAAAATTTATATTATGGGGAAAGAAAAACCCTCGGTACTAAATGCTTTCCAACTCAACATTCACATACAAACTGAGTAGTCATTTACTTTAAAATGAATGCGGCCCGATTGAACAGATAGTTCAACAGTTTTACATGCGCTAGCCAACCATGCTACTATGGATGTAGTCCTAATCATCACTCTAACTTCCCCAAGCAAAGCTCCTTTGGGAAATGGCCCTAAACTAGTTTCAAAAAGTTTTCACTCAATATAGCCAACCTAGACTCCTAAATTCCTATAAACATTGTATCATAGTTTATCGCGACGCAGCCTCTCCTTGGTGTCCGTAGTTAGTTAAAGTTAACCTACCCAATATGAAAAAAACTATCCGACACCCAGCCCTTGATCAACGTTACTAGCAATATTTATCAACACAATTAGTTATTCCCACACAGGGACAAACTCTTCGCTGACCTACATCAACACAATGAGTTATTCCCACGCAGACAAACGTTTCGCTTACAGTTCCTCACAAGACATACAACAATCAGAGACAAACGATGCCACGTTTAAATGGCAGGACATGTTGGTTCCTACCGTTCCACACACAATCACGACAAACTCGTCAGTTTTCGCTTAGATTCATACTTATATTATACTCGTTATTACAATACCGGTTTACACACAAATAACACAATTCTACAGCTTAAATTCACAATACCATTAACTTGGGTAAACGCTCCCACAGCGGGGTTTCAAGATCAACTTTTCAAACGCACATTCTTCGCAGTCTCCACTCTTCACCTGGAATAATTATTTTATGACTTTTAGTAGATCACTAGGTCTCACATGTATACGGGTTAAATAATGTATTACATTATTGTGCCGTTCCTTATGACTTTTGACTGATTAGTTTTACTACCTCACATATCGATAATTATTTCCTTCGCCCTCTCATGTTAAATAGGTTACCTCCTTATTAACCCCTTCTGCCTGCTGTTTCCTTATATTATCCCCACAAGTTTTATGTATCAGCACACCTTAGTTTTCAATTACTCCATATTTGACCTCCCATCAAATCCATTTTCCTTCCTAAAGTTCACCCTTGTTTTACGTTTTCCAAGAATACTAGCGCTCTAGAAAAACGTCCAAAACCCAAGCTCACTTTCATCCCGTGTACTATTGTCGATCCAACGATCACGTCAACACTGGGTAGTTTTCATTTGTAGTGGCCTAAACTATCTGGAGTCATTGCGGACCCCCATTCCAAGTTGATTTTACCCTAGTACAATAATTTTATATCATATCTGGAATACTAACGCGTTGGGTCTAAAAACCAAGTACTGATAACGATCCAAGTCAGATTTCTAAGAACCTCTACCTTCTCTATAGTAACATTACATTATTTACTACAGTTTCAGATTCCCCAAAACCTGTGAATAAAAATTACTGACCGTCTTCCTGCAGCTGGGACTAAATGTTGGTTGGATCTCGTCACTGTTTGACTGTCGCGTCCAGTTTCCCACCGGCCTGAAATAACCCTCAATTTCAGAGGTCAGGTCTTTGTTATTACGGATTTAAAATCCGCCCGTGCACGGTTTCGGTGTGTCCCTGGGACGACAGCAACAGGTATTGAGGATCCGCTCGAAGGACCAAATTGTCACGATATTTTCTATTCCAATGTTCTAAATGAACTTTTTAACTCTCTCTGTATCCTGAAGGTTGTAAATTCTTCAGTTTGTTTAAATAATAAAGACAGAGCTCCAGCTTTGCAAATGGTCAGGTTATATTCAGAGAACGCTCTCCAGAAAGAAAAAACATAAAACCTTTTATAAAATCCAGTCAGCAAAGTCTCCACCCTGTTTTATGGCCTGCAAGTTCTCAGGATCTGCCTTCAAAGACCCTATCCTGTTATCTCAGGTCACTCCCCTCAAAGGCATCCCTCAGTGGCTAATGTTTACCCACCTCAGGGACAAGACCCCCACTCTGATAGATGAGGATGGTAAACTTTTATGGCTAATCTCCTGCTAGCCTAACTACATCCTGACTCATTTACCAAATGGTAACATTCTAACCATTGTCTATGTAATTTCTAACACATCTTACACATTACACAGTTTCAGGGTGAAACATCTTAGTCATTAACATTAAACATACAAATTCCTTTATCACTATACAACGACAACAAACACGAATGAAAGGAATGTAAATGATAACATGTTACGTTACCCGTGACTGGTACATACATCGATATATACATATACAATGACCCACAGCCCCGGTGTGGAAACATACATGCATATGTAGGATCCCTAATTAGAGACAATGCACTGCAGCTGCCTCTAATTAGAGATCCCACACAAACCACCTACAGACCCAGAAATGATAGACCTGTCAGACTCTGACCATGGCACATAGAGAAGCAATAGGCTTCTCTATGGCCAGAGCCTGACACTTGGAAATGATCCAACATATTTGAAATATAGCCATACATACATAATCCTCAGTACCTGTCGTCACCATAGCAATATGACAAACAATAATATGTCCATGCATATATTATGGCTGGTGCATGTCTAAGTGCACTCTACAGAGACATATGATACTATTTTCTTGGGCTTTACTGACTTCTCTCACCTCTAACCTGTTGCTATCCTATGGGTTATTCAATAACCTTTTATAATTCTGCTGCCCTCTGTCAGGCTCTGGCCATAGGGAGCTCTTTGGCTCCTCTAGATAGCCATGGTCAGAGCCTGACAGATCTAATAGGCCTAGATCTATGTTTTCCTTTTTGTGCTGAATCCCCAATTAGAGACAGCTGCGAGCAGTTGTCTCTGATTGGGGATTCTATTTAAGTTGTCTTATCCCACACCTGCTGTGTGGGTCATTGTTTGTATATCTTCAGTGCACGGTTGAAGTAAGTGTATTTCTGTTTTGTGTAACGTTGTTGTTTTGGTCAGTTCGTCACTGAGGAAATTTATATATATAATAAATAGAATGTCGAACTATGACTGCGCTTCGCCTTGGTCTATGTATAAACACAACCATGACAGAATGACCCACCCTATGAAGACCAAGCAGCGCTATAATGGAGAGTTGGAGCGGAGAGGAGGAAATTGTCCGCGTCAGGATCGGGAGGAAGAGGATCGCCCACCACTTCGTCCTCCAACGGTAGATAATCGAGAGAGGCCTGAGGGATTTTCCGATCGACCACTGGAGGAACGGGCGAGGTGGTGGAGAGCCTGGATTGCTCTTCCCCCTGAGACGCAGTGGGAACCGTTCCTGAGGAAAACAGAGGAAGAGGAGGACTTCGAGCGCCGAAAGGCACTCGTGACGGAGCTGATGTCTCTACGAGAGCGGGCTTCTAAGACTGTGCCGATTCCAAGTCCGGTAAGGCCAGTGCCAGCTCCACACACCAAACCAGCGACGGTCCGCAACTCGGAACTTCCAGCGAAGGTCCGCAGCCCGGAACCTCCAGCGAAGGTCCGCAGCCCAGAGCCTCCAGCGAAGGTCCGCAGCCCAGAGCCTCCAGCGAAGGTCCGCAGCCCGGAACCTTCAGCGAAGGTCAGCAACTCGGAGCCTCCAGTGAAGGTCCGCAACCAGAACCTCCAGTGAAGGTCCGCAAACCAGAACCTCCAGCGAAGGTCAGCAAACCAGAACCTCCAGCGAAGGTCTGCAACACGGAACCTCCAGCGAAGGTCAGTAACCATGAGCCTATAATGAAGGTCAGTAACCATGAGCCTATAATGAAGGTCCGCAACCTTGAGCCTACAGCGAAGGTCAGCAGCCCGGAGCCTACAGCGAAGGTCAGCTGCTCGGAGCCTCCAGTGAAGGTCCGCAACCCGGAACCTCCAGTGAAGGTCAGCAAACCAGAACCTCCAGCGAAGGTCAGCAGCCCGGAGCCTCCAGCGAAGGTCAGCAGCCCGGAGCCTCCAGCGAAGGTCAGCTGCCCGGAGTCTCCAGAGCAGTCCGCTCTACCGGTGCCCAGTCCAGGGCCGGTCGTCTGCTTCACTACAGTGTCAGAGCAGTCCGCTCCACCGGTGCCCAGTCCGGGGCCGGTCGTCTGCTCCATTCCCGTGCCGGAGCAGTCCGCTCCACCGGTGCCCAGTCGGGGTCCGGACGTCTGCCCAGCTCCAGAACCGGAACCACCTGTCACACCGGTGCCCAGTCCGGGTTCGGCCGTCTGCTCCACTCCCATGCCGGAGCAGTCCGCTCCACCGGTGCCCAGTCTGGGGCAGGTCGTCTGCTCCAATCCCATGCCAGAGCAGTCCACTCCACCGGTGCCCAGTCGGGGTCCGGACGTCTGCCCAGCTCCAGAGCCGGAACCACCTGCCACACCGGTGCACAGTCCGGGTCTGGGCATCTGCCCCGCTCCATGGCCGGAGCCGTTCGCCAGACCTGGTCCCATTCCAGGACAGGTCATCAGACTTGCGTCAGGGAGGAAAGTGTCCACTTCACCGGGGCCAGATTGCCAGAACCGTCTGGGCCCGGTTAAAGTGTCCCTCCCCAACCTTCCCATGTCATTTATTTTCATGATTACATTTTTTTATATATATATTTATCGCGGTCAGGAGTCCGCGCCTTAGAGGGGGGGTACTGTCAGGCTCTGGCCATAGGGAGCTCTTTGGCTCCTCTAGATAGCCAGGGTCAGAGCCTGACAGATCTAGTAGTCCTAGATCTATGTTTTCCTTTTTTGTGCTGAATCCCCAATTAGAGACAGCTGCGAGCAGTTGTCTCTGATTGGGGATTCTATTTAAGTTGCCTTATCCCACACCTGCTGTGTGGGTCATTGTTTGTATATCTTCAGTGCACGGTTGAAGTAAGTGTATTTCTGTTTTGTGTAACGTTGTTGTTTTGGTCAGTTCGTCACTGAGTATATTTATATATATAATAAATAGAATGTCGAACTACGACTGTGCTTCGCCTTGGTCTATGTATACACACAACCGTGACACCCTCTGTTGCTGCTCTACATGTTTACTGAATAACCTACTGTGGTTTCTAACCTTCCAATTCTGTTCTTTGGATCAAAATATTCAACATATCCACCCGTTGTGACTACAATAGTCACATAAACCAATATTACAGTCATATCCCAAAAAATAACAAATGACCCAAAAACCAATACAAATAAACCAAAAACAACCCAAAATACCAATACAGAACATAAATCCATATCACCCATGTATTAGGCATGTGCGTGCACTTCAAAGCCTTGCATAGTGTTGTTTCCAATAGAGTAATTATAAGATTAATAAAGTAAATTCAAATATATGTTCCCCATACATATTTCCACTATACGTTCCCAATACATGTTTCCACTATACGTTCCCAATACATGTTTCCACTATACGTTCCCAATACATGTTTCCACTATACGTTCCCAATACATGTTTCCACTATACGTTCCCAATACATGTTTCCACTATACGTTCCCAATACATGTTTCCACTATACGTTCCCAATACATGTTTCCACTATACGTTCCCAATACATGTTTCCAATACACGTTCCCAATATAGGTTTCCACTAAACGTTCCTGTCAGGCTCTGGCCATAGAGAAGCCTATTTGCTTCTCTATGTAGCTATGGTCAGAGTCTGACAGTGTCTTTATTTTCTGTTTCTGTGTGGGTTTTTGGTTGGATCCCTAATTAGAGGCAGCTGCACCGCATTGTCTCTAATTAGGGATCCTATATATGTTAGTCTGCAATTCACTCTGGTGTGGGTCGTTGTCGATGTATTTCTCAGTCACGGTGAAAGTAAGTGTTACGTCCGTTCATTTGTGTTTGTTTCTGAGTACGTGACGTTTTGTACATCGTTTGTTTGTTTCTGTAGTTCGTCATTCATTTTGTTTATATACATGGTATATTATAAAAATGTCAAACTACTATCCCTGCGCTGCGTCTTGGTCATTCCCACACACACAACGTGACAGAACGACCCACCACTACCAGACCAAGCAGCGTAACTGGGGAGAGACGGAGAGAGAGGAGGTGCCGCCGCGTTATGCGCGACGCGCGAGACGGGGAAACGCCCGCAAACAACCCCAATACAATTTCAGGGAGGGGCTATGGGGGTGGTCTGGCCGCGAAGAAGACGAGCCAATACCACTCCCCATATGGAGCATGGAGAGGCCGAAGTACAGATGGGGGGCTCAGAGCAAGGTGGAGGAGGAGTATCTGGAGGAGTATTTTGGAGAGGTTCTGGAGGAATTGGTGGAGATAGGGGTCGAGAGGGAGATGGCGGAGTGGTCCAGTCCAGGTCCGGTCGTCTACTCCACTCCCAGGCCGGAGCAGTCCGCTCCACCGGTACCCAGTCCGGGTACGGTTGTCTACTCCACCTCCCTTCCAGAGCAATCCGCTCCTCCGGTGCCCAGTCTGGGTCCGATCGTCTACTCCACCCCCATGCCAGAGCAGTCCGCTCCACCGGTGCCCAGTCCGGGTCCGGTCGTCGTCTTCACTCCCAGGCCAGAGCAATCCGCTTCACCGATGTCCAGTCCGGGTCCGGACCTCTGCCCTACTCCCCACACCCGACCTCCAGTGCGTGCGCCCAACAAGGTGCTTCCAGTGCCAGCTCCACGCATCCGACCTCCGGTGCGCCTCCCCAGTCCGGTATGACCCGTGCTGGGTCCCCCCACCCGACCTCCAGTGCGTGCGCCTAGCCAGGTGCGTCCTGTGCCAGCTCCACGCATCAGACCTCCGGTGCGCCTCCCCAGTCCGGTACGTCATGTGCCGGCCCTCCGCAGCCCGGTCCGCAGCCCGGAACCTCCAGCGAAGGTCCGCAGCCCGCAACCTCCAGCGAAGGTCCGCAGCCCGGAACCTCCAGCGAAGGTCCGCAGCCCGGAACCTCCAGCGAAGGTCCGCAGCCCGGAACCTCCATCGAAGGTCCGCAGCCCCGAACCTCCAGCGAAGGTCCGCAGCCCGGAACATCCAGCGAAGGTCCGCAGCCCGCAACCTCCAGCGAAGGTCCGACCCCCGCAACCTTCAGCGAAGGTCCGCAGCCCGCAACCTCCAGCGAAGGTCCGCAGCCCGGAACCTCCAGCGAAGGTCCGCAGCCCGCAACCTCCAGCGAAGGTCCGCAGCCCGCAACCTCCAGCCGTCTGCTCCGCTCCAGTGCCAGAGCAGTCCGCTCCACCGGTACCCATTCCGGGTCCAGCCGTCTGCTCCACCCCAGTGCCAGAGCAGTCCGCTCCCCCGGTGCCCAATCCGGGTTCAGCCGTCTGCTCCGCTCCAGTGCCAGAGCAGTCCGCACCACCGATACCCAATCCGGGTCCAGCCGTCTGCTCCGCCCCAGTGCCAGAGCAGTCCGCTCCACCGGTACCCAATCCGGTTCCAGCCGTCTGCTCCGCCCCAGGAACAGAGCAGTCCGCTCCACCGGTACCCAATCCGGGTCCAGCCGTCTGCTCCGCCTCAGTGCCAGAGCAGTCCGCTCCACCGGTACCCATTCCGGGTTCAGCCGTCTGCTCCGCTCCAGAGTCAGAGCAGTCCGCTCCACCGGTGCCCATTCCGGGTCCAGCCGTCTGCTCCGCTCCAGTGCCAGAGCAGTCCGCCGTACCGGTGCCCAATCCGGGTCCAGCCGTCTGCTCCGCCCCAGTGCCAGAGCAGTCCGCTCCACCGGTACCCATTCCGGGTTCAGCCGTCTGCTCCGCTCCAGAGTCAGAGCAGTCCGCTCCACCGGTGCCCATTTCGGGTCCAGCCGTCTGCTCCGCTCCAGAGCCAGAGCAGTCCGCTCCACCGGTGCCCAATCCGGGTCCAGCCGTCTGCTCCGCTCCAGTGCCAGAGCAGTCCGCTCCACCGGTACCCAGTCCGGGTTCAGCCGTCTGCTCCGCTCCAGAGCCTGAGCAGTCCGCCCCACCGGTGCCCAGTCCAGGCCCGGTTGTTTTCCCAGCTCCATGGCCAGAGCCGGTTGCCCCACCGGTGCCCAGTCCAGGCCCGGTTGTTTTCCCCGCTCCATGGCCGGAGCCGTTTGCCCCACCGGTGCCCAGTCCGGTCCCGGTTGTTTTCCCAGCTCCATGGCCGGAGCCGTTTGCCCCACTGGGGCCCAGTCCGGGCCCGGATGTTTTCCCCGCTCCATGGCCGGAGCCGTTTACCCCACCGGTAGCCAGTCTGGGCCCGGTTAAATGTCCCGCTCCATGGCCGGAGCCGTTTGCCCCACCGGTAACCAGCCCGGGCCCGGTTATAAAGAAGGGGCATGGGAGAAAACTGTACACTTCGCCGGAGCCAGAGCCGCCCCCGATGGACTAGTCTTCCCTCCCTACTAACCCCCCCTTGTATTTGTGTGGGTTTTTTTTTGGCGTCCGGGAGTCCGCGCCTTGGGGGGGGTACTTTCAGGCTCTGGCCATAGAGAAGCCTATTTGCTTCTCTATGTAGCTATGGTCAGAGTCTGACAGTGTCTTTCTTTTCTGTTTCTGCGTGGGTTTTGGGTTGGATCCCTATTTAGAGGCAGCTGCACCGCATTGTCTCTAATTAGGGATCCTATATATGTTAGTCTGCAATTCACTCTGGTGTGGGTCGTTGTCGATGTATTTCGCAGTCACAGTGAAAGTAAGTGTTACGTCCGTTCATTTGTGTTTCTTTTGAGTACGTGACGTTTTGTACATCGTTTCTTTGTTTCTGTAGTTCGTCATTCATTTTGTTTATATACATGGTATATTATAAAAATGTCAAACTACTATCCCTGCGCTGCGTCTTGGTCATTCCCACACCCACAACGTGACAGTTCCTAATGTATGTTTCCACTATACCTTCCCAATATATGTTTCCACTATACCTTCACGATATATGTTTACACTATACGTTCCCAATATATGTTTCCACTACACGTTCCCACCTCCCTAGCAACCTTTCCCCAATGTAATATTAGATGTAGTCATGCATGCTCTCCCTCTCGGACACCTCCCTAGCAACCTTTCCACAATGTAATATTAGATGTAGTCATGCATGCTCTCCCTCTCGGACACCTCCCTAGCAACCTTTCCACAATGTAATACTAGATGTAGTTATGCATGCTCTCCCTCTCGGACACCTCCCTAGCAACCTTTCTCCAATGTAATCCTAGATGTAGTTATGCATGCTCTCCCTCTCGGACACCTCCCTAGCAACCTTTCCCAGATGTAATATTTGATGTAGTTATGCATGCTCTCCCTCTCTGACACCTCCCTAGCAACCTTTCCCCAATGTAATACTAGATGTAGTAATATATGCTCTCCCTCTCGGACACCTCTCTAGCAACCTTTCCCCAATGTAATACTAGATGTAGTTATGCATGCTCTCCCTCTCGGACACCTACCTAGCAACCTTTCCCCAATGTAATACTAGATGTAGTAATGCATGCTCTCCCTCTCGGACACCTACCTAGCAACCTTTCCCCAATGTAATACTAGATGTAGTAATGCATGCTCTCCCTCTCGGACACCTCCCTAGAAACCATTCCCCATTGTAACATTAGCTGTAGTTATTTATGCTCTCCCTCTCGGAAACCTCCCTAGCAACCTTTCCCAAATGTAATATTAGATGTAGTTATACATTTTCTCCCTCTAGGACACCTCCCTAGCAACCTTTCTCCAATGTAATCCTAGATGTAGTTATGCATGCTCTCCCTCTCGGACACCTCCCTAGCAACCTTTCCCCAATGTAATACTAGATGTAGTTATGCATGCTCTCCCTTGCCTTTCGGACACCTCCCTAGCAACCTTTCCCCAATGTAATACTAGATGTATTTATGCATGCTCTCGGACACCTACCTAGCAACCTTTCCCCAATGTAATACTAGATGTAGTAATGCATGCTCTCCCTCTCGGACACCTCCTTAGCAACATTTCCCCAATGTAATACTAGATTTAGTTATGCATTCTCTCCCTCTGGGACACCTCCTTAGCAACATTTCCCCAATGTAATACTAGATGTAGTTATGCATGCTCTGCCTTTCGGACACCTCCCTAGCAACCTTTCCCCAATGTAATACTAGATGTAGTTATGCATGCTATCCCTCTCGGACACCTCCCTAGCAACCTTTCCCAAATGTAATACTAGATGTAGTAATGCATGCTCTCCCTCTCGGACACCTCCCTAGAAACCATTCCCCAATGTAACATTAGCTGTAGTTATTTATGCTCTCCCTCTCGGACACCTTCCTAGCAACCTTTCCCCAATGTAATGGTAGATGTAGTTATGCATGCTCTCCCTCTCGGACACCTCCTTAGCAACATTTCCCCAATGTAATACTAGATGTAGTTATGCATGCTCTGCATTTCGGACACCTCCCTAGCAACCTTTCCCCAATGTAATACTAGATGTAGATATGCATGCTCTCCCTCTCGTACACCTCCCTAGAAACCTTTCCCCAATGTAAAACTAGATGTAGTAATACATGCTCTCGGACACCTCCCTAGCAACCTTTCCACAATGTAATACTAGATGTAGTTATGCATGCTCTCCCTCTCGGACACCTCCCTAGCAACCTTTCTCCAATGTAATCCTAGATGTAGTTATGCATGCTCTCCCTCTCGGACACCTCCCTAGCAACCTTTCCCAGATGTAATATTTGATGTAGTTATGCATGCTCTCCCTCTCGGACACCTCCCTAGCAACCTTTCTCCAATGTAATCCTAGATGTAGTTATGCATGCTCTCCCTCTCGGACACCTCCCTAGCAACCTTTCTCCAATGTAATACTAGATGTAGTAATGCATGCTCTCCCTCTCGGACACCTCCCTAGAAACCATTCCCCAATGTAACATTAGCTGTAGTTATTTATGCTCTCCCTCTCGGACACCTTCCTAGCAACCTTTCCCCAATGTAATGGTAGATGTAGTTATGCATGCTCTCCCTCTGGGACACCTCCTTAGCAACATTTCCCCAATGTAATACTAGATGTAGTTATGCATGCTCTGCATTTCGGACACCTCCCTAGCAACCTTTCCCCAATGTAATACTAGATGTAGATATGCATGCTCTCCCTCTCGTACACCTCCCTAGAAACCTTTCCCCAATGTAAAACTAGATGTAGTAATACATGCTCTCGGACACCTCCCTAGCAACCTTTCTCCAATGTAATCCTAGATGTAGTTATGCATGCTCTCCCTCTCGGACACCTCCCTAGCAACCTTTCTCCAATGTAATCCTAGATGTAGTTATGCATGCTCTCCCTCTCGGACACCTCCCTAGCAACCTTTCCCAGATGTAATATTTGATGTAGTTATGCATGCTCTCCCTCTCTGACACCTCCCTAGCAACCTTTCCCCAATGTAATACTAGATGTAGTTATGCATGCTCTCCCTCTCGGACACCTACCTAGCAACCTTTCCCCAATGTAATACTAGATGTAGTAATGCATGCTCTCCCTCTCGGACACCTACCTAGCAACCTTTCCCCAATGTAATACTAGATGTAGTAATGCATGCTCTCCCTCTCGGACACCTCCAAAGAAACCATTCCCCATTGTAACATTAGCTGTAGTTATTTATGCTCTCCCTCTCGGAAACCTCCCTAGCAACCTTTCCCAAATGTAATATTAGATGTAGTTATACATTTTCTCCCTCTAGGACACCTCCCTAGCAACCTTTCCCCAATGTAATACTAGATGTAGTTATGCATGCTCTCCCTTGCCTTTCGGACACCTCCCTAACAACCTTTCCCCAATGTAATACTAGATGTATTTATGCATGCTCTCGGACACCTACCTAGCAACCTTTCCCCAATGTAATACTAGATGTAGTAATGCATGCTCTCCCTCTCGGACACCTCCCTAGAAACCATTCCCCAATGTAATATTAGCTGTAGTTATTTATGCTCTCCCTCTGGGACACCTCCTTAGCAACATTTCCCCAATGTAATACTAGATGTAGTTATGCATGCTCTGCCTTTCGGACACCTCCCTAGCAACCTTTCCCCAATGTAATACTAGATGTAGTTATGCATGCTCTGCCTTTCGGACACCTCCCTAGCAACCTTTCCCAGATGTAATATTTGATGTAGTTATGCATGCTCTCCCTCTCGGACACCTACCTAGCAACCTTTCCCCAATGTAATACTAGATGTAGTAATGCATGCTCTCCCTCTCGGACACCTCCCTAGAAACCTTTCCCCAATGTAAAACTAGATGTAGTAATGCATGCTCTCGGACACCTCCCTAGCAACCTTTCCCCAATGTAATACTATATGTAGTAATGCATGCTCTCCCTCTCGGACACCTCCCTAGAAACCTTTCCCCAATGTAAAACTAGATGTAGTAATGCATGCTCTCCCTCTCGGACACCTCCCTAGAAACCATTCCCCATTGTAACATTAGCTGTAGTTATTTATGCTCTCCCTCTCGGAAACCTCCCTAGCAACCTTTCCCCAATGTAATACTAGATGTAGTAATGCATGCTCTCCCTCTCGGACACCTACCTAGCAACCTTTCCCCAATGTAATACTAGATGTAGTAATGCATGCTCTCCCTCTCGGACACCTCCCTAGAAACCATTCCCCATTGTAACATTAGCTGTAGTTATTTATGCTCTCCCTCTCGGAAACCTCCCTAGCAACCTTTCCCAAATGTAATATTAGATGTAGTTATACATTTTCTCCCTCTAGGACACCTCCCTAGCAACCTTTCACCAATGTAATACTAGATGTAGTTATGCATGCTCTCCCTTGCCTTTCGGACACCTCCCTAGCAACCTTTCCCCAATGTAATACTAGATGTATTTATGCATGCTCTCGGACACCTACCTAGCAACCTTTCCCCAATGTAATACTAGATGTAGTAATGCATGCTCTCCCTCTCGGACACCTCCTAGAAACCATTCCCCAATGTAATATTAGCTGTAGTTATTTATGCTCTCCCTCTGGGACACCTCCTTAGCAACATTTCCCCAATGTAATACTAGATGTAGTTATGCATGCTCTGCCTTTCGGACACCTCCCTAGCAACCTTTCCCCAATGTAATACTAGATGTAGTTATGCATGCTCTGCCTTTCGGACACCTCCCTAGCAACCTTTCCCAGATGTAATATTTGATGTAGTTATGCATGCTCTCCCTCTCGGACACCTACCTAGCAACCTTTCCCCAATGTAATACTAGATGTAGTAATGCATGCTCTCCCTCTCGGACACCTCCCTAGAAACCTTTCCCCAATGTAAAACTAGATGTAGTAATGCATGCTCTCGGACACCTCCCTAGCAACCTTTCCCCAATGTAATACTAGATGTAGTAATGCATGCTCTCCCTCTCTGACACCTCCCTAGAAACCTTTCCCCAATGTAAAACTAGATGTAGTAATGCATGCTCTCGGACACCTCCCTAGCAACATTTCCCCAATGTAATACTAGATGTAGTTATGCATGCTCTGCATTTCGGACACCTCCCTAGCAACCTTTCCCCAATGTAATACTAGATGTAGATATGCATGCTCTCCCTCTCGTACACCTCCCTAGAAACCTTTCCCCAATGTAAAACTAGATGTAGTAATACATGCTCTCGGACACCTCCCTAGCAACCTTTCTCCAATGTAATCCTAGATGTAGTTATGCATGCTCTCCCTCTCGGACACCTCCCTAGCAACCTTTCTCCAATGTAATCCTAGATGTAGTTATGCATGCTCTCCCTCTCGGACACCTCCCTAGCAACCTTTCCCAGATGTAATATTTGATGTAGTTATGCATGCTCTCCCTCTCTGACACCTCCCTAGCAACCTTTCCCCAATGTAATACTAGATGTAGTTATGCATGCTCTCCCTCTCGGACACCTACCTAGCAACCTTTCCCCAATGTAATACTAGATGTAGTAATGCATGCTCTCCCTCTCGGACACCTACCTAGCAACCTTTCCCCAATGTAATACTAGATGTAGTAATGCATGCTCTCCCTCTCGGACACCTCCCTAGAAACCATTCCCCATTGTAACATTAGCTGTAGTTATTTATGCTCTCCCTCTCGGAAACCTCCCTAGCAACCTTTCCCAAATGTAATATTAGATGTAGTTATACATTTTCTCCCTCTAGGACACCTCCCTAGCAACCTTTCCCCAATGTAATACTAGATGTAGTTATGCATGCTCTCCCTTGCCTTTCGGACACCTCCCTAGCAACCTTTCCCCAATGTAATACTAGATGTATTTATGCATGCTCTCGGACACCTCCCTAGCAACCTTTCCCCAATGTAATACTAGATGTAGTAATGCATGCTCTCCCTCTCAGACACCTCCCTAGAAACCATTCCCCAATGTAATATTAGCTGTAGTTATTTATGCTCTCCCTCTGGGACACCTCCTTAGCAACATTTCCCCAATGTAATACTAGATGTAGTTATGCATGCTCTGCCTTTCGGACACCTCCCTAGCAACCTTTCCCCAATGTAATACTAGATGTAGTTATGCATGCTCTGCCTTTCGGACACCTCCCTAGCAACCTTTCCCAGATGTAATATTTGATGTAGTTATGCATGCTCTCCCTCTCGGACACCTACCTAGCAACCTTTCCCCAATGTAATACTAGATGTAGTAATGCATGCTCTCCCTCTCGGACACCTCCCTAGAAACCTTTCCCCAATGTAAAACTAGATGTAGTAATGCATGCTCTCGGACACCTCCCTAGCAACCTTTCCCCAATGTAATACTAGATGTAGTAATGCATGCTCTCCCTCTCGGACACCTCCCTAGAAACCTTTCCCCAATGTAAAACTAGATGTAGTAATGCATGCTCTCCAACTCGGACACCTCCCTAGAAACCATTCCCCATTGTAACATTAGCTGTAGTTATTTATGCTCTCCCTCTCGGAAACCTCCCTAGCAACCTTTCCCCAATGTAATACTAGATGTAGTAATGCATGCTCTCCCTCTCGGACACCTACCTAGCAACCTTTCCCCAATGTAATACTAGATGTAGTAATGCATGCTCTCCCTCTCGGACACCTCCCTAGAAACCATTCCCCATTGTAACATTAGCTGTAGTTATTTATGCTCTCCCTCTCGGAAACCTCCCTAGCAACCTTTCCCAAATGTAATATTAGATGTAGTTATACATTTTCTCCCTCTAGGACACCTCCCTAGCAACCTTTCCCCAATGTAATACTAGATGTAGTTATGCATGCTCTCCCTTGCCTTTCGGACACCTCCCTAGCAACCTTTCCCCAATGTAATACTAGATGTATTTATGCATGCTCTCGGACACCTACCTAGCAACCTTTCCCCAATGTAATACTAGATGTAGTAATGCATGCTCTCCCTCTCGGACACCTCCCTAGAAACCATTCCCCAATGTAATATTAGCTGTAGTTATTTATGCTCTCCCTCTGGGACACCTCCTTAGCAACATTTCCCCAATGTAATACTAGATGTAGTTATGCATGCTCTGCCTTTCGGACACCTCCCTAGCAACCTTTCCCCAATGTAATACTAGATGTAGTTATGCATGCTCTGCCTTTCGGACACCTCCCTAGCAACCTTTCCCAGATGTAATATTTGATGTAGTTATGCATGCTCTCCCTCTCGGACACCTACCTAGCAACCTTTCCCCAATGTAATACTAGATGTAGTAATGCATGCTCTCCCTCTCGGACACCTCCCTAGAAACCTTTCCCCAATGTAAAACTAGATGTAGTAATGCATGCTCTCGGACACCTCCCTAGCAACCTTTCCCCAATGTAATACTAGATGTAGTAATGCATGCTCTCCCTCTCTGACACCTCCCTAGAAACCTTTCCCCAATGTAAAACTAGATGTAGTAATGCATGCTCTCGGACACCTCCCTAGCAACATTTCCCCAATGTAATACTAGATGTAGTTATGCATGCTCTGCATTTCGGACACCTCCCTAGCAACCTTTCCCCAATGTAATACTAGATGTAGTTATGCATGCTCTCCCTCTCGGACTCCTTCCTAGCATTCTTTCCCCAATGTAATATTAGATTTAGTTATGCATGCTCTCCTTCTCGGACACCTCCCTAGCAACATTTCCCCAATGTAATACTAGATGTAGTTATGCCTTCTCTCCCTCTCGGACACCTCCCTAGCAACCTTTCCCCAATGTAATACTAGATGTAGTTATGCCTTCTCTCCCTCTCGGACACCTCCCTAGCATCCTTTCCCCAATGTAATACTAGATTTAGTAATGCATGGTCTCGGACACCTACCTAGCAACCTTTCCCCAATGTAATACTAGATGTAGTTATGCCTTCTCTCCCTCTCGGACACCTCCCTAGCATCCTTTCCCCAATGTAATACTAGATTTAGTAATGCATGCTCTCCATCTCGGACACCTCCCTAGAAACCATTCCCCAATGTAACATTAGCTGTAGTTATGCATGCTCTCCCTCTCGGACACCTCCCTAGCAACCTTTCCCTAATGAAATATTAGATTTAGTTATGCATGCACTCCTTCTCGGATACCTCCCTAGCAACATTTCCCCAATGTAATACTAGATGTAGTTATGCATGCTCTCCCTTTCGGACACCTTCCTAGCAGCCTTTCCCCAATGTAATGCTAGATGTAGTTATGCATGCTCTCCCTCTCGGACACCTCCCTTGCAACCGTTCCCCAATGAAATATTACATTTAGTTATGCATGCACTCCTTCTCGGACACCTCCCTAGCAACATTTCCCCAATGTAATACTAGATGTAGTTATGCATGCTCTCCCTTTCGGACACCTCCCTAGCAACCTTTCCCCAATGTAATACTAGATGTAGTTATGCATGCTCTCCCTCTCGGACACCTCCCTAGCAACCTTTCCCCAATGAAATATTAGATGTAGTTATATATTTTCTCCCTCTAGGACACCTCCCTAGCAACCTTTCCCCAATGTAATATTTGATGTTGTTATGCATGCTCTCCCTCTCGGACACCTCCCTTGCAACCTTTCCCCAATGAAATATTACATTTAGTTATGCATGCACTCCTTCTCGGACACCTCCCTAGAAACCATTCCCCAATGTAATATTAGCTGTAGTTATTTATGCTCTCCCTCTGGGACACCTCCTTAGCAACATTTCCCCAATGTAATACTAGATGTAGTTATGCATGCTCTGCCTTTCGGACACCTCCCTAGCAACCTTTCCCCAATGTAATACTAGATGTAGTTATGCATGCTCTGCCTTTCGGACACCTCCCTAGCAACCTTTCCCAGATGTAATATTTGATGTAGTTATGCATGCTCTCCCTCTCGGACACCTACCTAGCAACCTTTCCCCAATGTAATACTAGATGTAGTAATGCATGCTCTCCCTCTCGGACACCTCCCTAGAAACCTTTCCCCAATTTAAAACTATATGTAGTAATGCATGCTCTCGGACACCTCCCTAGCAACCTTTCCCCAATGTAATACTAGATGTAGTAATGCATGCTCTCCCTCTCTGACACCTCCCTAGAAACCTTTCCCCAATGTAAAACTAGATGTAGTAATGCATGCTCTCGGACACCTCCCTAGCAACATTTCCCCAATGTAATACTAGATGTAGTTATGCATGCTCTGCATTTCGGACACCTCCCTAGCAACCTTTCCCCAATGTAATACTAGATGTAGTTATGCATGCTCTCCCTCTCGGACTCCTTCCTAGCATTCTTTCCCCAATGTAATATTAGATTTAGTTATGCATGCTCTCCTTCTCGGACACCTCCCTAGCAACATTTCCCCAATGTAATACTAGATATAGTTATGCCTTCTCTCCCTCTCGGACACCTCCCTAGCAACCTTTCCCAAATGTAATACTAGATGTAGTTATGCCTTCTCTCCCTCTCGGACACCTCCCTAGCATCCTTTCCCCAATGTAATACTAGATTTAGTAATGCATGGTCTCGGACACCTACCTAGCAACCTTTCCCCAATGTAATACTAGATGTAGTTATGCCTTCTCTCCCTCTCGGACACCTCCCTAGCATCCTTTCCCCAATGTAATACTAGATTTAGTAATGCATGCTCTCCATCTCGGACACCTCCCTAGAAACCATTCCCCAATGTAACATTAGCTGTAGTTATGCATGCTCTCCCTCTCGGACACCTCCCTAGCAACCTTTCCCTAATGAAATATTAGATTTAGTTATGCATGCACTCCTTCTCGGATACCTCCCTAGCAACATTTCCCCAATGTAATACTAGATGTAGTTATGCATGCTCTCCCTTTCGGACACCTTCCTAGCAGCCTTTCCCCAATGTAATGCTAGATGTAGTTATGCATGCTCTCCCTCTCGGACACCTCCCTTGCAACCTTTCCCCAATGAAATATTACATTTAGTTATGCATGCACTCCTTCTCGGACACCTCCCTAGCAACATTTCCCCAATGTAATACTAGATGTAGTTATGCATGCTCTCCCTTTCGGACACCTCCCTAGCAACCTTTCCCCAATGTAATACTAGATGTAGTTATGCATGCTCTCCCTCTCGGACACCTCCCTAGCAACCTTTCCCCAATGAAATATTAGATGTAGTTATATATTTTCTCCCTCTAGGACACCTCCCTAGCAACCTTTCCCCAATGTAATATTTGATGTTGTTATGCCTGCTCTCCCTCTCGGACACCTCCCTAGCAACCTTTCCCCAATGTAATACTAGATGTAGTTATGCATACTCTCCCTCTCGGACACCTCCCTAGCAACCTTTCCCCAATGTAATACTAGATTTAGTTATGCATGCTCTCCCTCTCGGACACCTCCCTAGCAACCTTTCCCCAATGTAATACTAGATGTAGTTATGCCTTCTCTCCCTCTCGGACACCTCCCTAGCATCCTTTCCCCAATGTAATACTAGATTTAGTAATGCATGCTCTCCATCTCGGACACCTCCCTAGAAACCATTCCCCAATGTAACATTAGCTGTAGTTATGCATGCTCTCCCTCTCGGACACCTCCCTAGCAACCTTTCCCTAATGAAATATTAGATTTAGTTATGCATGCACTCCTTCTCGGACACCTCCCTAGCAACATTTCCCCAATGTAATACTAGATGTAGTTATGCATGCTCTCCCTTCTGGACACCTACCTAGCAACCTTTCCCCAATGTAATACTAGATGTAGTGATGCATGCTCTCCCTCTCGGACACCTCCCTAGCATCCTTTCCCCAATGTAATACTAGATTTAGTAATGCATGCTCTCCATCTCGGACAACTCCTTAGCAACATTTCCCCAATCTAATACTAGATTTAGTTATTTATGCTCTCCATCTCGGACACCTTCCTAGCAACCATTCCCCAATGTAACATTAGCTGTAGTTATTTATGCTCTCCCTCTCGGACACCTTCCTAGCAACCTTTCCCCAATGTAACATTAGCTGTAGTTATTTATGCTCTCCCTCTCGGACACCTTCCTAGCAACCTTTCCCCAATGTAACATTAGCTGTAGTTATTTATGCTCTCCCTCTCGGACACCTTCCTAGCAACCTTTCCCCAATGTAACATTAGCTGTAGTTATTTATGCTCTCCCTCTCGGACACCTTCCTAGCAACCTTTCCCCAATGTAACATTAGCTGTAGTTATTTATGCTCTCCCTCTCGGACACCTTCCTAGCAACCTTTCCCCAATGTAATACTAGATGTAGTTATGCATGCTCTCCCTTTCGGACACCTACCTAGCAACCTTTCCCCAATGTAATACTAGATGTAGTTATGCATGCTCTTCCTTTCGGACACCTCCCTAGCAACCTTTCCCCAATGTAATACTAGATGTAGTTATGCATGCTCTCCCTTTCGGACACCTCCCTAGCAACCTTTCCCCAATGTAATATTAGATGTGGTTATGCATGCTCTCCCTCTCGGACACCTCCCTAGCAACCTTTCCCCAATGTAATACTAGATGTAGTTATGCATGCTCTCCCTCTCGGACACCTACCTAGCATCCTTTCCCCAATGTAATACTAGATGTAGTAATGCATGCTCTCCCTCTCGGACACCTCCCTAGAAACCATTCCCCAATGTAACATTAGCTGTAGTTATTTATGCTCTCCCTCTCGGACACCTTCCTAGCAACCTTTCCCCAATGTAATGCTAGATGTAGTTATTCATGCTCTCCCTCTCGGACACCTCCCTAGCAACCTTCCCCCAATGTAATACTAGATGTAAATATGCATGCTCTCCCTCTCGGACACCGCCCTAGCAACCTTTACCCAATTTAATATTAGATGTTGTTATGCCTTCTCTCCCTCTCGGACACCTCCCTTGCAACCTTTCCCCAATGTAATACTAGATGTAGTAATGCATGCTCTCCCTCTCGGTCACCTCCCTAGAAACCATTCCAAAATGTAACATTAGCTGTAATTATTTATGCTCTCCCTCTCGGACACATACCTAGCAGCCTTTCCCCAATGTAATACTAGATGTAGTTATGCATGCTCTCCCTCTCGGACACCTCCCTAGCAACCTTTCCCCAATGTAATACTAGATTTAGTTATGCATGCTCTCCCTCTCGGACACCTCCCTAGCAACCTTTCCCCAATGTAATACTAGATGTAGTTATGCCTTCTCTCCCTCTCGGACACCTCCCTAGCATCCTTTCCCCAATGTAATACTAGATTTAGTAATGCATGCTCTCCATCTCGGACACCTCCCTAGAAACCATTCCCCAATGTAACATTAGCTGTAGTTATGCATGCTCTCCCTCTCGGACACCTCCCTAGCAACCTTTCCCTAATGAAATATTAGATTTAGTTATGCATGCACTCCTTCTCGGACACCTCCCTAGCAACATTTCCCCAATGTAATACTAGATGTAGTTATGCATGCTCTCCCTTTCGGACACCTACCTTTTAACCTTTCCCCAATGTTATGCTAGATGTAGTGACTCATGCTCTCCCTCTCGGACACCTCCCTAGCAACCTTTACCCAATGTAATGCTAGATGTAGTTATGCATGCTCTCCCTCTCGGACACCTCCCTAGCATCCTTTCCCCAATGTAATACTAGATGTAGTAATGCATGCTCTCCATCTCGGACACCTCCTTAGCAACATTTCCCCAATCTAATACTAGATTTAGTTATTTATGCTCTCCCTCTAAGACACCTTCCTAGCAACCATTCCCCAATGTAACATTAGCTGTAGTTATTTATGCTCTCCCTCTCGGACACCTTCCTAGCAACCTTTCCCCAATGTAACATTAGCTGTAGTTATTTATGATTTCTCCCTCTCGGACACCTTCCTAGCAACCTTTCCCCAATGTAACATTAGCTGTAGTTATTTATGCTCTCCCTCTCGGACACCTTCCTAGCAACCTTTCCCCAATGTAACATTAGCTGTAGTTATTTATGCTCTCCCTCTCGGACACCTTCCTAGCAACCTTTCCCCAATGTAACATTAGCTGTAGTTATTTATGCTCTCCCTTTCGGACACCTACCTAGCAACCTTTCCCCAATGTAATACTAGATGTAGTTATTTATGCTCTCCCTCTCGGACACCTTCCTAGCAACCTTTCCCCAATGTAATACTAGATGTAGTTATGCATGCTCTCCCTTTCGGACACCTCCCTAGCAACCTTTCCCCAATGTAATATTAGATGTAGTTATGCATGCTCTCCCTCTCGGACACCTCCCTAGCAACCTTTCCCCAATGTAATACTAGATGTAGTTATGCATGCTCTCCCTCTCGGACACCTACCTAGCATCCTTTCCCCAATGTAATACTAGATGTAGTAATGCATGCTCTCCCTCTCGGACACATACCTAGCAACCTTTCCCCAATGTAATACTAGATGTAGTTATGCATGATCTCCCTCTCGGACACCTCCCTAGCAACATTTCCCCAATGTAATACTAGATGTAGTTATGCATGCTCTCCCTTCTGGACACCTACCTAGCAACCTTTCCCCAATGTAATACTAGATGTAGTGATGCATGCTCTCCCTCTCGGACACCTCCCTAGCAACCTTTCCCCAATGTAATACTAGATTTAGTTATGCATGCTCTCCCTCTCGGACACCTCCCTAGCAACCTTTCCCCAATGTAATACTAGATGTAGTTATGCCTTCTCTCCCTCTCGGACACCTCCCTAGCATCCTTTCCCCAATGTAATACTAGATTTAGTAATGCATGCTCTCCATCTCGGACACCTCCCTAGAAACCATTCCCCAATGTAACATTAGCTGTAGTTATGCATGCTCTCCCTCTCGGACACCTCCCTAGCAACCTTTCCCTAATGAAATATTAGATTTAGTTATGCATGCACTCCTTCTCGGACACCTCCCTAGCAACATTTCCCCAATGTAATACTAGATGTAGTTATGCATGCTCTCCCTTTCGGACACCTACCTTTTAACCTTTCCCCAATGTAATGCTAGATGTAGTGACTCATGCTCTCCCTCTCGGACACCTCCCTAGCAACCTTTACCCAATGTAATGCTAGATGTAGTTATGCATGCTCTCCCTCTCGGACACCTCCCTAGCATCCTTTCCCCAATGTAATACTAGATGTAGTAATGCATGCTCTCCTTCTCGGACACCTCCCTAGCAACATTTCCCCAATGTTATACTAGATGTAGTTATGCATGCTCTCCCTTCTTGACACCTACCTAGCAACCTTTCCCCAATGTAATACTAGATGTAGTGATGCATGCTCTCCCTCTCGGACACCTCCCTAGCATCCTTTCCCCAATGTAATACTAGATTTAGTAATGCATGCTCTCCATCTCGGACACCTCCTTAGCAACATTTCCCCAATCTAATACTAGATTTAGTTATTTATGCTCTCCCTCTCGGACACCTTCCTAGCAACCATTCCCCAATGTAACATTAGCTGTAGTTATTTATGCTCTCCCTCTCGGACACCTTCCTAGCAACCTTTCCCCAATTTAACATTAGCTGTAGTTATTTATGCTCTCCCTCTCGGACACCTTCCTAGCAACCTTTCCCCAATGTAACATTAGCTGTAGTTATTTATGCTCTCCCTCTCGGACACATTCCTAGCAACCTTTCCCCAATGTAACATTAGCTGTAGTTATTTATGCTCTCCCTCTCGGACACCTTCCTAGCAACCTTTCCCCAATGTAACATTAGCTGTAGTTATTTATGCTCTCCCTTTCGGACACCTACCTAGCAACCTTTCCCAAATGTAATACTAGATGTAGTTATTTATGCTCTCCCTCTCGGACACCTTCCTAGCAACCTTTCCCCAATGTAATACTAGATGTAGTTATGCATGCTCTCCCTTTCGGACACCTCCCTAGCAACCTTTCCCCAATGTAATATTAGATGTAGTTATGCATGCTCTCCCTCTCGGACACCTCCCTAGCAACCTTTCCCCAATGTAATACTAGATGTAGTTATGCATGCTCTCCCTCTCGGACACCTACCTAGCATCCTTTCCCCAATGTAATACTAGATGTAGTAATGCATGCTCTCCCTCTTGGACACATACCTAGCAACCTTTCCCCAATGTAATACTAGATGTAGTTATGCATGATCTCCCTCTCGGACACCTCCCTAGCAACATTTCCCCAATGTAATACTAGATGTAGTTATGCATGCTCTCCCTTCTGGACACCTACCTAGCAACCTTTCCCCAATGTAATACTAGATGTAGTGATGCATGCTCTCCCTCTCGGACACCTCCCTAGCAACCTTTCTCCAATGTAATACTAGATGTAGTTATGCATGCTCTCCCTCTCGGACACCTCCCTAGCAACCTTTCCCCAATGTAATACTAGATTTAGTTATGCATGCTCTCCCTCTGGGACACCTCCCTAGCAACCTTTCCCCAATGTAATACTAGATTTAGTTATGCATGCTCTCCCTCTCGGACACCTCAAAAGCAACCTTTCCCCAATGTAATACTAGATTTAGTTATGCATGCTCTCTCTCTCGGACACCTCCCTAGCAACCTTTCCCCAATGTAATACTAGATGTAGTTATGCATGCTCTCGGACACCTACCTAGCATCCTTTCCCCAATGTAATACTAGATGTAGTTATGCATGCTCTCCCTCTCATACACCTCCCTAGCAACCTTTCCCCAATGTAATATTAGATGTTGTTATGCCTTTTCTCCCTCTCGGACACCTCCCTTGCAACCTTTCCCCAATGTAATACTAGATGTAGTTATGAATGCTCTCCCTCTCGGACACCGCCCTAGCAACCTTTACCCAATGTAATATTAGATGTTGTTATGCCTTCTCTCCCTCTCGGACACCTCCCTTGAAACCTTAACCCAATGTAATACTAGATGTAGTAATGCATGCTCTCCCTCTCGGACACCTCCCTAGAAACCATTCCCCAATGTAACATTAGCTGTAGTTATTTATGCTCTCCCTCTCGGACACATACCTAGCAACCTTTCCCCAATGTAATACTAGATGTAGTGACGCATGCTCTCCCTCTCGGACACCTCCCTAGCATCCTTTCCCCAATGTAATGCTAGATGTAGTTTTGCATGCTCTCCCTCTCGGACACCTCTCTAGCAACCTTTCCCCAATGTAATACTAGATGTAGTTATGCATGCTCTCCCTTTCGGACACCTCCCTAGCAACCTTTACCCAATGTAATACTAGATGTAGTTATGCATGCTCTCCCTCTGGGACACCTCCTTAGCAACATTTCCCCAATGTAATACTAGATGTAGTTATGCATGCTCTCCCTCTTGGACACCTCCCTAGCAACATTTCCGCAATGTATTACGAGATGTAGTTATGCATGCTCTCCCTCTCGGACACCGCCCTAGCAACCTTTACCCAATGTAATATTAGAAGTTGTTATGCCTGCTCTCCCTGTCGGACACCTCCCTATCAACCTGTCCCCAATGTAATACTAGATGTAGTTATGCATGCTCTCCCTCTGGGACACATCCTTAGCAACATTTCCTCAATGTAATTTTAAATGTAGTTATGCATGTTCTGCCTTTCGGACACCTCCCTAGCATCCTTTCCTCAATGTAATACTAGATGTAGTTATGCATGCTCTCCCTCTCGGACACCTCCCTAGCATCCTTTCCCCAATGTAATACTAGATGTAGTTATGCATTTTTCTACCTCTCGGACACCTCCCTAGACACCTTTCCCCAATGTATTACGAGATGTAGTTATGCATGCTCTCCCTTTCGGACACCTCCGTAGCAACCTTTCCCCAATTTAATTCTAGATGTAGATATGCATGCTCTCCCTCTCAGACACCTCCCTAGCAACCTATTCCCCAATGTAATATTAGATGTTGTTATGCCTGCTCTCCCTCTCGGACACCTACCTAGCAACCTTTCCCCAATGTAATACTAGATGTAGTGATGCATGCTCTCCCTCTCGGACACCTCCCTAGCATCCTTTCCCCAATGTAATACTAGATGTAGTAATGCATGCTCTCCCTCTCGGACACCTCCCTAGAAACCATTCCCCAATGTAACATTAGCTGTAATTATTTATGCTCTCCCTCTCGGACACCTTCCTAGCAACCTTTCCCCAATGTAATACTAGATGAAGTTATGCATGCTCTCCCTCTGGGACACCTCCCTAGCAACCTTTCCCCAATTTAATATTAGATGTAGTTATGCATGCTCTCCCTCTCGGACACCTCCCTAGCAACCTTTCCCCAATGTAATACTAGATTTAGTTATGCATGCTCTCCCTCTGGGACACCTCCCTAGCAACCTTTCCCCAATGTAATACTAGATTTAGTTATGCATGCTCTCCCTCTCGGACACCTCAAAAGCAACCTTTCCCCAATGTAATACTAGATTTAGTTATGCATGCTCTCCCTCTCGGACACCTCCCTGGCAACCTTTCCCCAATGTAATACTAGATGTAGTTATGCATGCTCTCGGACACCTACCTAGCATCCTTTCCCCAATGTAATACTAGATGTAGTTATGCATGCTCTCCCTCTCATACACCTCCCTAGCAACCTTTCCCCAATGTAATATTAGATGTTGTTATGCCTTTTCTCCCTCTCGGACACCTCCCTTGCAACCTTTCCCCAATGTAATACTAGATGTAGTTATGAATGCTCTCCCTCTCGGACACCGCCCTAGCAACCTTTACCCAATGTAATATTAGATGTTGTTATGCCTTCTCTCCCTCTAGGACACCTCCCTAGCAACCTTAACCCAATGTAATACTAGATGTAGTAATGCATGCTCTCCCTCTCGGACACCTCCCTAGAAACCATTCCCCAATGTAACATTAGCTGTAGTTATTTATGCTCTCCCTCTCGGACACATACCTAGCAACCTTTCCCCAATGTAATACTAGATGTAGTGACGCATGCTCTCCCTCTCGGACACCTCCCTAGCATCCTTTCCCCAATGTAATGCTAGATGTAGTTTTGCATGCTCTCCCTCTCGGACACCTCTCTAGCAACCTTTCCCCAATGTAATACTAGATGTAGTTATGCATGCTCTCCCTTTCGGACACCTCCCTAGCAACCTTTACCCAATGTAATACTAGATGTAGTTATGCATGCTCTCCCTCTGGGACACCTCCTTAGCAACATTTCCCCAATGTAATACTAGATGTAGTTATGCATGCTCTCCCTCTTGGACACCTCCCTAGCAACATTTCCGCAATGTATTACGAGATGTAGTTATGCATGCTCTCCCTCTCGGACACCGCCCTAGCAACCTTTACCCAATGTAATATTAGAAGTTGTTATGCCTGCTCTCCCTGTCGGACACCTCCCTATCAACCTGTCCCCAATGTAATACTAGATGTAGTTATGCATGCTCTCCCTCTGGGACACATCCTTAGCAACATTTCCTCAATGTAATTTTAAATGTAGTTATGCATGTTCTGCCTTTCGGACACCTCCCTAGCATCCTTTCCTCAATGTAATACTAGATGTAGTTATGCATGCTCTCCCTCTCGGACACCTCCCTAGCATCCTTTCCCCAATGTAATACTAGATGTAGTTATGCATTTTTCTACCTCTCGGACACCTGCCTAGACACCTTTCCCCAATGTATTACGAGATGTAGTTATGCATGCTCTCCCTTTCGGACACCTCCGTAGCAACCTTTCCCCAATTTAATTCTAGATGTAGATATGCATGCTCTCCCTCTCAGACACCTCCCTAGCAACCTATTCCCCAATGTAATATTAGATGTTGTTATGCCTGCTCTCCCTCTCGGACACCTACCTAGCAACCTTTCCCCAATGTAATACTAGATGTAGTGATGCATGCTCTCCCTCTCGGACACCTCCCTAGCATCCTTTCCCCAATGTAATACTAGATGTAGTAATGCATGCTCTCCCTCTCGGACACCTCCCTAGAAACCATTCCCCAATGTAACATTAGCTGTAGTTATTTATGCTCTCCCTCTCGGACACCTTCCTAGCAACCTTTCCCCAATGTAATACTAGATGAAGTTATGCATGCTCTCCCTCTGGGACACCTCCCTAGCAACCTTTCCCCAATTTAATATTAGATGTAGTTATGCATGCTCTCCCTCTCGGACACCTCCCTAGCAACCTTTCCCCAATGTAATACTAGATTTAGTTATGCATGCTCTCCCTCTGGGACACCTCCCTAGCAACCTTTCCCCAATGTAATACTAGATTTAGTTATGCATGCTCTCCCTCTCGGACACCTCAAAAGCAACCTTTCCCCAATGTAATACTAGATTTAGTTATGCATGCTCTCCCTCTCGGACACCTCCCTAGCAACCTTTCCCCAATGTAATACTAGATGTAGTTATGCATGCTCTCGGACACCTACCTAGCATCCTTTCCCCAATGTAATACTAGATGTAGTTATGCATGCTCTCCCTCTCATACACCTCCCTAGCAACCTTTCCCCAATGTAATATTAGATGTTGTTATGCCTTTTCTCCCTCTCGGACACCTCCCTTGCAACCTTTCCCCAATGTAATACTAGATGTAGTTATGAATGCTCTCCCTCTCGGACACCGCCCTAGCAACCTTTACCCAATGTAATATTAGATGTTGTTATGCCTTCTCTCCCTCTCGGACACCTCCCTTGCAACCTTAACCCAATGTAATACTAGATGTAGTAATGCATGCTCTCCCTCTCGGACACCTCCCTAGAAACCATTCCCCAATGTAACATTAGCTGTAGTTATTTATGCTCTCCCTCTCGGACACATACCTAGCAACCTTTCCCCAATGTAATACTAGATGTAGTGACGCATGCTCTCCCTCTCGGACACCTCTCTAGCATCCTTTCCCCAATGTAATGCTAGATGTAGTTTTGCATGCTCTCCCTCTCGGACACCTCTCTAGCAACCTTTCCCCAATGTAATACTAGATGTAGTTATGCATGCTCTCCCTTTCGGACACCTCCCTAGCAACCTTTACCCAATGTAATACTAGATGTAGTTATGCATGCTCTCCCTCTGGGACACCTCCTTAGCAACATTTCCCCAATGTAATACTAGATGTAGTTATGCATGCTCTCCCTCTTGGACACCTCCCTAGCAACATTTCCGCAATGTATTACGAGATGTAGTTATGCATGCTCTCCCTCTCGGACACCGCCCTAGCAACCTTTACCCAATGTAATATTAGAAGTTGTTATGCCTGCTCTCCCTGTCGGACACCTCCCTATCAACCTGTCCCCAATGTAATACTAGATGTAGTTATGCATGCTCTCCCTCTGGGACACATCCTTAGCAACATTTCCTCAATGTAATTTTAAATGTAGTTATGCATGTTCTGCCTTTCGGACACCTCCCTAGCATCCTTTCCTCAATGTAATACTAGATGTAGTTATGCATGCTCTCCCTCTCGGACACCTCCCTAGCATCCTTTCCCCAATGTAATACTAGATGTAGTTATGCATTTTTCTACCTCTCGGACACCTCCCTAGACACCTTTCCCCAATGTATTACGAGATGTAGTTATGCATGCTCTCCCTTTCGGACACCTCCGTAGCAACCTTTCCCCAATTTAATTCTAGATGTAGATATGCATGCTCTCCCTCTCAGACACCTCCCTAGCAACCTATTCCCCAATGTAATATTAGATGTTGTTATGCCTGCTCTCCCTCTCGGACACCTACCTAGCAACCTTTCCCCAATGTAATACTAGATGTAGTGATGCATGCTCTCCCTCTCGGACACCTCCCTAGCATCCTTTCCCCAATGTAATACTAGATGTAGTAATGCATGCTCTCCCTCTCGGACACCTCCCTAGAAACCATTCCCCAATGTAACATTAGCTGTAGTTATTTATGCTCTCCCTCTCGGACACCTTCCTAGCAACCTTTCCCCAATGTAATGCTAGATGTAGTTATGCATGCTCTCCCTCTCGGACACCTCCCTAGCAACCTTTCCCCAATGTAATACTAGATGTAGTTATGCATGCTCTCCCTCTCGGTTACCTACCTAGCAACCTTTCCCCAATGTAATACTAGATGTAGTAATGCATGCTCTCCCTCTCGGACACCTCCCTAGCAACCTTTCCCTAATGTAATACTAGATGTAGTTATGCATGCTCTCCCTCTCGGACACCTCCCTAGAAACCACTCCCCACTGTAACATTAAATGTAGTTATTTATGCTCTCCCTCTCGGACACCTCCCTAGCAACCTTTCCCCAATGTAATGCTAGATGTAGTTATGCATGTTCTCCCTCTCGGACACCTCCCTAGCAACCTTACCCCAATGTAATATTAGATGTAGTTATGCATGCTCTTCCTCTCGGACACCTCCCTAGCAACATTTCCCCAATGTAATACTAGATGTAGTTATGCATAATCTCAATTTCGGACTCCTCCCTAGCAACCTTTCCCCAATTTAATAAGAGATGTAGTTATGCATGCTCTCCCTCTCGGACACCTCCCTAGCAACCTTTCCCCAATGTGATATTAGATGTAGTTATGCATAATGTCAATTTCGGACTCCTCCCTAGCAACCTTTCCCCAATTTAATAAGAGATGTTGTTATGCCTGCTCTCCCTCTCGTACACCTACCTAGCAACCTTTCCCCAATGTAATACTAGATGTAGTTATGCATGCTCTCCCTCTCGGACACCTTCCTAGCAACCTTTCCCCAATGTAAAACTAGATGTAGTTATGCATGCTCTCCCTCTCGGACACCTCCCTAGCAACCTTTCCCTAATGTAATACTAGATGTAGTTATGCATGCTCTCCCTCTCGGACACCTCTCTAGAATCCACTCCCCAATGTAACATTAAATGTAGTTATTTATGCTCTCCCTCTCGGACACCTCCCTAGCAACCTTTCCCCAATGTAATGCTAGATGTAGTTATGCATGTTCTCCCTCTCGGACACCTCCCTAGCAACCTTTCCCCAATGTAATATTAGATGTAGTTATGCATGCTCTCCCTCTCGGACACCTCCCTAGCAACATTTCCCCAATGTAATACTAGATGTAGTTATGCATAATCTCAATTTCGGACTCCTCCCTAGCAATCTTTCCCCAATTTAATACTAGATGTAGTTATGCATGTTCTCATTCTCGGACACCTCCCTAGCAACCTTTCCCCAATGTAATACTAGATGTAGTTATGCATGCTCTCCCTCTCGGACACCTCAAAAGCAACCTTTCCCCAATGTAATACTAGATTTAGTTATGCATGCTCTCCCTCTCGGACACCTCCCTAGCAACCTTTCCCCAATGTAATACTAGATGTAGTTATGCATGCTCTCGGACACCTACCTAGCATCCTTTCCCCAATGTAATACTAGATGTAGTTATGCATGCTCTCCCTCTCATACACCTCCCTAGCAACCTTTCCCCAATGTAATATTAGATGTTGTTATGCCTTTTCTCCCTCTCGGACACCTCCCTTGCAACCTTTCCCCAATGTAATACTAGATGTAGTTATGAATGCTCTCCCTCTCGGACACCGCCCTAGCAACCTTTACCCAATGTAATATTAGATGTTGTTATGCCTTCTCTCCCTCTCGGACACCTCCCTTGCAACCTTAACCCAATGTAATACTAGATGTAGTAATGCATGCTCTCCCTCTCGGACACCTCCCTAGAAACCATTCCCCAATGTAACATTAGCTGTAGTTATTTATGCTCTCCCTCTCGGACACATACCTAGCAACCTTTCCCCAATGTAATACTAGATGTAGTGACGCATGCTCTCCCTCTCGGACACCTCCCTAGCATCCTTTCCCCAATGTAATGCTAGATGTAGTTTTGCATGCTCTCCCTCTCGGACACCTCTCTAGCAACATTTCCGCAATGTATTACGAGATGTAGTTATGCATGCTCTCCCTCTCGGACACCGCCCTAGCAACCTTTACCCAATGTAATATTAGAAGTTGTTATGCCTGCTCTCCCTGTCGGACACCTCCCTATCAACCTGTCCCCAATGTAATACTAGATGTAGTTATGCATGCTCTCCCTCTGGGACACATCCTTAGCAACATTTCCTCAATGTAATTTTAAATGTAGTTATGCATGTTCTGGCTTTCGGACACCTCCCTAGCATCCTTTCCTCAATGTAATACTAGATGTAGTTATGCATGCTCTCCCTCTCGGACACCTCCCTAGCATCCTTTCCCCAATGTAATACTAGATGTAGTTATGCATTTTTCTACCTCTCGGACACCTCCCTAGACACCTTTCCCCAATGTATTACGAGATGTAGTTATGCATGCTCTCCCTTTCGGACACCTCCGTAGCAACCTTTCCCCAATTTAATTCTAGATGTAGATATGCATGCTCTCCCTCTCAGACACCTCCCTAGCAACCTATTCCCCAATGTAATATTAGATGTTGTTATGCCTGCTCTCCCTCTCGGACACCTACCTAGCAACCTTTCCCCAATGTAATACTAGATGTAGTGATGCATGCTCTCCCTCTCGGACACCTCCCTAGCATCCTTTCCCCAATGTAATACTAGATGTAGTAATGCATGCTCTCCCTCTCGGACACCTCCCTAGAAACCATTCCCCAATGTAACATTAGCTGTAGTTATTTATGCTCTCCCTCTCGGACACCTTCCTAGCAACCTTTCCCCAATGTAATACTAGATGAAGTTATGCATGCTCTCCCTCTGGGACACCTCCCTAGCAACCTTTCCCCAATTTAATATTAGATGTAGTTATGCATGCTCTCCCTCTCGGACACCTCCCTAGCAACCTTTCCCCAATGTAATACTAGATTTAGTTATGCATGCTCTCCCTCTGGGACACCTCCCTAGCAACCTTTCCCCAATGTAATACTAGATTTAGTTATGCATGCTCTCCCTCTCGGACACCTCAAAAGCAACCTTTCCCCAATGTAATACTAGATTTAGTTATGCATGCTCTCCCTCTCGGACACCTCCCTAGCAACCTTTCCCCAATGTAATACTAGATGTAGTTATGCATGCTCTCGGACACCTACCTAGCATCCTTTCCCCAATGTAATACTAGATGTAGTTATGCATGCTCTCCCTCTCATACACCTCCCTAGCAACCTTTCCCCAATGTAATATTAGATGTTGTTATGCCTTTTCTCCCTCTCGGACACCTCCCTTGCAACCTTTCCCCAATGTAATACTAGATGTAGTTATGAATGCTCTCCCTCTCGGACACCGCCCTAGCAACCTTTACCCAATGTAATATTAGATGTTGTTATGCCTTCTCTCCCTCTCGGACACCTCCCTTGCAACCTTAACCCAATGTAATACTAGATGTAGTAATGCATGCTCTCCCTCTCGGACACCTCCCTAGAAACCATTCCCCAATGTAACATTAGCTGTAGTTATTTATGCTCTCCCTCTCGGACACATACCTAGCAACCTTTCCCCAATGTAATACTAGATGTAGTGACGCATGCTCTCCCTCTCGGACACCTCCCTAGCATCCTTTCCCCAATGTAATGCTAGATGTAGTTTTGCATGCTCTCCCTCTCGGACACCTCTCTAGCAACCTTTCCCCAATGTAATACTAGATGTAGTTATGCATGCTCTCCCTTTCGGACACCTCCCTAGCAACCTTTACCCAATGTAATACTAGATGTAGTTATGCATGCTCTCCCTCTGGGACACCTCCTTAGCAACATTTCCCCAATGTAATACTAGATGTAGTTATGCATGCTCTCCCTCTTGGACACCTCCCTAGCAACATTTCCGCAATGTATTACGAGATGTAGTTATGCATGCTCTCCCTCTCGGACACCGCCCTAGCAACCTTTACCCAATTTAATATTAGAAGTTGTTATGCCTGCTCTCCCTGTCGGACACCTCCCTATCAACCTGTCCCCAATGTAATACTAGATGTAGTTATGCATGCTCTCCCTCTGGGACACATCCTTAGCAACATTTCCTCAATGTAATTTTAAATGTAGTTATGCATGTTCTGCCTTTCGGACACCTCCCTAGCATCCTTTCCTCAATGTAATACTAGATGTAGTTATGCATGTTCTCCCTCTCGGACACCTCCCTAGCATCCTTTCCCCAATGTAATACTAGATGTAGTTATGCATTTTTCTACCTCTCGGACACCTCCCTAGACACCTTTCCCCAATGTATTACGAGATGTAGTTATGCATGCTCTCCCTTTCGGACACCTCCGTAGCAACCTTTCCCCAATTTAATTCTAGATGTAGATATGCATGCTCTCCCTCTCAGACACCTCCCTAGCAACCTATTCCCCAATGTAATATTAGATGTTGTTATGCCTGCTCTCCCTCTCGGACACCTACCTAGCAACCTTTCCCCAATGTAATACTAGATGTAGTGATGCATGCTCTCCCTCTCGGACACCTCCCTAGCATCCTTTCCCCAATGTAATACTAGATGTAGTAATGCATGCTCTCCCTCTCGGACACCTCCCTAGAAACCATTCCCCAATGTAACATTAGCTGTAGTTATTTATGCTCTCCCTCTCGGACACCTTCCTAGCAACCTTTCCCCAATGTAATGCTAGATGTAGTTATGCATGCTCTCCCTCTCGGACACCTCCCTAGCAACCTTTCCCCAATGTAATACTAGATGTAGTTATGCATGCTCTCCCTCTGGGACACATCCTTAGCAACATTTCCTCAATGTAATTTTAAATGTAGTTATGCATGTTCTGCCTTTCGGACACCTCCCTAGCATCCTTTCCTCAATGTAATACTAGATGTAGTTATGCATGCTCTCCCTTTCGGACACCTCCGTAGCAACCTTTCCCCAATTTAATTCTAGATGTAGATATGCATGCTCTCCCTCTCAGACACCTCCCTAGCAACCTATTCCCCAATGTAATATTAGATGTTGTTATGCCTGCTCTCCCTCTCGGACACCTACCTAGCAACCTTTCCCCAATGTAATACTAGATGTAGTGATGCATGCTCTCCCTCTCGGACACCTCCCTAGCATCCTTTCCCCAATGTAATACTAGATGTAGTAATGCATGCTCTCCCTCTCGGACACCTCCCTAGAAACCATTCCCCAATGTAACATTAGCTGTAGTTATTTATGCTCTCCCTCTCGGACACCTTCCTAGCAACCTTTCCCCAATGTAATGCTAGATGTAGTGATGCATGCTCTCCCTCTCGGACACCTCCCTAGCAACCTTACCCCAATGTAATATTAGATGTAGTTATGCATGCTCTCCCTCTCGGACACCTCCCTAGCAACATTTCCCCAATGTAATACTAGATGTAGTTATGCATAATCTCAATTTCGGACTCCTCCCTAGCAACCTTTCCCCAATTTAATAAGAGATGTTGTTATGCCTGCTCTCCCTCTCGTACACCTACCTAGCAACCTTTCCCCAATGTAATACTAGATGTAGTTATGCATGCTCTCCCTCTCGGACACCTTCCTAGCAACCTTTCCCCAATGTAAAACTAGATGTAGTTATGCATGCTCTCCCTCTCGGACACCTCCCTAGCAACCTTTCCCTAATGTAATACTAGATGTAGTTATGCATGCTCTCCCTCTCGGACACCTCTCTAGAATCCACTCCCCAATGTAACATTAAATGTAGTTATTTATGCTCTCCCTCTCGGACACCTCCCTAGCAACCTTTCCCCAATGTAATGCTAGATGTATTTATGCATGCTCTCCCTCTCGGACACCTCCCTAGCAACCTTTCCCCAATGTAATGCTAGATGTAGTTATGCATGTTCTCCCTCTCGGACACCTCCCTAGCAACCTTTCCCCAATGTAATATTAGATGTAGTCATGCATGCTCTCCCTCTCGGACACCTCCCTAGCAACATTTCCCCAATGTAATACTAGATGTAGTTATGCATAATCTCAATTTCGGACTCCTCCCTAGCAATCTTTCCCCAATTTAATACTAGATGTAGTTATGCATGTTCTCATTCTCGGACACCTCCCTAGCAACCTTTCCCCAATGTAATATTAGATGTAGTTATGCATGCTCTCCCTCTCGGACACCTCCCTAGCAACCTTTCCCCAATGTAAAACTAGATGTAGTTATGCATGCTCTCCCTCTCGGACACCTCCCTAGCAACCTTTCCTCAATGTGATATTAGATGTAATTTTGCATGCTCTCCCTCTCGGACACCTCCCTAGCAACCTTTCCCCAATGTAATATTAGATGTTGTTATCCCTGCTCTCCCTCTCGGACACCTCCCTAGCAACCTTTCCCCAATGTTATACTAGATGTAGTTATGCATGATCTCCATCTCAGACACCTCCCTAGCAACCTTTCCCCAATGTAATACTAGATGTAGTTATGCATGCTCTCCCTCTCAGACACCTCCCTAGCAACCTTTCCCCAATGTAATACTAGATGTAGTTATGCATGCTCTCGGACACCTACCTAGCAACCTTTCCACAATGTAATATTAGATGTAGTTATGCATGCTCTCCCTCTCAGACACCTCCCTAGCAACCTTTCCCCAATGTAATATTAGATGTTGTTATGCCTGCTCACCCTCTCGGACACCTCCCTTGCAACCTTTCCCCAATGTAATACTAGATGTAGTTATTTATGATCTCACTCTCGGACACCTCCCTAGCAACCTTTCCCCAATGTAATACTAGATGTAGTTATGCATGCTCTCCCTCTCGGACACCTCCCTAGCAACCTTTCCCCAATGTAATTTTAGATGTAGTTATGCATGTTCTGCCTCTCGGACACCTCCCTAGCAACCTTTCCCCAATGTAATACTATATGTAGTTATGCATATTCTCCCTTCCGGACACCTCCCTAGCAACCTTTCCCCAATGTAATACTATATGTAGTTATGCATATTCTCCCTTCCGGACACCTCCCTAGCAACCTTTCCCCAATGTAATACTAGATGTGGTGATGCATGCTCTCCCTCTCGGACTCCTCCCTAGCAACCTTTCCCCAATCTAAATTTAGATTTAGTTATGCATGCTCTCCCTCTCGGACACCTCCCTAGCAACATTTCCCCAATGTAATACTAGACGTAGTTATGCATGCTCTCACTTTCGGACTCCTCCCTAGCAACCTTTCCCCAGTGTTATACTACATGTAGTTATGCATGCTCTCCCTCTCGGACACCTACCTAGCAACCTTTCCCCAATGTAATAATAGATGTAGTTATGCATTTTTCTCCCTCTCGGACACCTCCCTAGCAACCTTTCCCCAATGTATTACTAGATGTAGTTATGCCTGCTCTCCCTCTCGGACACCTCCCTAGCAACATTTCCCCAATGTAATACTAGATGTAGTTATGCATGCTCTCCCTCTCGGACACCTCCCTATCAACATTTCCCCAATGTAATACTAGATGTAGTTATGCATGCTCTCCCTTCTGGACACCTACCTAGCAACCTTTCCCCAATGTAATACTAGATGTAGTGATGCATGCTCTCCCTCTCGGACACCTCCCTAGCAACCTTTCCCCAATGTAATACTAGATGTAGTTATGCATGCTCTCCCTCTCGGACACCTCCCTAGCAACCTTTACCCAATGTAATATTAGATGTTGTTATGCCTGCTCTCCCTCTCGGACACCTCCCTAGCAACCTTTCCCCAATGTAATACTAGATGTAGTTATGCATCCTCTCCCTCTGGGACACCTCCTTAGCAACATTTCCCCAATGTAATACTAGATTTAGTTATTTATGCTCTACCTCTCGGACACCTTCCTAGCAACATTTCCCCAATGTAATGCTAGATGTAGTTATGCATGCTCTCCCTCTCGGACACCTCCCTAGCAACCTTTCCCCAATGTAATACTAGATGTAGTTATATATTTTCTCCCTCTAGGAAACCTCCCTGGCAACCTTTCCCCAATGTAATATTTGATGTAGTTATGCATGCTCTCCCTCTCGGACACCTCCCTAGCAACCTTTCCCCAATGTAATACTAGATGTAGTTATGTATGCTCTCCCTCTCGGACACCTCCCTAGCAACCTTTCCCCAATGTAATACTAGATTTAGTTATGCATGCTCTCCCTCTCGGACACCTCAAAAGTAACCTTTCCACAATGTAATACTAGATGAAGTTATGCATGCTCTCGGACACCTACCTAGCATCCTTTCCCGAATGTAATACTAGATGTAGTTATGCATGCTCTCCCTCTCATACACCTCCCTAGCAACCTTTCCCCAATGTAATATTAGATGTTGTTATGCCTTTTCTCCCTCTCGGACACCTCCCTTGCAACCTTTCCCCAATGTAATACTAGATGTAGTTATGAATGCTCTCCCTCTCGGACACCGCCCTAGCAACCTTTACCCAATGTAATATTAGATGTTGTTATGCCTTCTCTCCCTCTCGGACACCTCCCTTGCAACCTTAACCCAATGTAATACTAGATGTAGTAATGCATGCTCTCCCTCTCGGACAACTCCCTAGAAACCATTCCCCCAATGTAACATTAGCTGTAGTTATTTATGCTCTCCCTCTCGGACACATACCTAGCAACCTTTCCCCAATGTAATACTAGATGTAGTGACGCATGCTCTCCCTCTCGGACACCTCCCTAGCATCCTTTCCCCAATGTAATACTAGATGTAGTTATGCATGCTCTCCCTCTCGGACACCTCCCTAGCAACCTTTCCCCAATGTAATACTAGATGTAGTTATGCATGCTCTCCCTCTCGGACACCTCCCTAGAAACCATTCCCCAATGTAGCATTAGCTGTAGATATTTATGCTCTCCCTCTCAGACACCTCCCTAGCAACCTTTCCCCAATGTAATATTAGATGTTGTTATGCCTTCTCTCCCTCTCGAACACCTCCCTTGCAACCTTTCCCCAATGTAATACTAGATGTAGTTATGCATGCTCTCCCTCTTGGACACCTCCCTAGCAACCTTTCCCCAATGAAATACTAGATGTAGTTATTCATGCTCTCCCTCTCGGACACCGCCCAAGCAACCTTTACCCAATGTAATATTAGAAGTTGTTATGCCTGCTCTCCCTGTCGGACACCTCCGTATCAACCTGTCCCCAATGTAATACTAGATGTAGTTATGCATGCTCTCCCTCTGGGACACCTCCTTAGCAACATTTCCTCAATGTAATTTTAAATGTAGTTATGCATGTTCTGCCTTTCGGACACCTCCCTAGCATCCTTTCCTCAATGTAATACTAGATGTAGTTATGCATGCTCTCCCTCTCGGACACCTCCCTAGCATCCTTTCCTCAATGTAATACTAGATGTAGTTATGCATTTTTCTACCTCTCGGACACCTCCCTAGCAACCTTTCCCCAATGTATTACTAGATGTAGTTATGCATGCTCTCCCTTTCAGACACCTCCCTAGCAACCTTTCCCCAATTTAATTCTAGATGTAGATATGCATGCTCTCCCTCTCAGACACCTCCCTAGCAACCTATTCCCCAATGTAATATTAGATGTTGTTATGCCTGCTCTCCCTCTCGGACACCTACCTAGCAACCTTTCCCCAATGTAATACTAGATGTAGTGATGCATGCTCTCCCTCTCGGACACCTCCCTAGCATCCTTTCCCTAATGTAATACTAGATGTAGTTATGCATGCTCTCCCTCTCGGACACCTCCCTAGCAACCTTTCCCCAATGTAATACTTGATGTAGTTATGCATGCTCTCCCTCTCGGTTACCTACCTAGCAACCTTTCCCCAATGTAATACTAGATGTAGTAATGCATGCTCTCCCTCTCGGACACCTCCCTAGCAACCTTTCCCTAATGTAATACTAGATGTAGTTATGCATGCTCTCCCTCTCGGACACCTCCCTAGCAACATTTCCCCAATGTAATACTAGATGTAGTTATGCATAATCTCAATTTTGGACTCCTCCCTAGCAACCTTTCCCCAATGTAATATTAGAAGTTGTTATGCCTGCTCTCCCTGTCGGACACCTCCCTATCAACCTGTCCCCAATGTAATACTAGATGTAGTTATGCATGCTCTCCCTCTGGGACACCTCCTTAGCAACATTTCCTCAATGTAATTTTAAATGTAGTTATGCATGTTCTGCCTTTCGGACACCTCCCTAGCATCCTTTCCCCAATGTAATACTAGATGTAGTTATGCATGTTCTGCCTTTCGGACACCTCCCTAGCATCCTTTCCTCAATGTAATACTAGATGTAGTTATGCATGCTCTCCCTCTCGGACACCTCCCTAGCATCCTTTCCCCAATGTAATATTAGAAGTTGTTATGCCTGCTCTCCCTGTCGGACACCTCCCTATCAACCTGTCCCCAATGTAATACTAGATGTAGTTATGCATGCTCTCCCTCTGGGACACCTCCTTAGCAACATTTCCTCAATGTAATTTTAAATGTAGTTATGCATGTTCTGCCTTTCGGACACCTCCCTAGCATCCTTTCCTCAATGTAATACTAGATGTAGTTATGCATGCTCTCCCTCTCGGACACCTCCCTAGCATCCTTTCCCCAATGTAATACTAGATGTAGTTATGCATTTTTCTACCTCTCGGACACCTCCCTAGCAACCTTTCCCCAATATATTACGAGATGTAGTTATGCATGCTCTCCCTTTCAGACACCTCCCTAGCAACCTTTCCCCAATTTAATTCTAGATGTAGATATGCATGCTCTCCCTCTCAGACACCTCCTTAGCAACCTATTCCCCAATGTAATATTAGATGTTGTTATGCCTGCTCTCCCTCTCGGACACCTACCTAACAACCTTTCCCCAATGTAATACTAGATGTAGTGATGAATGCTCTCCCTCTCGGACACCTCCCTAGCATCCTTTCCCCAATGTAATACTAGATGTAGTTATGCATGCTCTCCCTCTCGGACACCTCCCTAGCAACCTTTCCCCAATGTAATACTAGATGTAGTTATGCATGCTCTCCCTCTCGGTTACCTACCTAGCAACCTTTCCCCAATGTAATACTAGATGTAGTAATGCATGCTCTCCCTCTCGGACAACACCCTAGCAACCTTTCCCTAATGTAATACTAGATGTAGTTATGCATGCTCTCCCTCTCGGACACCTCCCTAGAAACCACTCCCCACTGTAACATTAAATGTAGTTATTTATGCTCTCCCTCTCGGACACCTCCCTAGCAACCTTTCCCCAATGTAATGCTAGATGTAGTTATGCATGTTCTCCCTCTCGGACACCTCCCTAGCAACCTTTCCCCAATGTAATACTAGATGTAGTAATGCATGCTCTCCCTCTCGGACACCTCCCTAGCAACCTTTCCCTAATGTAATACTAGATGTAGTTATGCATGCTCTCCCTCTCGGACACCTCCCTAGAAACCACTCCCCACTGTAACATTAAATGTAGTTATTTATGCTCTCCCTCTCGGACACCTCCCTAGCAACCTTTCCCCAATGTAATGCTAGATGTAGTTATGCATGTTCTCCCTCTCGGACATCTCCCTAGCAACCTTTCCCCAATGTAATACTAGATGTAGTTTTGCATGCTCTCCCTCTCGGACACCTCCCTAGCAACCTTTCCCCAATGTAATTTTAGATGTAGTTATGCATGTTCTGCCTCTCGGACACCTCCCTAGCAACCTTTCCCCAATGTAATACTATATGTAGTTATGCATATTCTCCCTTCCGGACACCTCCCTAGCAACCTTTCCCCAATGTAATACTATATGTAGTTATGCATATTCTCCCTTCCGGACACCTCCCTAGCAACCTTTACCCAATGTAATACTAGATGTGGTGATGCATGCTCTCCCTCTCGGACTCCTCCCTAGCAACCTTTCCCCAATGTAAATTTAGATTTAGTTATGCATGCTCTCCCTCTCGGACACCTCCCTAGCAACATTTCCCCAATGTAATACTAGACGTAGTTATGCATGCTCTCACTTTCGGACTCCTCCCTAGCAACCTTTCCCCAGTGTTATACTACATGTAGTTATGCATGCTCTCCCTCTCGGACACCTACCTAGCAACCTTTCCCCAATGTAATAATAGATGTAGTTATGCATTTTTCTCCCTCTCGGACACCTCCCTAGCAACCTTTCCCCAATGTATTACTAGATGTAGTTATGCCTGCTCTCCCTCTAGGACACCTCCCTAGCAACATTTCCCCAATGTAATACTAGATGTAGTTATGCATGCTCTCCCTCTCGGACACCTCCCTATCAACATTTCCCCAATGTAATACTAGATGTAGTTATGCATGCTCTCCCTTCTGGACACCTACCTAGCAACCTTTCCCCAATGTAATACTAGATGTAGTGATGCATGCTCTCCCTCTCGGACACCTCCCTAGCAACCTTTCCCCAATGTAATACTAGATGTAGTTATGCATGCTCTCCCTCTCGGACACCTCCCTAGCAACCTTTACCCAATGTAATATTAGATGTTGTTATGCCTGCTCTCCCTCTCGGACACCTCCCTAGCAACCTTTCCCCAATGTAATACTAGATGTAGTTATGCATCCTCTCCCTCTGGGACACCTCCTTAGCAACATTTCCCCAATGTAATACTAGATTTAGTTATTTATGCTCTACCTCTCGGACACCTTCCTAGCAACATTTCCCCAATGTAATGCTAGATGTAGTTATGCATGCTCTCCCTCTCGGACACCTCCCTAGCAACCTTTCCCCAATGTAATACTAGATGTAGTTATATATTTTCTCCCTCTAGGAAACCTCCCTGGCAACCTTTCCCCAATGTAATATTTGATGTTGTTATGCCTGCTCTCCCTCTCGGACACCTCCCTAGCAACCTTTCCCCAATGTAATACTAGATGTAGTTATGTATGCTCTCCCTCTCGGACACCTCCCTAGCAACCTTTCCCCAATGTAATACTAGATTTAGTTATGCATGCTCTCCCTCTCGGACACCTCAAAAGTAACCTTTCCCCAATGTAATACTAGATGAAGTTATGCATGCTCTCGGACACCTACCTAGCATCCTTTCCCCAATGTAATACTAGATGTAGTTATGCATGCTCTCCCTCTCATACACCTCCCTAGCAACCTTTCCCCAATGTAATATTAGATGTTGTTATGCCTTTTCTCCCTCTCGGACACCTCCCTTGCAACCTTTCCCCAATGTAATACTAGATGTAGTTATGCATGCTCTCCCTCTCGGACACCTCCCTAGAAACCATTCCCCATTGTAGCATTAGCTGTAGATATTTATGCTCTCCCTCTCAGACACCTCCCTAGCAACCTTTCCCCAATGTAATATTAGATGTTGTTATGCCTTCTCTCCCTCTCGGACACCTCCCTTGCAACCTTTCCCCAATGTAATACTAGATGTAGTTATGCATGTTCTGCCTTTCGGACACCTCCCTAGCATCCTTTCCTCAATGTAATACTAGATGTAGTTATGCATGCTCTCCCTCTCGGACACCTCCCTAGCATCCTTTCCCCAATGTAATACTAGATGTAGTTATGCATTTTTCTACCTCTCGGACACCTCCCTAGCAACCTTTCCCCAATGTATTACGAGATGTAGTTATGCATGCTCTCCCTTTCAGACACCTCCCTAGCAACCTTTCCCCAATTTAATTCTAGATGTAGATATGCATGCTCTCCCTCTCAGACACCTCCCTAGCAACCTATTCCCCAATGTAATATTAGATGTTGTTATGCCTGCTCTCCCTCTCGGACACCTACCTAGCAACCTTTCCCCAATGTAATACTAGATGTAGTGATGCATGCTCTCCCTCTCGGACACCTCCCTAGCATCCTTTCCCTAATGTAATACTAGATGTAGTTATGCATGCTCTCCCTCTCGGACACCTCCCTAGCAACCTTTCCCCAATGTAATACTAGATGTAGTTATGCATCCTCTCCCTCTCGGTTACCTACCTAGCAACCTTTCCCCAATGTAATACTAGATGTAGTAATGCATGCTCTCCCTCTCGGACACCTCCCTAGCAACCTTTCCCTAATGTAATACTAGATGTAGTTATGCATGCTCTCCCTCTCGGACACCTCCCTAGCAACATTTCCCCAATGTAATACTAGATGTAGTTATGCATAATCTCAATTTTGGACTCCTCCCTTGCAACCTTTCCCCAATTTAATACTAGATGTAGTTATGCATGCTCTCCCTCTCGGACACCTCCCTAGCAACCTTTCCCCAATGTGATATTAGATGTAGTTATGCATGCTCTCCCTCTCGTACACCTACCTAGCAACCTTTCCCCAATGTAATACTAGATGTAGTTATGCATGCTCTCCCTCTCGGACACCTCCCTAGCAACCTTTTCCCAATTGAATACTAGATGTAGTTATGCGTAATCTCACTTTCGGACTCCTCCCTAGCAACCTTTCCCCAATGAAATACTAGATGTAGTTATGCATGCTCTCCCTCTGTGACACCTCCTTAGCAACATTTCCTCAATGTAATTTTAAATGTAGTTATGCATGTTCTGCCTTTCGGACACCTCCCTAGCATCCTTTCCTCAATGTAATACTAGATGTAGTTATGCATGCTCTCCCTCTCGGACACCTCCCTAGCATCCTTTCCCCAATGTAATATTAGAAGTTGTTATGCCTGCTCTCCCTGTCGGACACCTCCCTATCAACCTGTCCCCAATGTAATACTAGATGTAGTTATGCATGCTCTCCCTCTGGGACACCTCCTTAGCAACATTTCCTCAATGTAATTTTAAATGTAGTTATGCATGTTCTGCCTTTCGGACACCTCCCTAGCATCCTTTCCTCAATGTAATACTAGATGTAGTTATGCATGCTCTCCCTCTCGGACACCTCCCTAGCATCCTTTCCCCAATGTAATATTAGAAGTTGTTATGCCTGCTCTCCCTGTCGGACACCTCCCTATCAACCTGTCCCCAATGTAATACTAGATGTAGTTATGCATGCTCTCCCTCTGGGACACCTCCTTAGCAACATTTCCTCAATGTAATTTTAAATGTAGTTATGCATGTTCTGCCTTTCGGACACCTCCCTAGCATCCTTTCCTCAATGTAATACTAGATGTAGTTATGCATGCTCTCCCTCTCGGACACCTCCCTAGCATCCTTTCCCCAATGTAATACTAGATGTAGTTATGCATTTTTCTACCTCTCGGACACCTCCCTAGCAACCTTTCCCCAATGTATTACGAGATGTAGTTATGCATGCTCTCCCTTTCAGACACCTCCCTAGCAACCTTTCCCCAATTTAATTCTAGATGTAGATATGCATGCTCTCCCTCTCAGACACCTCCCTAGCAACCTATTCCCCAATGTAATATTAGATGTTGTTATGCCTGCTCTCCCTCTCGGACACCTACCTAGCAACCTTTCCCCAATGTAATACTAGATGTAGTGATGCATGCTCTCCCTCTCGGACACCTCCCTAGCATCCTTTCCCCAATGTAATACTAGATGTAGTTATGCATGCTCTCCCTCTCGGACACCTCCCTAGCAACCTTTCCCCAATGTAATACTAGATGTAGTTATGCATGCTCTCCCTCTCGGTTACCTACCTAGCAACCTTTCCCCAATGTAATACTAGATGTAGTAATGCATGCTCTCCCTCTCGGACAACACCCTAGCAACCTTTCCCTAATGTAATACTAGATGTAGTTATGCATGCTCTCCCTCTCGGACACCTCCCTAGAAACCACTCCCCACTGTAACATTAAATGTAGTTATTTATGCTCTCCCTCTCGGACACCTCCCTAGCAACCTTTCCCCAATGTAATGCTAGATGTAGTTATGCATGTTCTCCCTCTCGGACACCTCCCTAGCAACCTTTCCCCAATGTAATACTAGATGTAGTAATGCATGCTCTCCCTCTCGGACACCTCCCTAGCAACCTTTCCCTAATGTAATACTAGATGTAGTTATGCATGCTCTCCCTCTCGGACACCTCCCTAGAAACCACTCCCCACTGTAACATTAAATGTAGTTATTTATGCTCTCCCTCTCAGACACCTCCCTAGCAACCTTTCCCCACTGTAATGCTAGATGTAGTTATGCATGTTCTCCCTCTCGGACATCTCCCTAGCAACCTTTCCCCAATGTAATGTTAGATGTAGTTATGCATGCTCTCCCTCTCGGACACCTCCCTAGCAACATTTCCCCAATGTAATACTAGATGTAGTTATGCATAATCTCAATTTTGGACTCCTCCCTTGCAACCTTTCCCCAATTTAATACTAGATGTAGTTATGCATGCTCTCCCTCTCGGACACCTCCCTAGCAACCTTTCCCCAATGTGATATTAGATGTAGTTAAGCATGCTCTCCCTCTCGTACACCTACCTAGCAACCTTTCCCCAATGTAATACTAGATGTAGTTATGCATGCTCTCCCTCTCGGACACCTTCCTAGCAACCTTTCCCCAATGTAAAACTAGATGTAGTTATGCATGCTCTCCCTCTCGGACACCTCCCTAGCAACCTTTTCCCAATGTAATACTAGATGTAGTTATGCGTAATCTCACTTTCGGACTCCTCCCTAGCAACCTTTCCCCAATGTAATACTAGATGTAGTTATGCATGTTCTCATTCTCGGACACCGACCTAGCAACCTTTCCCCAATGTAATATTAGATGTAGTTATGCATTCTCTCCCTCTCGGACACCTCCCTAGCAACCTTAACCCAATGTAATGCTAGATGTAGTTATGCATGCTCTCCCTCTCGGACACCTCCCTAGCAACCTTTCCCCAATGTAATACTAGATGTAGTTATGCATGCTCTCCCTCTCGGATACCTACCTAGCAACCTTTCCCCAATGTAATACTAGATGTAGTAATGCATGCTCTCCCTCTCGGACACCTCCCTAGCAACCTTTCCCTAATGTAATACTAGATGTAGTTATGCATGCTCTCCCTCTCAGACACCTCCCTAGCAACCTTTCCACAATGTAATATTAGATGTAGTTATGCATGCTCTCCCTCTCGGACACCTCCCTAGCAACATTTCCCCAATGTAATACTAGATGTAGTTATGCATAATCTCTATTTCGGACTCCTCCCTAGCAATCTTTCCCCAATTTAATACTAGATGTAGTTATGCATGTTCTCATTCTCGGACACCGACCTTGCAACCTTTCCCCAATGTAATATTAGATGTAGTTATGCGTAATCTCACTTTCGGACTCCTCCCTAGCAACCTTTCCCCAATTTAATACTAGATGTAGTTATGCATGTTCTCATTCTCGGACACCGACCTAGCAACCTTTCCACAATGTAATATTAGATGTAGTTATGCATGCTCTCCCTCTCGGACACCTCCCTAGCAACCTTTCCCCAATGTGATATTAGATGTAGTAATGCATGCTCTCCCTCTCGGACACCTCCCTAGCAACCTTTCCCCAATGTAATATTAGATGTTGTCATCCCTGCTCTCCCTCTCGGACACCTCCCTAGCAACCTTTCCCCAATCTTATACTAGATGTAGTTATGCATGATCTCCATCTCGGACACCTCCCTAGCAACCTTTCCCCAATGTAATACTAGATGTAGTTATGCATGCTCTCCCTCTCAGACACCTCCCTAGCAACCTTTCCCCATTGTAATATTAGATGTTGTTATGCCTGCTCGCCCTCTCGGACACCTCCCTAGCAACCTTTCCCCAATGTAATATTAGATGTTGTCATCCCTGCTCTCCCTCTCGGACACCTCCCTAGCAACCTTTCCCCAATGTTATACTAGATGTAGTTATGCATGATCTCCATCTCGGACACCTCCCTAGCAACCTTTCCCCAATGTAATACTAGATGTAGTTATGCATGCTCTCCCTTTCGGACACCTCCCTAGCAACCTTTCCCCAATGTAATTTTAGATGTAGTTATGCATGTTCTGCCTTTCGGACACCTCCCTAGCAACCTTTCCCCCGTGTAATACTAGATGTAGTTATGCATGCTCTCCCTCTCGGACACCTCCCTAGCAACCTTTCCCCAATGTAATACTAGATGTAGTTATGCATGCTCTCGGAGACCTACCTAGCAACCTTTCACCAACGTAATACTAGATGTAGTTATGCATACTCTCGGAGACCTCCCTAGCAACCTTTCCCCAATGTAATACTATATGTAGTTATGCATATTCTCCCTTCCGGACACCTCCCTAGCAACCTTTCCCCAATGTAATACTAGATGTAGTGATGCATGCTCTCCCTCTCGGACACCTCCCTAGCAACCTTTCCCCAATGTAATACTAGATGTAGTTATGCATGCTCTCCCTCTCAGACACCTCCCTAGCAACCTTTCCCCAATGTAAATTTAGATTTAGTTATGCATGCTCTCCCTCTCGGACACCTCCCTAGCAACATTTCCCCAATGTAATACTAGACGTAGTTATGCATGCTCTCACTTTCGGACTCCTCCCTAGCAACCTTTCCCCAGTGTTATACTACATGTAGTTATGCATGCTCTCTCTCTCGGACACCTACCTAGCAACCTTTCCCCAATGTAATATTAGATGTAGTTATGCATTTTTCTCCCTCTCGGACACCTCCCTAGCAACCTTTCCCCAATGTAATACTAGATGTAGTGATGCATGCTCTCCCTCTCGGACACCTCCCTAGCAACCTTTCCCCAATGTAATACTAGATGTAGTTATGCATGCTCTCCCTCTCGGACACCTCCCTAGCAACCTTTCCCCAATGTAATACTAGATGTAGTTATGCATGCTCTCCCTCTGGGACACATACCTAGCAACCTTTCCCCAATGTAATACTAGATGTAGTTATGTATGCTCTCCCTCTCGGACACCTCCCTAGCAACCTTTCCCCAATGTAATACTAGATGTAGTTATGCATGCTCTCCCTCTCGGACACCTCCCTAGAAACCATTCCCCAATGTAACATTAGCTGTAGTTATTTATGCTCTCCCTCTCGGACACATACCTAGCAACCTTTCCCCAATGTAATACTAGATGTAGTTATGCATGCTCTCCCTTTCGGACACCTCCCTAGCAACCTTTCCCCAATGTAATACTAGATTTAGTTATGCATGCTCTCCCTCTCGGACACCTCCCTAGAAACCATTCCCCAATGTAACATTAGCTGTAGTTATTTATGCTCTCCCTCTCGGACACATACCTAGCAACCTTTCCCCAATGTAATACTAGATGTAGTTATGCATGCTCTCCCTTTCGGACACCTCCCTAGCAACCTTTCCCCAATGTTATACTAGATGTAGTTATGCATGATCTCCATCTCGGACACCTCCCTAGCAACCTTTCCCCAATGTAATACTAGATGTAGTTATGCATGCTCTCCCTCTCAGACACCTCCCTAGCAACCTTTCCCCATTGTAATATTAGATGTTGTTATGCCTGCTCGCCCTCTCGGACACCTCCCTAGCAACCTTTCCCCAATGTAATATTAGATGTTGTCATCCCTGCTCTCCCTCTCGGACACCTCCCTAGCAACCTTTCCCCAATGTTATACTAGATGTAGTTATGCATGATCTCCATCTCGGACACCTCCCTAGCAACCTTTCCCCAATGTAATACTAGATGTAGTTATGCATGCTCTCCCTCTCAGACACCTCCCTAGCAACCTTTCCCCAATGTAATACTAGATGTAGTTATGCATGCTCTCCCTTTCGGACACCTCCCTAGCAACCTTTCCCCAATGTAATTTTAGATGTAGTTATGCATGTTCTGCCTTTCGGACACCTCCCTAGCAACCTTTCCCCCCGTGTAATACTAGATGTAGTTATGCATGCTCTCCCTCTCGGACACCTCCCTAGCAACCTTTCCCCAATGTAATACTAGATGTAGTTATGCATGCTCTCGGAGACCTACCTAGCAACCTTTCACCAACGTAATACTAGATGTAGTTATGCATACTCTCGGAGACCTCCCTAGCAACCTTTCCCCAATGTAATACTAGATGTAGTTATGCATATTCTCCCTTCCGGACACCTCCCTAGCAACCTTTCCCCAATGTAATACTAGATGTAGTGATGCATGCTCTCCCTCTCGGACACCTCCCTAGCAACCTTTCCCCAATGTAATACTAGATGTAGTTATGCATGCTCTCCCTCTCAGACACCTCCCTAGCAACCTTTCCCCAATGTAAATTTAGATTTAGTTATGCATGCTCTCCCTCTCGGACACCTCCCTAGCAACATTTCCCCAATGTAATACTAGACGTAGTTATGCATGCTCTCACTTTCGGACTCCTCCCTAGCAACCTTTCCCCAGTGTTATACTACATGTAGTTATGCATGCTCTCTCTCTCGGACACCTACCTAGCAACCTTTCCCCAATGTAATATTAGATGTAGTTATGCATTTTTCTCCCTCTCGGACACCTCCCTAGCAACCTTTCCCCAATGTAATACTAGCTGTAGTGATGCATGCTCTCCCTCTCGGACACCTCCCTAGCAACCTTTCCCCAATGTAATACTAGATGTAGTTATATATGCTCTCCCTCTCGGACACCTCCCTAGCAACCTTTCCCCAATGTAATACTAGATGTAGTTATGCATGCTCTCCCTCTGGGACACCTCCTTAGCAACATTTCCCCAATGTATTACTAGATGTAGTTATGTATGCTCTCCCTCTCGGACACCTCCCTAGCAACCTTTCCCCAATGTAATACTAGATGTAGTTATGCATGCTCTCCCTCTCGGACACCTCCCTAGAAACCATTCCCCAATGTAACATTAGCTGTAGTTATTTATGCTCTCCCTCTCGGACACATACCTAGCAACCTTTCCCCAATGTAATACTAGATGTAGTTATGCATGCTCTCCCTTTCGGACACCTCCCTAGCAACCTTTCCCCAATGTAATACTAGATTTAGTTATGCATGCTCTCCCTCTCGGACACCTCCCTAGCAACCTTTCCCCAATGTAATACTAGATGTAGTTATGCATGCTCTCCCTCTCGGACACCTCCCTAGAAACCATTCCCCAATGTAACATTAGCTGTAGTTATTTATGCTCTCCCTCTCGGACACATACCTAGCAACCTTTCCCCAATGTAATACTAGATGTAGTTATGCATGCTCTCCCTTTCGGACACCTCCCTAGCAACCTTTCCCCAATGTAATACTAGATTTAGTTATGCATGCTCTCCCTCTCGGACACCTCCCTAGAAACCATTCCCCAATGTAACATTAGCTGTAGTTATTTATGCTCTCCCTCTCGGACACATACCTAGCAACCTTTCCCCAATGTAATACTAGATGTAGTTATGCATGCTCTCCCTTTCGGACACCTCCCTAGCAACCTTTCCCCAATGTTATACTAGATGTAGTTATGCATGATCTCCATCTCGGACACCTCCCTAGCAACCTTTCCCCAATGTAATACTAGATGTAGTTATGCATGCTCTCCCTCTCAGACACCTCCCTAGCAACCTTTCCCCATTGTAATATTAGATGTTGTTATGCCTGCTCGCCCTCTCGGACACCTCCCTAGCAACCTTTCCCCAATGTAATATTAGATGTTGTCATCCCTGCTCTCCCTCTCGGACACCTCAAAAGCAACCTTTCCCCAATGTTATACTAGATGTAGTTATGCATGATCTCCATCTCGGACACCTCCCTAGCAACCTTTCCCCAATGTAATACTAGATGTAGTTATGCATGCTCTCCCTCTCAGACACCTCCCTAGCAACCTTTCCCCAATGTAATACTAGATGTAGTTATGCATGCTCTCCCTTTCGGACACCTCCCTAGCAACCTTTCCCCAATGTAATTTTAGATGTAGTTATGCATGTTCTGCCTTTCGGACACCTCCCTAGCAACCTTTCCCCCCGTGTAATACTAGATGTAGTTATGCATGCTCTCCCTCTCGGACACCTCCCTAGCAACCTTTCCCCAATGTAATACTAGATGTAGTTATGCATGCTCTCGGAGACCTACCTAGCAACCTTTCACCAACGTAATACTAGATGTAGTTATGCATACTCTCGGAGACCTCCCTAGCAACCTTTCCCCAATGTAATACTAGATGTAGTTATGCATATTCTCCCTTCCGGACACCTCCCTAGCAACCTTTCCCCAATGTAATACTAGATGTAGTGATGCATGCTCTCCCTCTCGGACACCTCCCTAGCAACCTTTCCCCAATGTAATACTAGATGTAGTTATGCATGCTCTCCCTCTCAGACACCTCCCTAGCAACCTTTCCCCAATGTAAATTTAGATTTAGTTATGCATGCTCTCCCTCTCGGACACCTCCCTAGCAACATTTCCCCAATGTAATACTAGACGTAGTTATGCATGCTCTCACTTTCGGACTCCTCCCTAGCAACCTTTCCCCAGTGTTATACTACATGTAGTTATGCATGCTCTCTCTCTCGGACACCTACCTAGCAACCTTTCCCCAATGTAATATTAGATGTAGTTATGCATTTTTCTCCCTCTCGGACACCTCCCTAGCAACCTTTCCCCAATGTAATACTAGCTGTAGTGATGCATGCTCTCCCTCTCGGACACCTCCCTAGCAACCTTTCCCCAATGTAATACTAGATGTAGTTATATATGCTCTCCCTCTCGGACACCTCCCTAGCAACCTTTCCCCAATGTAATACTAGATGTAGTTATGCATGCTCTCCCTCTGGGACACCTCCTTAGCAACATTTCCCCAATGTATTACTAGATGTAGTTATGTATGCTCTCCCTCTCGGACACCTCCCTAGCAACCTTTCCCCAATGTAATACTAGATGTAGTTATGCATGCTCTCCCTCTCGGACACCTCCCTAGAAACCATTCCCCAATGTAACATTAGCTGTAGTTATTTATGCTCTCCCTCTCGGACACATACCTAGCAACCTTTCCCCAATGTAATACTAGATGTAGTTATGCATGCTCTCCCTTTCGGACACCTCCCTAGCAACCTTTCCCCAATGTAATACTAGATTTAGTTATGCATGCTCTCCCTCTCGGACACCTCCCTAGCAACCTTTCCCCAATGTAATACTATATGTAGTTATGCATGCTCTCGGACACCTACCTAGCATCCCTTCCCCAATGTAATACTAGATGTAGTTATGCATGCTCTCCCTCTCGGACACCGCCCTAGCAACCTTTCCCCAATGTAATACTAGATGTAGTTATGCATGCTCTCCCTCTCGGACACCGCCCTAGCAACCATTACCCAATGTAATATTAGAAGTTGTTATGCCTGCTCTTCCTGTCGGACACCTCCCTATCAACCTGTCCCCAATGTAATACTAGATGTAGTTATGCATGCTCTCCCTCTGGGACACCTCCTTAGCAACATTTCCTCAATGTAATTTTAAATGTAGTTATGCATGTTCTGCCTTTCGGACACCTTCCTAGCATCCTTTCCTCAATGTAATACTAGATGTAGTTATGCATGCTCTCCCTCTCGGACACCTCCCTAGCATCCTTTCCCCAATGTAATACTAGATGTAGTTATGCATTTTTCTACCTCTCGGACACCTCCCTATCAACCTGTCCCCAATGTAATACTAAATGTAGTTATGCATGCTCTCCCTCTGGGACACCTCCTTAGCAACATTTCCTCAATGTAATTTTAAATGTAGTTATGCATGTTCTGCCTTTCGGACACCTTCCTAGCATCCTTTCCTCAATGTAATACTAGATGTAGTTATGCATGCTCTCCCTCTCGGACACCTCCCTAGCAACCTTTCCCCAATGTAATACTAGATGTAGTTATGCATGCTCTCCCTCTCGGACACCTCCCTAGCATCCTTTCCCCAATGTAATACTAGATGTAGTTATGCATGCTCTCCTTTTCGGACACCTCCCTAGCAACCTTTCCCCAATTTAATTCTAGATGTAGATATGCATGCTCTCCCTCTCAGACACCTCCCTAGAAACCATTCCCCAATGTAACATTAGCTGTAGTTATTTATGCTCTCCCTCTCGGACACCTTCCTAGCAACCTTTCCCCAATGTAATGCTAGATGTAGTTATGCATGCTCTCCCTCTCGGACACCTCCCTAGCAACCTTTCCCTAATGTAATACTAGATGTAGTTATGCATGCTCTCCCTCTCGGACACCTCCCTAGAAACCACTCCCCACTGTAACATTACATGTAGTTATTTATGCTCTCCCTCTCGGACACCTCCCTAGCAACCTTTCCCCAATGTAATGCTAGATGTAGTTATGCATGTTCTCCCTCTCGGACACCTCCCTAGCAACCTTTCCCCAATGTAATATTAGATGTAGTTATGCATGCTCTCCCTCTCGGACACCTCCCTAGCATCCTTTACCCAATGTAATACTAGATGTAGTTATGCCTGCTCTCCCTCTCGGACACCTCCCTAGCAACATTTCCCCAATGTAATACTAGATGTAGTTATGCATAATCTCAATTTCGGACTCCTCCCTAGCAACCTTTCCCCAATTTAATACTAGATGTAGTTATGCATGCTCTCCCTCTCGGACACCTCCCTAGCAACCTTTCCCCAATGTGATATTAGATGTAGTTATGCATGCTCTTCATGTCGGACACCTCCCTATCAACCTGTCCCCAATGTAATACTAGATGTAGTTATGCATGCTCTCCCTCTGGGACACCTCCTTAGCAACATTTCCTCAATGTAATTTTAAATGTAGTTATGCATGTTCTGCCTTTCGGACACCTTCCTAGCATCCTTTCCTCAATGTAATTTTAAATGTAGTTATGCATGTTCTGCCTTTCGGACACCTTCCTAGCATCCTTTCCTCAATGTAATACTAGATGTAGTTATGCATGCTCTCCCTCTCGGACACCTCCCTAGCATCCTTTCCCCAATGTAATACTAGATGTAGTTATGCATGCTCTCCTTTTCGGACACCTCCCTAGCAACCTTTCCCCAATTTAATTCTAGATGTAGATATGCATGCTCTCCCTCTCGGACACCTCCCTAGAAACCACTCCCCACTGTAACATTAAATGTAGTTATTTATGCTCTCCCTCTCGGACACCTCCCTAGCAACCTTTCCCCAATGTAATGCTAGATGTAGTTATGCATGTTCTCCCTCTCGGACACCTCCCTAGCAACCTTTCCCCAATGTAACATTAGATGTAGTTATGCATGCTCTCCCTCTCGGACACCTCCCTAGCAACATTTCCCCAATGTAATACTAGATGTAGTTATGCATAATCTCAATTTTGGACTCCTCCCTAGCAACCTTTCCCCAATTTAATACTAGATGTAGTAATGCATGCTCTCCCTCTCGGACACCTCCCTAGCAACCTTTCCCCAATGTGATATTAGATGTAGTTATGCATGCTCTCCCTCTCGTACACCTACCTAGCAACCTTTCCCCAATGTAATACTAGATGTAGTTATGCATGCTCTCCCTCTCGGACACCTTCCTAGCAACCTTTCCCCAATGTAAAACTAGATGTAGTTATGCATGCTCTCCCTCTCGGACACCTCCCTAGCAACCTTTTCCCAATGTAGTACTAGATGTAGTTATGCGTAATCTCACTTTCGGACTCCTCCCTAGCACCCTTTCCCCAATGTAATACTAGATGTAGTTATGCATGTTCTCACTTTCGGACTCCTCCCTAGCAACCTTTCCCCAATGTAATACTAGATGTAGTTATGCATGTTCTCATTCTCGGACACCGACCTAGCAACCTTTCCCCAATGTAATATTAGATGTAGTTATGCATTCTCTCCCTCTCGGACACCTCCCTAGCAACCTTAACCCAATGTAATGCTAGATGTAGTTATGCATGCTCTCCCTCTCGGACACCTCCCTAGCAACCTTTCCCCAATGTAATACTAGATGTAGTTATGCATGCTCTCCCTCTCGGATACCTACCTAGCAACCTTTCCCCAATGTAATACTAGATGTAGTAATGCATGCTCTCCCTCTCGGACGCCTCCCTAGCAACCTTTCCCTAATGTAATAGTAGATGTAGTTATGCATGCTGTCCCTCTCGGACACCTCGCTGGAATCCACTCCCCAATGTAACATTAAATGTAGTTATTTATGCTCTCCCTCTCGGACACCTCCCTAGCAACATTTCCCCAATGTAATGCTAGATGTAGTTATGCATGTTCTCCCTCTCGGACACCTCCCTAGCAACCTTTCCCCAATGTAATATTAGATGTAGTTATGCATGCTCTCCCTCTCGGACACCTCCCTAGCAACATTTCCCCAATGTAATACTAGATGTAGTTATGCATAATCTCAATTTCGGACTCCTCCCTAGAATCCACTCCCCAATGTAACATTAAATGTAGTTATTTATGCTCTCGCTCTCGGACACCTCCCTAGCAACATTTCCCCAATGTAATGCTAGATGTAGTTATGCATGTTCTCCCTCTCGGACACCTCCCTAGCAACCTTTCCCCAATGTAATAGTAGATGTAGTTATGCATGCTCTCCCTCTCGGACACCTCCCTAGCAACCTTTCCCCAATGTAATATTAGATGTTGTTATGCCTGCTCTCCCTCTCGGACACCTACCTAGCAACCTTTCCCCAATGTAATACTAGATGTAGTTATGCATGCTCTCCCTCTGGGACACCTCCTTAGCAACATTTCCCCAATGTAATACTAGATGTAGTAATGCATGCTCTCCCTCTCGGACACCTCCCTAGCAACCTTTCCCCAATGTAATACTAGCAGTAGTTATGCATGCTCTCCCTCTCGGACACCTCCCTAGCAACCTTTCCCCAATGTAATACTATATGTAGTTATGCATGCTCTCCCTCTCGGACACCTCCCTAGCAACCTTTCCCCAATGTAATACTATATGTAGTTATGCATGCTCTCCCTCTCGGACACCTACCTAGCAACCTTTCCCCAATGTAATACTAGATGTAGTTATGCATGCTCTCCCTCTCGGACACCTCCCTAGCAACCTTTACCCAATGTAATACTAGATGTAGTTATGCATGCTCTCCCTCTGGGACACCTCCTTAGCAACATTTCCCCAATGTAATACTAGATTTAGTTATTTATGCTCTCCCTCTCGGACACCTCCCTAGCAACCTTTCCCCAATGTAATACTAGCAGTAGTTATGCATGCTCTCCCTCTCGGACACCTCCCTAGCAACCTTTCACCAATGTAATACTAGATTTAGTTATGCATGCTCTCCCTCTCGGACACCTCCCTAGCAACCTTTACCCAATGTAATACTAGATGTAGTTATGCATGCTCTCCCTCTGGGACACTTCCTAGCAACCTTTCCCCAATGTAATACTAGATGTAGTGATGCATGCTCTCCCTCTCGGACACCTCCCTAGCAACCTTTCCCCAATGTAATACTAGATGTAGTAATGCATGCTCTCCCTCTCGGACACCTCCCTAGCATCCTTTCCCCAATGTAATACTAGATGTAGTAATGCATGCTCTCCCTCTCGGACACCTCCCTAGAAACCATTCCCCAATGTAACATTAGCTGTAGTTATTTATGCTCTCCCTCTCGGACACCTTCCTAGCAACCTTTCCCCAATGTAATGCTAGATGTAGTTATGCATGCTCTCCCTCTCGGACACCTCCCTAGCAACCTTTCCCCAATGTAATACTAGATGTAGTTATGCATGCTCTCCCTCTCGGTTACCTACCTAGCAACCTTTCCCCAATGTAATACTAGATGTAGTAATGCATGCTCTCCTTCTCGGACACCTCCCTAGCAACCTTTCCCTAATGTAATACTAGATGTAGTTATGCATGCTCTCCCTCTCGGACACCTCCCTAGCAACATTTCCCCAATGTAATACTAGATGTAGTTATGCATAATCTCAATTTCGGACTCCTCCCTAGCAACCTTTCCCCAATTTAATACTAGATGTAGTTATGCATGCTCTCCCTCTCGGACACCTCCCTAGCAACCTTTCCCCAATGTGATATTGGATGTAGTTATGCATGCTCTCCCTCTCGTACACCTACCTAGCAACCTTTCCCCAATGTAATACTAGATGTAGTTATGCATGCTCTCCCTCTCGGACACCTTCCTAGCAACCTTTCCCCAATGTAAAACTAGATGTAGTTATGCATGCTCTCCCTCTCGGACACCTCCCTAGAAACCATTCCCCAATGTAACATTAGCTGTAGTTATTTATGCTCTCCCTCTCGGAAACCTTCCTAGCAACCTTTCCCCAATGTAATGCTAGATGTAGTTATGCATGCTCTCCCTCTCGGACACCTCCCTATCAACCTTTCCCCAATGTAATACTAGATGTAGTTATGCATGCTCTCCCTCTCGGTTACCTACCTAGCAACCTTTCCCCAATGTAATACTAGATGTAGTAATGCATGCTCTCCCTCTCGGACACCTCCCTAGCAACCTTTCCCTAATGTAATACTAGATGTAGTTATGCATGCTCTCCCTCTCGGACACCTCCCTAGAAACCACTCCCCACTGTAACATTAAATGTAGTTATTTATGCTCTCCCTCTCGGACACCACCCTAGCAACCTTTCCCCAATGTAATGCTAGATGTAGTTATGCATGTTCTCCCTCTCGGACACCTCCCTAGCAACCTTTTCCCAATGTAATATTAGATGTAGTTATGCATGCTCTCCCTCTCGGACACCTCCCTATCAACATTTCCCCAATGTAATACTAGATGTAGTTATGCATAATCTCAATTTCGGACTCCTCCCTAGCAACCTTTCCCCAATTTAATACTAGATGTAGTTATGCATGCTCTCCCTCTCGGACACCTCCCTAGCAACCTTTCCCCAATGTGATATTAGATGTAGTTATGCATGCTCTCCCTCTCGTACACCTACCTAGCAACCTTTCCCCAATGTAATACTAGATGTAGTTATGCGTAATCTCACTTTCGGACTCCTCCCTAGCAACCTTTCCCCAATGTAATACTAGATGTAGTTATGCATGCTCTCATTCTCGGACACCGACCTAGCAACCTTTCCCCAATGTAATATTAGATGTAGTTATGCATTCTCTCCCTCTCGGACACCTCCCTAGCAACCTTAACCCAATGTAATGCTAGATGTAGTTATGCATGCTCTCCCTCTCGGACACCTCCCTAGCAACCTTTCCCCAATGTAATACTAGATGTAGTTATTTATGATCTCACTCTCGGACACCTCCCTAGCAACCTTTCCCCAATGTAATACTAGATGTAGTTATGCATGCTCTCCCTCTCAGACACCTCCCTAGCAACCTTTCCCCAATGTAATTTTAGATGTAGTTATGTATGTTCTGCCTTTCGGACACCTCCCTAGCAACCTTTCCTCCATGTAATACTAGATGTAGTTATGCATGCTCTCCCTCTCGGACACCTCCCTAGCAACCTTTCCCCAATGTAATACTAGATGTAGTTATGCATGCTCTCGGAGACCTACCTAGCAACCTTTCCCAAACGTAATACTAGATGTAGTTATGCATACTCTCGGACACCTACCTAGCAACCTTTCCCCAATGTAATACTATATGTAGTTATGCATATTCTCCCTTCCGGACACCTACTTAGCAACCTTTCCCCAATGTAAATTTAGATTTATTTATGCATGCTCTCCCTCTCGGACACCTCCCTAGCAACATTTCCCCAATGTAATACTAGACGTAGTTATGCATGCTCTCCCTCTCGGACACCTCCCTAGCAACTTTTCCCCAATGTAAATTTAGATTTATTTATGCATGCTCTCCCTCTCGGACTCCTCCCTAGCAACCTTTCCCCAATGTAAATTTAGATTTATTTATGCATGCTCTCCCTCTCGGACACCTCCCTAGCAACATTTCCCCAATGTAATACTAGACGTAGTTATGCATGCTCTCACTTTCAGACTCCTCCCTAGCAACCTTTCCCCAGTGTTATACTACATGTAGTTATGCATGCTCTCCCTCTCGGACACCTACCTAGCAACCTTTCCCCAATGTAATATTAGATGTAGTTATGCATTTTTCTCCCTCTCGGACACCTCCCTAGCAACCTTTCCCCAATGTATTACTAGATGTAGTTATGCCTGCTCTCCCTCTCGGACACCTCCCTTGCAACCTTTCCCCAATGTAATACTAGATGTAGTTATGCATGCTCTCCCTCTCGGACACCACCCTAGCAACCTTTACCCAATTAAATATTAGATGTTGTTATGCCTGCTCTCCCTCTCGGACACCTCCCTTGCAACCTTTCCCCAATGTAATACTAGATGTAGTTATGCTTGCTCTCCCTCTCGGACACCTCCCTAGCAACCTTTCCCCAATGTAATACTAGATGTAGTTATGCATGCTCTCCCTCTCGGACACCGCCCTAGCAACATATCCCCAATGTAATACTAGATGTAGTTATGCATGCTCTCCCTCTCGGACACCTCCCTAGCAACATTTCCCCAATGTAATACTAGATGTAGTTATGCATGCTCTCGGACACCTACCTAGCAACCTTTCCCCAATGTAATACTATATGTAGTTATGCATATTCTCCCTTCCGGACACCTACCTAGCAACCTTTCCCCTATGTAATACTAGATGTAGTGATGCATGCTCTCCCTCTTTGACACCTCCCTAGCAACCTTTCCCCAATGTAATACTACATGTAGTTATGCATGCTCTCCCTCTCGGACACCTACCTAGCAACCTTTCCCCAATGTAATATTAGATGTAGTTATGCATTTTTCTCCCTCTCGGACACCTCCCTAGCAACCTTTCCCCAATGTATTACTAGATGTAGTTATGCAAGCTCTTCCTCTCGGACACCTCCCTAGCAACCTTTCCCCAATTTAATTCTAGATGTAGATATGCATGCTCTCCCTCTCAGACAACTCCCTAATAACCTTTACCCAATGTAATATTAGATGTAGTTATGCATGCTCTCCCTCTCGGACACCTCCCTAGCAACCTTTCCCCAATAAATTACTAGATGTAGTTATGCATGCTCTCCCTCTCGGACACCTCCCTAGCAACCTTTCCCCAATGTAATACTAGATTTAGTTATTTATGCTCTCCCTCTCGGACACCTCCCTAGAAACCGTTCCCCAATGTAATGCTAGATGTAGTTATGCATGCTCTCCCTCTCGGACACCTCCCTAGAAACCGTTCCCCAATGTAATGCTAGATGTAGTTATGCATGCTCTCCCTCTCGGACACCTCCCTAGCAACATTTCCCCAATGTAATACTAGATGTAGTTATGCATGCTCTCCCTTTCGGACACCTCCCTAGCAACCTTTCCCCAATGTAATACTAGATGTAGTTATGCATGCTCTCCCTCTCGGACACCTAACTAGCAACCTTTCCCCAATGTAATACTAGATGTAGTAATGTATGCTCTTCCTCTCGGACACCTCCCTAGCAAACTTTCCCTAATGTAATACTAGATGTAGTAATGCATGCTCTCCCTCTCGGACACCTCCCTAGCAACCTTTCCCCAATGTAATACTAGATGTAGTTATGCATGTTCTCATTCTCGGACACCGACCTAGCAACCTTTCCCCAATGTAATAATAGATGTAGTTATGCATGCTCTCCCTCTGGGACACCTCCTTAGCAACATTTCCCCAATGTAATTTTAGATGTAGTTATGCATGTTCTGCCTTTCGGACACCTCCCTAGCAACCTTTCCCATTGTAATACTAGATGTAGTTATGCATTTTCTCCCTCTCGGACACCTCCCTAGCAACCTTTCCCCAGTTTAATACTAGATGTAGTTATGCATGCTCTCCCTCTCGGACACCTCCCTAGCAACATTTCCCCAATGTAATACTAGATGTAGTTATGCATGCTCTCGGACACCTACCTAGCAACCTTTCCCCAATGTAATACTATATGTAGTTATGCATATTCTCCCTTCCGGACACCTACCTAGCAACCTTTCCCCTATGTAATACTAGATGTAGTGATGCATGCTCTCCCTCTTTGACACCTCCCTAGCAACCTTTCCCCAATGTAATACTACATGTAGTTATGCATGCTCTCCCTCTCGGACACCTACCTAGCAACCTTTCCCCAATGTAATATTAGATGTAGTTATGCATTTTTCTCCCTCTCGGACACCTCCCTAGCAACCTTTCCCCAATGTATTACTAGATGTAGTTATGCAAGCTCTTCCTCTCGGACACCTCCCTAGCAACCTTTCCCCAATTTAATTCTAGATGTAGATATGCATGCTCTCCCTCTCAGACAACTCCCTAATAACCTTTACCCAATGTAATATTAGATGTAGTTATGCATGCTCTCCCTCTCGGACACCTCCCTAGCAACCTTTCCCCAATAAATTACTAGATGTAGTTATGCATGCTCTCCCTCTCGGACACCTCCCTAGCAACCTTTCCCCAATGTAATACTAGATTTAGTTATTTATGCTCTCCCTCTCGGACACCTCCCTAGAAACCGTTCCCCAATGTAATGCTAGATGTAGTTATGCATGCTCTCCCTCTCGGACACCTCCCTAGAAACCGTTCCCCAATGTAATGCTAGATGTAGTTATGCATGCTCTCCCTCTCGGACACCTCCCTAGCAACATTTCCCCAATGTAATACTAGATGTAGTTATGCATGCTCTCCCTTTCGGACACCTCCCTAGCAACCTTTCCCCAATGTAATACTAGATGTAGTTATGCATGCTCTCCCTCTCGGACACCTAACTAGCAACCTTTCCCCAATGTAATACTAGATGTAGTAATGTATGCTCTTCCTCTCGGACACCTCCCTAGCAAACTTTCCCTAATGTAATACTAGATGTAGTAATGCATGCTCTCCCTCTCGGACACCTCCCTAGCAACCTTTCCCCAATGTAATACTAGATGTAGTTATGCATGTTCTCATTCTCGGACACCGACCTAGCAACCTTTCCCCAATGTAATAATAGATGTAGTTATGCATGCTCTCCCTCTGGGACACCTCCTTAGCAACATTTCCCCAATGTAATTTTAGATGTAGTTATGCATGTTCTGCCTTTCGGACACCTCCCTAGCAACCTTTCCCATTGTAATACTAGATGTAGTTATGCATTTTCTCCCTCTCGGACACCTCCCTAGCAACCTTTCCCCAGTTTAATACTAGATGTAGTTATGCATGCTCTCCCTCTCGGACACCTCCCTAGCAACATTTCCCCAATGTAATACTAGATGTACTTATGTATAATCTCACTTTCGGACTCCTCCCTAGCAACCTTTCCCCAATGTAATACTAGATGTAGTTATGCATGTTCTCATTCTCGGACACCGACCTAGCAACCTTTCCCCAATGTAATACTAGATGTAGTTATGCATGCTCTCCCTCTCGGACACTTCCCTAACAACCTTTCCCCAATGTAATATAAGATGTAGTTATGCATGCTCTCCCTCTGGGACACCTCCTTAGCAACATTTCCCCAATGTAATTTTAGATGTAGTTATGCATGTTCTGCCTTTCGGACACCTCCCTAGCAACCTTTCCCCAATGTAATACTAGATGTAGTTATGCATGCACTCCCTCTCGGACACCTCCCTAGCAACCTTTCCCAAATGTAATACTAGATGTAGTTATGCATGCTCTCGGACACCTCCCTAGCAACCCTTCCCCAATGTAATACTAGATGTAGTTATGCATGCTCTCGGACACCTACCTAGCAACCTTTCCCCAATGTAATACTATATGTAGTTATGCATATTCTCCCTTCCGGACACCTACCTAGCAACCTTTCCCCAATGTAATACTAGATGTAGTGATGCATGCTCTCCCTCTCGGACACCTCCAAAGCAACCTTTCCCCAATGTAATACTAGATGTAGTTATGCATGCTCTCCCTCTCGGACACCGCCCTAGCAACCTTTACCCAATGTAATATTAGATGTTGTTATGCCTGCTCTCCCTCTCGGACACCTCCCTAGCAACCTTTCCCCAATATAATACTAGATGTAGTTATGCATGCTCTCCCTCTTTGACACCTCCCTAGCAACCTTTCCCCAGTGTAATACTACATGTAGTTATGCATGCTCTCCCTCTCGGAGACCTACCTAGCAACCTTTCCCCAATGTAATATTAGATGTAGTTATACATTTTTCTCCCTCTCGGACACCTCCCTAGCAACCTTTCCCCAATTTAATTATAGATGTAGATATGCATGCTCTCCCTCTCAGACACCTCCCTAGCAACCTTTCCCCAATGTAATATTAGATGTTGTTATGCATAATCTCACTTTCGGACTCCTCCCTAGCAACCTTTCCCCAATGTAATACTAGATGTAGTTATGCATAATCTCACTTTCGGACTCCTCCCTAGCAACCTTTCCCCAATGTAATACTAGATGTAGTTATGCATGTTCTCATTCTCGAACACCGACCTAGCAACCTTTCCCCAATGTAATACTAGATGTAGTTATGCATGCTCTCCGTCTCAGACACCTCCCTAGCAACCTTTCCCCAATGTAATATTAGATGTTGTTATGCCTGCTCTCCCTCTCGGACACCTCCCTTGCAACCTTTCCCCAATGTAATACTAGATGTAGTTATGCATGATCTCCCACTCGGACACCTCCCAAGCAACCTTTCCCCAATGTAATACTAGATGTAGTTATGCATGCTCTCCCTCTCAGACACCTCCCTAGCAACCTTTCCCCATTGTAATATTAGATGTTGTTATGCCTGCTCTCCCTCTCGGACACCTCCCTAGCAACCTTTCCCCAATGTAATACTAGATGTAGTTATGCATGCTCTCTCTCTCGGACACCTCCCTAGAAACAACTTCCCAATGTAACATTAAATGTAGTTATTTATGCTCTCCCTCTCGGACACCTCCCTAGCAACCTTTCCCCAATGTAATACTAGATGTATTGACGCATGCTCTCCCTCTCGGACACCTCCCTAGCATCCTTTCCCCAATGTAATGCTAGATGTTGTTATGCCTGCTCTCCCTCTCGGACACCTCCCTAGCAACCTTTCCCCAATGTAATACTAGATGTAGTTATGCATGCTCTCCCTCTCGGACACCTCCCTAGCAACCTTTCCCCAATGTAATATTAGATGTTGTTATGCCTGCTCTCCCTATCGGACACCTCCCTAGCAACCTTTCCCCAATGTAATACTAGATGTAGTTATGCATGCTCTCCCTCTCGGACACGTCAAGCAACCTTTCCAAAATGTAATACTAGATTTAGTTATGCATGCTCTCCCTCTCGGACACCTCCTTAGCAACATTTCCCCAATGTAATACTAGATGTAGTTATGCCTGCTCTCCCTATCGGACACCTCCCTAGCAACCTTTCCCCAATGTAATACTAGATGTAGTTATGCATGCTCTCCCTCTCGGACACGTCAAGCAACCTTTCCCCAATGTAATACTAGATTTAGTTATGCATGCTCTCCCTCTCGGACACCTCCTTAGCAACATTTCCCCAATGTAATACTAGATGTAGTTATGCATGCTCTCCCTCTCGGACACCTACCTAGCAACCTTTCCCCAATGTAATACTAGATGTAGTAATGCCTGCTCTCCCTCTCGGACACCTCCCTTGCAACCTTTCCCCAATGTAATACTAGATGTAGTTATGCATGATCTCCCTCTCGGACACCTCCCTAGCAACCTTTCCCCAATGTAATATTAGATGTTGTTATGCCTGCTCTCCCTCTCGGACACCTCCCTTGCAACCTTTCCCCAATGTAATACTAGATGTAGTTATGCATGCTCTCCCTCTCGGACACCTCCCTAGCAACCTTTCCCCAATGTAATACTATATGTAGTTATGCATGCTCTCCCTCTCGGACACCTCCCTAGCAACCTTTCCCCAGTTTAATACTAGATGTAGTTATGCATGCTCTCCCTCTCGGACACCTCCCTAGCAACATTTCCCCAATGTAATACTAGATGTACTTATGTATAATCTCACTTTCGGACTCCTCCCTAGCAACCTTTCCCCAATGTAATACTAGATGTAGTTATGCATGTTCTCATTCTCGGACACCGACCTAGCAACCTTTCCCCAATGTAATACTAGATGTAGTTATGCATGCTCTCCCTCTCGGACACTTCCCTAACAACCTTTCCCCAATGTAATATTAGATGTAGTTATGCATGCTCTCCCTCTGGGACACCTCCTTAGCAACATTTCCCCAATGTAATTTTAGATGTAGTTATGCATGTTCTGCCTTTCGGACACCTCCCTAGCAACCTTTCCCCAATGTAATACTAGATGTAGTTATGCATGCACTCCCTCTCGGACACCTCCCTAGCAACCTTTCCCCAATGTAATACTATATGTAGTTATGCATATTCTCCCTTCCGGACACCTACCTAGCAACCTTTCCCCAATGTAATACTAGATGTAGTGATGCATGCTCTCCCTCTCGGACACCTCCAAAGCAACCTTTCCCCAATGTAATACTAGATGTAGTTATGCATGCTCTCCCTCTCGGACACCGCCCTAGCAACCTTTACCCAATGTAATATTAGATGTTGTTATGCCTGCTCTCCCTCTCGGACACCTCCCTAGCAACCTTTCCCCAATATAATACTAGATGTAGTTATGCATGCTCTCCCTCTTTGACACCTCCCTAGCAACCTTTCCCCAGTGTAATACTACATGTAGTTATGCATGCTCTCCCTCTCGGAGACCTACCTAGCAACCTTTCCCCAATGTAATATTAGATGTAGTTATACATTTTTCTCCCTCTCGGACACCTCCCTAGCAACCTTTCCCCAATTTAATTATAGATGTAGATATGCATGCTCTCCCTCTCAGACACCTCCCTAGCAACCTTTCCCCAATGTAATATTAGATGTTGTTATGCATAATCTCACTTTCGGACTCCTCCCTAGCAACCTTTCCCCAATGTAATACTAGATGTAGTTATGCATAATCTCACTTTCGGACTCCTCCCTAGCAACCTTTCCCCAATGTAATACTAGATGTAGTTATGCATGTTCTCATTCTCGAACACCGACCTAGCAACCTTTCCCCAATGTAATACTAGATGTAGTTATGCATGCTCTCCGTCTCAGACACCTCCCTAGCAACCTTTCCCCAATGTAATATTAGATGTTGTTATTTCTGCTCTCCCTCTCGGACACCTCCCTTGCAACCTTTCCCCAATGTAATACTAGATGTAGTTATGCATGATCTCCCACTCGGACACCTCCCAAGCAACCTTTCCCCAATGTAATACTAGATGTAGTTATGCATGCTCTCCCTCTCAGACACCTCCCTAGCAACCTTTCCCCATTGTAATATTAGATGTTGTTATGCCTGCTCTCCCTCTCGGACACCTCCCTAGCAACCTTTCCCCAATGTAATACTAGATGTAGTTATGCATGCTCTCTCTCTCGGACACCTCCCTAGAAACAACTTCCCAATGTAACATTAAATGTAGTTATTTATGCTCTCCCTCTCGGACACCTCCCTAGCAACCTTTCCCCAATGTAATACTAGATGTATTGACGCATGCTCTCCCTCTCGGACACCTCCCTAGCATCCTTTCCCCAATGTAATGCTAGATGTAGTTATGCATGCTCTCCCTCTCGGACACCTCCCTAGCAACCTTTACACAATGTAATATTAGATGTTGTTATGCCTGCTCTCCCTCTCGGACACCTCCCTAGCAACCTTTCCCCAATGTAATACTAGATGTAGTTATGCATGCTCTCCCTCTCGGACACCTCCCTAGCAACCTTTCCCCAATGTAATATTAGATGTTGTTATGCCTGCTCTCCCTATCGGACACCTCCCTAGCAACCTTTCCCCAATGTAATACTAGATGTAGTTATGCATGCTCTCCCTCTCGGACACGTCAAGCAACCTTTCCAAAATGTAATACTAGATTTAGTTATGCATGCTCTCCCTCTCGGACACCTCCTTAGCAACATTTCCCCAATGTAATACTAGATGTAGTTATGCCTGCTCTCCCTATCGGACACCTCCCTAGCAACCTTTCCCCAATGTAATACTAGATGTAGTTATGCATGCTCTCCCTCTCGGACACGTCAAGCAACCTTTCCCCAATGTAATACTAGATTTAGTTATGCATGCTCTCCCTCTCGGACACCTCCTTAGCAACATTTCCCCAATGTAATACTAGATGTAGTTATGCATGCTCTCCCTCTCGGACACCTACCTAGCAACCTTTCCCCAATGTAATACTAGATGTAGTAATGCCTGCTCTCCCTCTCGGACACCTCCCTTGCAACCTTTCCCCAATGTAATACTAGATGTAGTTATGCATGATCTCCCTCTCGGACACCTCCCTAGCAACCTTTCCCCAATGTAATATTAGATGTTGTTATGCCTGCTCTCCCTCTCGGACACCTCCCTTGCAACCTTTCCCCAATGTAATACTAGATGTAGTTATGCATGCTCTCCCTCTCGGACACCTCCCTAGCAACCTTTCCCCAATGTAATACTATATGTAGTTATGCATGCTCTCCCTCTCGGACACCGACCTAGCAACCTTTACCCAATGTAATATTAGATGTTGTTATGCCTGCTCTCCCTCTCGGACACCTCCCTAGCAACCTTTCCCCAATGTAATACTAGATGTAGTTATGCATGCTCTCCCTCTCGGACACCTCCCTTGCAACCTTTCCCCAATATAATACTAGATTTAGTTATGCATGCTCTCCCTCTCGGACACCTCCTTAGCAACAATTCCCCAATGTAATTTTAGATGTAGTTATGCATGCTCTCGGACACCTACCTAGCAACCTTTCCCCAATGTAATACTATATGTAGTTATGCATATTCTCCCTTCCGGACACCTACCTAGCAACCTTTCCCCAATGTAAAACTAGATGTAGTTATGCATGCTCTCCCTCTCGGACACCTCCCTAGCAACCTTTTCCCAATGTAATACTAGATGTAGTTATGCGTAATCTCACTTTCGGACTCCTCCCTAGCAACCTTTCCCCAATGTAATACTAGATGTAGTTATGCATGTTCTCATTCTCGGACACCGACCTAGCAAACTTTCCCCAATGTAATATTAGATGTAGTTATGCATTCTCTCCCTCTCGGACACCTCCCTAGCAACCTTAACCCAATGTAATGCTAGATGTAGTTATGCATGCTCTCCCTCTCGGACACCTCCCTAGCAACGTTTCCCCAGTTTAATACTAGATGTAGTTATGCATGCTCTCCCTCTCGGACACCTCCCTAGCAACATTTCCCCAATGTAATACTAGATGTACTTATGTATAATCTCACTTTCGGACTCCTCCCTAGCAACCTTTCCCCAATGTAATACTAGATGTAGTTATGCATGTTCTCATTCTCGGACACCGACCTAGCAACCTTTCCCCAATGTAATACTAGATGTTGTTATGCATGCTCTCCCTCTCGGACACCTCCCTAACAACCTTTCCCCAATGTAATATTAGATGTAGTTATGCATGCTCTCCCTCTGGGACACCTCCTTAGCAACATTTCCCCAATGTAATTTTAGATGTAGTTATGCATGTTCTGCCTTTCGGACACCTCCCTAGCAACCTTTCCCCAATGTAATACTAGATGTAGTTATGCATGCTCTCCCTCTCGGACACCTCCCTAGCAACCTTTCCCAAATGTAATACTAGATGTAGTTATGCATGCTCTCGGACACCTCCCTAGCAACCCTTCCCCAATGTAATACTAGATGTAGTTATGCATGCTCTCGGACACCTACCTAGCAACCTTTCCCCAATGTAATACTATATGTAGTTATGCATATTCTCCCTTCCGGACACCTACCTAGCAACCTTTCCCCAATGTAATACTAGATGTAGTGATGCATGCTCTCCCTCTCGGACACCTCCAAAGCAACCTTTCCCCAATGTAATACTAGATGTAGTTATGCATGCTCTCCCTCTCGGACACCGCCCTAGCAACCTTTACCCAATGTAATATTAGATGTTGTTATGCCTGCTCTCCCTCTCGGACACCTCCCTAGCAACCTTTCCCCAATATAATACTAGATGTAGTTATGCATGCTCTCCCTCTTTGACACCTCCCTAGCAACCTTTCCCCAGTGTAATACTACATGTAGTTATGCATGCTCTCCCTCTCGGAGACCTACCTAGCAACCTTTCCCCAATGTAATATTAGATGTAGTTATACATTTTTCTCCCTCTCGGACACCTCCCTAGCAACCTTTCCCCAATTTAATTATAGATGTAGATATGGATGCTCTCCCTCTCAGACACCTCCCTAGCAACCTTTCCCCAATGTAATATTAGATGTTGTTATGAATAATCTCACTTTCGGACTCCTCCCTAGCAACCTTTCCCCAATGTAATACTAGATGTAGTTATGCATAATCTCACTTTCGGACTCCTCCCTAGCAACCTTTCCCCAATGTAATACTAGATGTAGTTATGCATGTTCTCATTCTCGAACACCGACCTAGCAACCTTTCCCCAATGTAATACTAGATGTAGTTATGCATGCTCTCCGTCTCAGACACCTCCCTAGCAACCTTTCCCCAATGTAATATTAGATGTTGTTATGCCTGCTCTCCCTCTCGGACACCTCCCTTGCAACCTTTCCCCAATGTAATACTAGATGTAGTTATGCATGATCTCCCTCTCGGACACCTCCCAAGCAACCTTTCCCCAATGTAATACTAGATGTAGTTATGCATGCTCTCCCTCTCAGACACCTCCCTAGCAACCTTTCCCCATTGTAATATTAGATGTTGTTATGCCTGCTCTCCCTCTCGGACACCTCCCTAGCAACCTTTCCCCAATGTAATACTAGATGTAGTTATGCATGCTCTCCCTCTCGGACACCTCCCTAGAAACAACTTCCCAATGTAACATTAAATGTAGTTATTTATGCTCTCCCTCTCGGACACCTCCCTAGCAACCTTTCCCCAATGTAATACTAGATGTAGTGACGCATGCTCTCCCTCTCGGACACCTCCCTAGCATCCTTTCCCCAATGTAATGCTAGATGTAGTTATGCATGCTCTCCCTCTCGGACACCTCCCTAGCAACCTTTACACAATGTAATATTAGATGTTGTTATGCCTGCTCTCCCTCTCGGACACCTCCCTAGCAACCTTTCCCCAATGTAATACTAGATGTAGTTATGCATGCTCTCCCTCTCGGACACCTCCCTAGCAACCTTTCCCCAATGTAATATTAGATGTTGTTATGCCTGCTCTCCCTATCGGACACCTCCCTAGCAACCTTTCCCCAATGTAATACTAGATGTAGTTATGCATGCTCTCCCTCTCGGACACGTCAAGCAACCTTTCCAAAATGTAATACTAGATTTAGTTATGCATGCTCTCCCTCTCGGACACCTCCTTAGCAACATTTCCCCAATGTAATACTAGATGTAGTTATGCCTGCTCTCCCTATCGGACACCTCCCTAGCAACCTTTCCCCAATGTAATACTAGATGTAGTTATGCATGCTCTCCCTCTCGGACACGTCAAGCAACCTTTCCCCAATGTAATACTAGATTTAGTTATGCATGCTCTCCCTCTCGGACACCTCCTTAGCAACATTTCCCCAATGTAATACTAGATGTAGTTATGCATGCTCTCCCTCTCGGACACCTACCTAGCAACCTTTCCCCAATGTAATACTAGATGTAGTAATGCCTGCTCTCCCTCTCGGACACCTCCCTTGCAACCTTTCCCCAATGTAATACTAGATGTAGTTATGCATGATCTCCCTCTCGGACACCTCCCTAGCAACCTTTCCCCAATGTAATATTAGATGTTGTTATGCCTGCTCTCCCTCTCGGACACCTCCCTTGCAACCTTTCCCCAATGTAATACTAGATGTAGTTATGCATGCTCTCCCTCTCGGACACCTCCCTAGCAACCTTTCCCCAATGTATTACTATATGTAGTTATGCATGCTCTCCCTCTCGGACACCGCCCTAGCAACCTTTACCCAATGTAATATTAGATGTTGTTATGCCTGCTCTCCCTCTCGGACACCTCCCTAGCAACCTTTCCCCAATGTAATACTAGATGTAGTTATGCATGCTCTCCCTCTCGGACACCTCCCTTGCAACCTTTCCCCAATATAATACTAGATTTAGTTATGCATGCTCTCCCTCTCGGACACCTCCTTAGCAACAATTCCCCAATGTAATTTTAGATATAGTTATGCATGCTCTCCCTCTCGGACACCTCCCTAGCAACCTTTTCCCAATGTAATACTAGATGTAGTTATGCGTAATCTCACTTTCGGACTCCTCCCTAGCAACCTTTCCCCAATGTAATACTAGATGTAGTTATGCATGTTCTCATTCTCGGACACCGACCTAGCAACCTTTCCCCAATGTAATATTAGATGTAGTTATGCATTCTCTCCCTCTCGGACACCTCCCTAGCAACCTTAACCCAATGTAATGCTAGATGTAGTTATGCATGCTCTCCCTCTCGGACACCTCCCTAGCAACCTTTCCCCAATGTAATATTAGATGTTGTTATCCCTGCTCTCCCTCTCGGACACCTCCCTAGCAACCTTTCCCCAATGTTATACTAGATGTAGTTATGCATGATCTCCATCTCGGACACCTCCCTAGCAACCTTTCCCCAATGTAATACTAGATGTAGTTATGCATGCTCTCCCTCTCAGACACCTCCCTAGCAACCTTTCCCCATTGTAATATTAGATGTTGTTATGCCTGCTCGCCCTCTCGGACACCTCCCTTGCAACCTTTCCCCAATGTAATACTAGATGTAGTTATTTATGATCTCACTCTCGGACACCTCCCTAGCAACCTTTCCCCAATGTAATACTAGATGTAGTTATGCATGCTCTCCCTCTCAGACACCTCCCTAGCAACCTTTCCCCAATGTAATTTTAGATGTAGTTATGTATGTTCTGCCTTTCGGACACCTCCCTAGCAACCTTTCCCCCATGTAATACTAGATGTAGTTATGCATGCTCTCCCTCTCGGACACCTCCCTAGCAACCTTTCCCCAATGCAATACTAGATGTAGTTATGCATGCTCTCGGAGACCTACCTAGCAACCTTTCCCCAACGTAATACTAGATGTAGTTATGCATACTCTCGGACACCTACCTAGCAACCTTTCCCCAATGTAATACTATATGTAGTTATGCATATTCTCACTTCCGGACACCTACTTAGCAACCTTTCCCCAATGTAAATTTAGATTTATTTATGCATGCTCTCCCTCTCGGACACCTCCCTAGCAACATTTCCCCAATGTAATACTAGACGTAGTTATGCATGCTCTCCCTCTCGGACACCTCCCTAGCAACTTTTCCCCAATGTAAATTTAGATTTATTTATGCATGCTCTCCCTCTCGGACTCCTCCCTAGCAACCTTTCCCCAATGTAAATTTAGATTTATTTATGCATGCTCTCCCTCTCGGACACGTCAAGCAACCTTTCCAAAATGTAATACTAGATTTAGTTATGCATGCTCTCCCTCTCGGACACCTCCTTAGCAACATTTCCCCAATGTAATACTAGATGTAGTTATGCCTGCTCTCCCTATCGGACACCTCCCTAGCAACCTTTCCCCAATGTAATACTAGATGTAGTTATGCATGCTCTCCCTCTCGGACACGTCAAGCAACCTTTCCCCAATGTAATACTAGATTTAGTTATGCATGCTCTCCCTCTCGGACACCTCCTTAGCAACATTTCCCCAATGTAATACTAGATGTAGTTATGCATGCTCTCCCTCTCGGACACCTACCTAGCAACCTTTCCCCAATGTAATACTAGATGTAGTAATGCCTGCTCTCCCTCTCGGACACCTCCCTTGCAACCTTTCCCCAATGTAATACTAGATGTAGTTATGCATGATCTCCCTCTCGGACACCTCCCTAGCAACCTTTCCCCAATGTAATATTAGATGTTGTTATGCCTGCTCTCCCTCTCGGACACCTCCCTTGCAACCTTTCCCCAATGTAATACTAGATGTAGTTATGCATGCTCTCCCTCTCGGACACCTCCCTAGCAACCTTTCCCCAATGTAATACTATATGTAGTTATGCATGCTCTCCCTCTCGGACACCGACCTAGCAACCTTTACCCAATGTAATATTAGATGTTGTTATGCCTGCTCTCCCTCTCGGACACCTCCCTAGCAACCTTTCCCCAATGTAATACTAGATGTAGTTATGCATGCTCTCCCTCTCGGACACCTCCCTTGCAACCTTTCCCCAATATAATACTAGATTTAGTTATGCATGCTCTCCCTCTCGGACACCTCCTTAGCAACAATTCCCCAATGTAATTTTAGATGTAGTTATGCATGCTCTCGGACACCTACCTAGCAACCTTTCCCCAATGTAATACTATATGTAGTTATGCATATTCTCCCTTCCGGACACCTACCTAGCAACCTTTCCCCAATGTAAAACTAGATGTAGTTATGCATGCTCTCCCTCTCGGACACCTCCCTAGCAACCTTTTCCCAATGTAATACTAGATGTAGTTATGCGTAATCTCACTTTCGGACTCCTCCCTAGCAACCTTTCCCCAATGTAATACTAGATGTAGTTATGCATGTTCTCATTCTCGGACACCGACCTAGCAAACTTTCCCCAATGTAATATTAGATGTAGTTATGCATTCTCTCCCTCTCGGACACCTCCCTAGCAACCTTAACCCAATGTAATGCTAGATGTAGTTATGCATGCTCTCCCTCTCGGACACCTCCCTAGCAACCTTTCCCCAGTTTAATACTAGATGTAGTTATGCATGCTCTCCCTCTCGGACACCTCCCTAGCAACATTTCCCCAATGTAATACTAGATGTACTTATGTATAATCTCACTTTCGGACTCCTCCCTAGCAACCTTTCCCCAATGTAATACTAGATGTAGTTATGCATGTTCTCATTCTCGGACACCGACCTAGCAACCTTTCCCCAATGTAATACTAGATGTTGTTATGCATGCTCTCCCTCTCGGACACCTCCCTAACAACCTTTCCCCAATGTAATATTAGATGTAGTTATGCATGCTCTCCCTCTGGGACACCTCCTTAGCAACATTTCCCCAATGTAATTTTAGATGTAGTTATGCATGTTCTGCCTTTCGGACACCTCCCTAGCAACCTTTCCCCAATGTAATACTAGATGTAGTTATGCATGCTCTCCCTCTCGGACACCTCCCTAGCAACCTTTCCCAAATGTAATACTAGATGTAGTTATGCATGCTCTCGGACACCTCCCTAGCAACCCTTCCCCAATGTAATACTAGATGTAGTTATGCATGCTCTCGGACACCTACCTAGCAACCTTTCCCCAATGTAATACTATATGTAGTTATGCATATTCTCCCTTCCGGACACCTACCTAGCAACCTTTCCCCAATGTAATACTAGATGTAGTGATGCATGCTCTCCCTCTCGGACACCTCCAAAGCAACCTTTCCCCAATGTAATACTAGATGTAGTTATGCATGCTCTCCCTCTCGGACACCGCCCTAGCAACCTTTACCCAATGTAATATTAGATGTTGTTATGCCTGCTCTCCCTCTCGGACACCTCCCTAGCAACCTTTCCCCAATATAATACTAGATGTAGTTATGCATGCTCTCCCTCTTTGACACCTCCCTAGCAACCTTTCCCCAGTGTAATACTACATGTAGTTATGCATGCTCTCCCTCTCGGAGACCTACCTAGCAACCTTTCCCCAATGTAATATTAGATGTAGTTATACATTTTTCTCCCTTTCGGACACCTCCCTAGCAACCTTTCCCCAATTTAATTATAGATGTAGATATGGATGCTCTCCCTCTCAGACACCTCCCTAGCAACCTTTCCCCAATGTAATATTAGATGTTGTTATGAATAATCTCACTTTCGGACTCCTCCCTAGCAACCTTTCCCCAATGTAATACTAGATGTAGTTATGCATAATCTCACTTTCGGACTCCTCCCTAGCAACCTTTCCCCAATGTAATACTAGATGTAGTTATGCATGTTCTCATTCTCGAACACCGACCTAGCAACCTTTCCCCAATGTAATACTAGATGTAGTTATGCATGCTCTCCGTCTCAGACACCTCCCTAGCAACCTTTCCCCAATGTAATATTAGATGTTGTTATGCCTGCTCTCCCTCTCGGACACCTCCCTTGCAACCTTTCCCCAATGTAATACTAGATGTAGTTATGCATGATCTCCCTCTCGGACACCTCCCAAGCAACCTTTCCCCAATGTAATACTAGATGTAGTTATGCATGCTCTCCCTCTCAGACACCTCCCTAGCAACCTTTCCCCATTGTAATATTAGATGTTGTTATGCCTGCTCTCCCTCTCGGACACCTCCCTAGCAACCTTTCCCCAATGTAATACTAGATGTAGTTATGCATGCTCTCCCTCTCGGACACCTCCCTAGAAACAACTTCCCAATGTAACATTAAATGTAGTTATTTATGCTCTCCCTCTCGGACACCTCCCTAGCAACCTTTCCCCAATGTAATACTAGATGTAGTGACGCATGCTCTCCCTCTCGGACACCTCCCTAGCATCCTTTCCCCAATGTAATGCTAGATGTAGTTATGCATGCTCTCCCTCTCGGACACCTCCCTAGCAACCTTTACACAATGTAATATTAGATGTTGTTATGCCTGCTCTCCCTCTCGGACACCTCCCTAGCAACCTTTCCCCAATGTAATACTAGATGTAGTTATGCATGCTCTCCCTCTCGGACACCTCCCTAGCAACCTTTCCCCAATGTAATATTAGATGTTGTTATGCCTGCTCTCCCTATCGGACACCTCCCTAGCAACCTTTCCCCAATGTAATACTAGATGTAGTTATGCATGCTCTCCCTCTCGGACACGTCAAGCAACCTTTCCAAAATGTAATACTAGATTTAGTTATGCATGCTCTCCCTCTCGGACACCTCCTTAGCAACATTTCCCCAATGTAATACTAGATGTAGTTATGCCTGCTCTCCCTATCGGACACCTCCCTAGCAACCTTTCCCCAATGTAATACTAGATGTAGTTATGCATGCTCTCCCTCTCGGACACGTCAAGCAACCTTTCCCCAATGTAATACTAGATTTAGTTATGCATGCTCTCCCTCTCGGACACCTCCTTAGCAACATTTCCCCAATGTAATACTAGATGTAGTTATGCATGCTCTCCCTCTCGGACACCTACCTAGCAACCTTTCCCCAATATAATACTAGATGTAGTAATGCCTGCTCTCCCTCTCGGACACCTCCCTTGCAACCTTTCCCCAATGTAATACTAGATGTAGTTATGCATGATCTCCCTCTCGGACACCTCCCTAGCAACCTTTCCCCAATGTAATATTAGATGTTGTTATGCCTGCTCTCCCTCTCGGACACCTCCCTTGCAACCTTTCCCCAATGTAATACTAGATGTAGTTATGCATGCTCTCCCTCTCGGACACCTCCCTAGCAACCTTTCCCCAATGTATTACTATATGTAGTTATGCATGCTCTCCCTCTCGGACACCGCCCTAGCAACCTTTACCCAATGTAATATTAGATGTTGTTATGCCTGCTCTCCCTCTCGGACACCTCCCTAGCAACCTTTCCCCAATGTAATACTAGATGTAGTTATGCATGCTCTCCCTCTCGGACACCTCCCTTGCAACCTTTCCCCAATATAATACTAGATTTAGTTATGCATGCTCTCCCTCTCGGACACCTCCTTAGCAACAATTCCCCAATGTAATTTTAGATATAGTTATGCATGCTCTCCCTCTCGGACACCTCCCTAGCAACCTTTTCCCAATGTAATACTAGATGTAGTTATGCGTAATCTCACTTTCGGACTCCTCCCTAGCAACCTTTCCCCAATGTAATACTAGATGTAGTTATGCATGTTCTCATTCTCGGACACCGACCTAGCAACCTTTCCCCAATGTAATATTAGATGTAGTTATGCATTCTCTCCCTCTCGGACACCTCCCTAGCAACCTTAACCCAATGTAATGCTAGATGTAGTTATGCATGCTCTCCCTCTCGGACACCTCCCTAGCAACCTTTCCCCAATGTAATATTAGATGTTGTTATCCCTGCTCTCCCTCTCGGACACCTCCCTAGCAACCTTTCCCCAATGTTATACTAGATGTAGTTATGCATGATCTCCATCTCGGACACCTCCCTAGCAACCTTTCCCCAATGTAATACTAGATGTAGTTATGCATGCTCTCCCTCTCAGACACCTCCCTAGCAACCTTTCCCCATTGTAATATTAGATGTTGTTATGCCTGCTCGCCCTCTCGGACACCTCCCTTGCAACCTTTCCCCAATGTAATACTAGATGTAGTTATTTATGATCTCACTCTCGGACACCTCCCTAGCAACCTTTCCCCAATGTAATACTAGATGTAGTTATGCATGCTCTCCCTCTCAGACACCTCCCTAGCAACCTTTCCCCAATGTAATTTTAGATGTAGTTATGTATGTTCTGCCTTTCGGACACCTCCCTAGCAACCTTTCCCCCATGTAATACTAGATGTAGTTATGCATGCTCTCCCTCTCGGACACCTCCCTAGCAACCTTTCCCCAATGTAATACTAGATGTAGTTATGCATGCTCTCGGAGACCTACCTAGCAACCTTTCCCCAACGTAATACTAGATGTAGTTATGCATACTCTCGGACACCTACCTAGCAACCTTTCCCCAATGTAATACTATATGTAGTTATGCATATTCTCACTTCCGGACACCTACTTAGCAACCTTTCCCCAATGTAAATTTAGATTTATTTATGCATGCTCTCCCTCTCGGACACCTCCCTAGCAACATTTCCCCAATGTAATACTAGACGTAGTTATGCATGCTCTCCCTCTCGGACACCTCCCTAGCAACTTTTCCCCAATGTAAATTTAGATTTATTTATGCATGCTCTCCCTCTCGGACTCCTCCCTAGCAACCTTTCCCCAATGTAAATTTAGATTTATTTATGCATGCTCTCCCTCTCGGACACCTCCCTAGCAACATTTCCCCAATGTAATACTAGACGTAGTTATGCATGCTCTCACTTTCGGACTCCTCCCTAGCAACCTTTCCCCAGTGTTATACTACATGTAGTTATGCATGCTCTCCCTCTCGGACACCTACCTAGCAACCTTTCCCCAATGTAATATTAGATGTAGTTATGCATTTTTCTCCCTCTCGGACACCTCCCTAGCAACCTTTCCCCAATGTATTACTAGATGTAGTTATGCCTGCTCTCCCTCTCGGACACCTCCCTAGCAACCTTTAACCAATGAAACATTAGCTGTAGTTATGCATGCTCTCCCGCTCGGACACCTCCCTAGCAACCTTTCCCCAATGTAATACTAGATTTAGTTATGCATGCTATCCCTCTCGGACACCTCCCTAGCAACGTTTCCCCAATGTAATACTAGATGTAGTTATGCATGCTCTCCCTCTCGGACACCTCCCTAGCAACATTTCCCCAATGTAATACTAGGTGTAGTTATGCATGCTCTCGGACACCTACCTAGCAACCTTTCCCCAATGTAATACTATATGTAGTTATGCATATTCTCCCTTCCGGACACCTACCTAGCAACCTTTCCCCTATGTAATACTAGATGTAGTGATGCATGCTCTCCCTCTTTGACACCTCCCTAGCAACCTTTCCCCAATGTAATACTACATGTAGTTATGCATGCTCTCCCTCTCGGACACCTACCTAGCAACCTTTCCCCAATGTAATATTAGATGTAGTTATGCATTTTTCTCCCTCTCGGACACCTCCCTAGCAACCTTTCCCCAATGTATTACTAGATGTAGTTATGCAAGCTCTTCCTCTCGGACACCTCCCTAGCAACCTTTCCCCAATTTAATTCTAGATGTAGATATGCATGCTCTCCCTCTCAGACAACTCCCTAATAACCTTTACCCAATGTAATATTAGATGTAGTTATGCATGCTCTCCCTCTCGGACACCTCCCTAGCAACCTTTCCCCAATAAATTACTAGATGTAGTTATGCATGCTCTCCCTCTCGGACACCTCCCTAGCAACCTTTCCCCAATGTAATACTAGATTTAGTTATTTATGCTCTCCCTCTCGGACACCTCCCTAGAAACCGTTCCCCAATGTAATGATAGATGTAGTTATGCATGCTCTCCCTCTCGGACACCTCCCTAGAAACCGTTCCCCAATGTAATGCTAGATGTAGTTATGCATGCTCTCCCTCTCGGACACCTCCCTAGAAACCGTTCCCCAATGTAATGCTAGATGTAGTTATGCATGCTCTCCCTCTCGGACACCTCCCTAGCAACATTTCCCCAATGTAATACTAGATGTAGTTATGCATGCTCTCCCTTTCGGACACCTCCCTAGCAACCTTTCCCCAATGTAATACTAGATGTAGTTATGCATGCTCTCCCTTTCGGACACCTCCCTAGCAACCTTTCCCCAATGTAATACTAGATGTAGTAATGCATGCTCTCCCTCTCGGACACCTCCCTAGCAACCTTTCCCTAATGTAATACTAGATGTAGTAATGCATGCTCTCCCTCTCGGACACCTCCCTAGCAACCTTTCCCCAATGTAATACTAGATGTAGTTATGCATGTTCTCATTCTCGGACACCGACCTAGCAACCTTTCCCCAATGTAATAATAGATGTAGTTATGCATGCTCTCCCTCTCGGACACCTCCCTAGCAACCTTTCCCCAATAAATTACTAGATGTAGTTATGCATGTTCTCCCTCTCGGACACCTCCCTAGCAACCTTTCCCAAATGTAATATTAGATGTAGTTATGCATGCTCTCCCTATCTGACACCTCCTTAGCAACCTTTCCATAATGAAATATTAGATGTAGTTATGCATGCTCTCCCTCTCGTACACCTCCCTAGCAACCTTTCCCCAATGTAATACTAGATTTAGTTATGCATGCTCTCCCTCTGGGACACCTCCTTAGCAACATTTCCCCAATGTAATTTTAGATGTAGTTATGCATGTTCTGCCTTTCGGACACCTCCCTAGCAACCTTTCCCATTGTAATACTAGATGTAGTTATGCATTTTCTCCCTCTCGGACACCTCCCTAGCAACCTTTCCCCAGTTTAATACTAGATGTAGTTATGCATGCTCTCCCTCTCGGACACCTCCCTAGCAACATTTCCCCAATGTAATACTAGATGTACTTATGTATAATCTCACTTTCGGACTCCTCCCTAGCAACCTTTCCCCAATGTAATACTAGATGTAGTTATGCATGTTCTCATTCTCGGACACCGACCTAGCAACCTTTCCCCAATGTAATACTAGATGTAGTTATGCATGCTCTCCCTCTCGGACACCTCCCTAACAACCTTTCCCCAATGTAATATTAGATGTAGTTATGCATGCTCTCCCTCTGGGACACCTCCTTAGCAACATTTCCCCAATGTAATTTTAGATGTAGTTATGCATGTTCTGCCTTTCGGACACCTCCCTAGCAACCTTTCCCCAATGTAATACTAGATGTAGTTATGCATGCTCTCCCTCTCGGACACCTCCCTAGCAACCTTTCCCAAATGTAATACTAGATGTAGTTATGCATGCTCTCGGACACCTCCCTAGCAACCCTTCCCCAATGTAATACTAGATGTAGTTATGCATGCTCTCGGACACCTACCTAGCAACCTTTCCCCAATGTAATACTATATGTAGTTATGCATATTCTCCCTCTCGGACACCTCCCTAGCAACCTTTACACAATGTAATATTAGATGTAGTGATGCATGCTCTCCCTCTCGGACACCTCCAAAGCAACCTTTCCCCAATGTAATACTAGATGTAGTTATGCATGCTCTCCCTCTCGGACACCGCCCTAGAAACCTTTACCCAATGTAATATTAGATGTTGTTATGCCTGCTCTCCCTCTCGGACACCTCCCTAGCAACCTTTCCCCAATATAATACTAGATGTAGTTATGCATGCTCTCCCTCTTTGACACCTCCCTAGCAACCTTTCCCCAGTGTAATACTACATGTAGTTATGCATGCTCTCCCTCTCGGAGACCTACCTAGCAACCTTTCCCCAATGTAATATTAGATGTAGTTATACATTTTTCTCCCTCTCTGACACCTCCCTAGCAACCTTTCCCCAATTTAATTATAGATGTAGATATGCATGCTCTCCCTCTCAGACACCTCCCTAGCAACCTTTCCCCAATGTAATATTAGATGTAGTTATGCATGCTCTCCCTCTGGGACACCTCCTTAGCAACATTTCCCCAATGTAATTTTAGATGTAGTTATGCATGTTCTGCCTTTCGGACACCTCCCTAGCAACCTTTCCCCAATGTAATACTAGATGTAGTTATGAATGCTCTCCCTCTCGGACACCTCCCTAGCAACCTTTCCCAAATGTAATACTAGATGTAGTTATGCATGCTCTCGGACACCTCCCTAGCAACCCTTCCCCAATGTAATACTAGATGTAGTTATGCATGCTCTCGGACACCTACCTAGCAACCTTTCCCCAATGTAATACTATATGTAGTTATGCATATTCTCCCTTCCGGACACCTACCTAGCAACCTTTCCCCAATGTAATACTAGATGTAGTGATGCATGCTCTCCCTCTCGGACACCTCCAAAGCAACCTTTCCCCAATGTAATACTAGATGTAGTTATGCATGCTCTCCCTCTCGGACACCGCCCTAGAAACCTTTACCCAATGTAATATTAGATGTTGTTATGCCTGCTCTCCCTCTCGGACACCTCCCTAGCAACCTTTCCCCAATATAATACTAGATGTAGTTATGCATGCTCTCCCTCTTTGACACCTCCCTAGCAACCTTTCCCCAGTGGAATACTACATGTAGTTATGCATGCTCTCCCTCTCGGAGACCTACCTAGCAACCTTTCCCCAATGTAATATTAGATGTAGTTATACATTTTTCTCCCTCTCGGACACCTCCCTAGCAACCTTTCCCCAATTTAATTATAGATGTAGATATGCATGCTCTCCCTCTCAGACACCTCCCTAGCAACCTTTCCCCAATGTAATATTAGATGTTGTTATGCATAATCTCACTTTCGGACTCCTCCCTAGCAACCTTTCCCCAATGTAATACTAGATGTAGTTATGCATAATCTCACTTTCGGACTCCTCCCTAGCAACCTTTCCCCAATGTAATACTAGATGTAGTTATGCATGTTCTCATTCTCGAACACCGACCTAGCAACCTTTCCCCAATGTAATACTAGATGTAGTTATGCATGCTCTCCGTCTCAGACACCTCCCTAGCAACCTTTCCCCAATGTAATATTAGATGTTGTTATGCCTACTCTCCCTCTCGGACACCTCCCTTGCAACCTTTCTCCAATGTAATACTAGATGTAGTTATGCATGATCTCCCTCTCGGACACCTCCCAAGCAACCTTTCCCCAATGTAATACTAGATGTAGTTATGCATGCTCTCCCTCTCAGACACCTCCCTAGCAACCTTTCCCCATTGTAATATTAGATGTTGTTATGCCTGCTCTCCCTCTCGGACACCTCCCTAGCAACCTTTCCCCAATGTAATACTAGATGTAGTTATGCATGCTCTCCCTCTCGGACACCTCCCTAGAAACAACTTCCCAATGTAACATTAAATGTAGTTATTTATGCTCTCCCTCTCGGACACCTCCCTAGCAACCTTTCCCCAATGTAATACTAGATGTAGTGACGCATGCTCTCCCTCTCGGACACCTCCCTAGCATCCTTTCCCCAATGTAATGCTAGATGTAGTTATGCATGCTCTCCCTCTCGGACACCTCCCTAGCAACCTTTACACAATGTAATATTAGATGTTGTTATGCCTGCTCTCCCTCTCGGACACCTCCCTAGCAACCTTTCCCCAATGTAATACTAGATGTAGTTATGCATGCTCTCCCTCTCGGACACGTCAAGCAACCTTTCCAAAATGTAATACTAGATTTAGTTATGCATGCTCTCCCTCTCGGACACCTCCTTAGCAACATTTCCCCAATGTAATACTAGATGTAGTTATGCCTGCTCTCCCTATCGGACACCTCCCTAGCAACCTTTCCCCAATGTAATACTAGATGTAGTTATGCCTGCTCTCCCTCTCGGACACCTCCCTTGCAACCTTTCCCCAATGTAATACTAGATGTAGTTATGCATGATCTCCCTCTCGGACACCTCCCTAGCAACCTTTCCCCAATGTAATATTAGATGTTGTTATGCCTGCTCTCCCTCTCGGACACCTCCCTTGCAACCTTTCCCCAATGTAATACTAGATGTAGTTATGCATGCTCTCCCTCTCGGACACCTCCCTAGCAACCTTTCCCCAATGTAATACTATATGTAGTTATGCATGCTCTCCCTCTCGGACACCGCCCTAGCAACCTTTACCCAATGTAATATTAGATGTTGTTATGCCTGCTCTCCCTCTCGGACACCTCCCTAGCAACCTTTCCCCAATGTAATACTAGATGTAGTTATGCATGCTCTCCCTCTCGGACACCTCCCTTGCAACCTTTCCCCAATATAATACTAGATTTAGTTATGCATGCTCTCCCTCTCGGACACCTCCTTAGCAACAATTCCCCAATGTAATTTTAGATGTAGTTATGCATGCTCTCGGACACCTACCTAGCAACCTTTCCCCAATGTAATACTATATGTAGTTATGCATATTCTCCCTTCCGGACACCTACCTAGCAACCTTTCCCCAATGTAATACTAGATGTAGTGATGCATGCTCTCCCTCTTTGACACCTCCCTAGCAACCTTTCCCCAGTGTAATACTACATGTAGTTATGCATGCTCTCCCTCTCGGACACCTACCTAGCAACCTTTCCCCAATGTAATACTAGATGTAGTTATACATTTTTCTCCCTCTCGGACACCTCCCTAGCAACCTTTCCCCAATGTATTACTAAATGTAGTTATGCAAGCTCTCCCTCTCGGACACCTCCCTAGCAACCTTTCCCCAATTTAATTATAGATGTAGATATGCATGCTCTCCCTCTCAGACACCTCCCTAGCAACCTTTCCCCAATGTAATATTAGATGTTGTTATGCATAATCTCACTTTCGGACTCCTCCCTAGCAACCTTTCCCCAATGTAATACTAGATGTAGTTATGCATAATCTCACTTTCGGACTCCTCCCTAGCAACCTTTCCCCAATGTAATACTAGACGTAGTTATGCATGTTCTCATTCTCGAACACCGACCTAGCAACCTTTCCCCAATGTAATACTAGATGTAGTAATGCATGCTCTCCGTCTCAGACACCTCCCTAGCAACGCTTCCCCAATGTAATATTAGATGTTGTTATGCCTGCTCTCCCTCTCGGACACCTCCCTTGCAACCTTTCCCAAACGTATTACTAGATGTAGTTATGCATGATCTCCCTCTCGGACACCTATATAGCAACCTTTCCCCAATGTAATACTAGATGTAGTTATGCATGCTCTCCCTCTCGGACACGTCAAGCAACCTTTCCCCAATGTAATACTAGATTTAGTTATGCATGCTCTCCCTCTCGGACACCTCCTTAGCAACCTTTCCCCAATGTAATACTAGATTTAGTTATGCATGCTCTCCCTCTCGGACACCTATATAGCAACCTTTCCCCAATGTAATACTAGATGTAGTAAAGCATGCTCTCCCTCTCGGACACCTCCCTAGCAACCTTTCCCTAATGTAATACTAGATGTAGTTATGCATGCTCTCCCTCTCGGACACCTCCGTAGAAACCACTCCCCAATAAAACATTAAATGTAGTTTTTTATGCTCTCCCTCTCGGACACCTCCCTAGCAACCTTTCCCCAATGTAATGCTAGATGTAGTTATGCATGTTCTCCCTCTCGGACACCTCCCTAGCAACCTTTCCCCAATGTAATATTAGATGTAGTTATTCATGCTCTCCCTCTCGGACACCTCCCTAGCAACATTTCCCCAATGTAATACTAGATGTAGTTATGCATAATCTCACTTTCGGACTCCTCCCTAGCAACCTTTCCCCAATGTAATACTAGATGTAGTTATGCATGTTCTCATTCTCGGACACCGACCTAGCAACCTTTCCCCAATGTAATATTTGATGTAGTTATGCATGCTCTCCCTCTCGGACACCTCCCTAGCAACCTTTCCCCAATGTAAAACTAGATGTAGTTATGCATGCTCTCCCTCTCGGACACCTCCCTAGCAACCTTTCCCCAATGTAATATTATATTTAGTTATGCATGCTCTCCTTCTCGGACACCTCCCTAGCAACCTTTCCCCAATGTAATACTAGATGTAGAAATGCATGCTCTCCCTTTCGGACACCTCCATAGCAACCTTTCCCCAATGTAATACTATATGTAGTTATGCATGCTCTCCCTCTCGGACACCTCCCTAGCAACCTTTCCCCAATGAAATATTAGATGTAGTTATATATTTTCTCCCTCTAGGACACCTCACTAGCAACCTTTCCCCAATGTAATACTAGATGTAGTTATGCATGCTCTCCCTTCCGGACACCTACCTAGCAACATTTCCAAAATGTAATACTAGATGTAGTTATGCATGCTCTCCCTCTCGGACACCTCCCTAGCAACCTTTCCCCAATGTAATACTAGATGTAGTTATGCATGCTCTCGGACACCAACCTAGCAACCTTTCCCCAATGTAATACTAGATGTAGTAATGCATGCTCTCCCTCTCGGACACCTCCCTAGAAACCATTTTCCAATGTAACATTAGCTGTAGTTATTTATGCTCTCCCTCTCGGACATCTACCTAGCAACCTTTCCCCAATGTAATACTAGATGTAGTTATGCATGCTCTCCCTTCCGGACACCTACCTAGCAACATTTCCAAAATGTAATACTAGATGTAGTTATGCATGCTCTCCCTCTCGGACACCTCCCTAGCAACCTTTCCCCAATGTAATGCTAGATATAGTTATGCATGCTTTCCCTCTCAGACACCTCCCTATTAACCTTTCCCCAATGTAATACTAGATGTAGTTATGCATGCTCTCCCTCTCGGACACCTCCCTAGCAACCTTTCACCAATAAAATATTAGCTGTAGTTATGCATGCTCTCCCTCTCAGACACCTCCATAGCAACCTTTCCCCAATGTAATACTAGATGTAGTTATGCATGCTCTCCCTCTCGGAAACCTCCCTAGCAACCTTTAACCAATGAAACATTAGCTGTAGTTATGCATGCTCTCCCGCTCGGACACCTCCCTAGCAACCTTTACCCAATGTAATACTAGATGTAGGTATTTAAGCTCTTCCTCTCGGACACCTCCCTAGCAACCTTTCCCCAATGTAATACTAGATGTAGTTATGCATGCTCTCCTTCTCGGACACCTCCCTAGCAACCTTTCCCCAATGTAATGCTAGACTTAGTTATGCATGTTCTCCCTCTCGGACACCTCCCTAGCAACCTTTCCCCAATGTAATATTAGATGTAGTTATTCATGCTCTCCCTCTCGGACACCTCCCTAGCAACATTTCCCCAATGTAATACTAGATGTAGTTATGCATAATCTCACTTTCGGACTCCTCCCTAGCAACCTTTCCCCAATGTAATACTAGATGTAGTTATGCATGTTCTCATTCTCGGACACCGACCTAGCAACCTTTCCCCAATGTAATATTAGATGTAGTTATGCATGCTCTCCCTCTCGGACACCTCCCTAGCAACCTTTCCCCAATGTAAAACTAGATGTAGTTATGCATGCTCTCCCTCTCGGACTCCTGCCTAGCAACCTTTCCCCAATGTAATATTATATTTAGTTATGCATGCTCTCCTTCTCGGACACCTCCCTAGCAACATTTCCCCAATGTAATACTAGATGTAGTTATGCATGCTCTCCCTTTCGGACACCTCCCTAGCAACCTTTCCCCAATGTAATACTAGATGTAGAAATGCATGCTCTCCCTTTCGGACACCTCCATAGCAACCTTTCCCCAATGTAATACTATATGTAGTTATGCATGCTCTCCCTCTCGGACACCTCCCTAGCAACCTTTCCCCAATGAAATATTAGATGTAGTTATATATTTTCTCCCTCTAGGACACCTCCCTAGCAACCTTTCCCCAATGTAATACTAGATGTAGTTATGCATGCTCTCCCTTCCGGACACCTACCTAGCAACATTTCCAAAATGTAATACTAGATGTAGTTATGCATGCTCTCCCTCTCGGACACCTCCCTAGCAACCTTTCCCCAATGTAATACTAGATGTAGTTATGCATGCTCTCGGACACCAACCTAGCAACCTTTCCCCAATGTAATACTAGATGTAGTAATGCATGCTCTCCCTCTCGGACACCTCCCTAGAAACCATTTTCCAATGTAACATTAGCTGTAGTTATTTATGCTCTCCCTCTCGGACATCTATCTAGCAACCTTTCCCCAATGTAATACTAGATGTAGTTATGCATGCTCTCCCTCTCGGACACCTCCCTAGCAACCTTTCCCCAATGTAATATTAGATGTTGTTATGCCTGCTCTCCCTCTCGGACACACCCATAGCAACCTTTCCCCAATGTAATACTAGATGTAGTTATGCATGCTCTCCCTCTCGGACACCTACCTAGCAAACTTTCCCCAATGTGGTATTTTATGTAGTTATGCATGCTCTCCCTCTCGGACACCTCCCTAGCAACCTTTCACCAATAAAATATTAGCTGTAGTTATGCATGCTCTCCCTCTCGGACACCTCCCTAGCAACCTTTCCCCAATGAAATATTAGATGTAGTTATATATTTTCTCCCTCTAGGACACCTCCCTAGCAACCTTTCCCCAATGTAATACTAGATGTAGTTATGCATGCTCTCCCTTCCGGACACCTACCTAGCAACATTTCCAAAATGTAATACTAGATGTAGTTATGCATGCTCTCCCTCTCGGACACCTCCCTAGCAACCTTTCCCCAATGTAATACTAGATGTAGTTATGCATGCTCTCGGACACCAACCTAGCAACCTTTCCCCAATGTAATACTAGATGTAGTAATGCATGCTCTCCCTCTCGGACACCTCCCTAGAAACCATTTTCCAATGTAACATTAGCTGTAGTTATTTATGCTCTCCCTCTCGGACATCTATCTAGCAACCTTTCCCCAATGTAATACTAGATGTAGTTATGCATGCTCTCCCTCTCGGACACCTCCCTAGCAACCTTTCCCCAATGTAATATTAGATGTTGTTATGCCTGCTCTCCCTCTCGGACACACCCATAGCAACCTTTCCCCAATGTAATACTAGATGTAGTTATGCATGCTCTCCCTCTCGGACACCTACCTAGCAAACTTTCCCCAATGTGGTATTTGATGTAGTTATGCATGCTCTCCCTCTCGGACACCTCCCTAGCAACCTTTCACCAATAAAATATTAGCTGTAGTTATGCATGCTCTCCCTCTCAGACACCTCCATAGCAACCTTTCCCCAATGTAATACTAGATGTAGTTATGCATGCTCTCCCTCTCGGAAACCTCCCTAGCAACCTTTAACCAATGAAACATTAGCTGTAGTTATGCATGCTCTCCCGCTCGGACACCTCCCTAGCAACCTTTACCCAATGTAATACTAGATGTAGGTATTTAAGCTCTTCCTCTCGGACACCTCCCTAGCAACCTTTCCCCAATGTAATACTAGATGTAGTTATGCATGCTCTCCTTCTCGGACACCTCCCTAGCAACCTTTCCATAATGTAATATTAGATGTAGTTATGCATGCTCTCCCTCTCTGACACCTCCTTAGCAACCTTTCCATAATTAAATATTAGATGTAGTTATGCATGCTCTCCCTCTCGGACACGTCAAGCAACCTTTCCCCAATGTAATACTAGATTTAGTTTTGCATGCTCTCCCTCTCGGACACCTCCTTAGCAACATTTCCCCAATGTAATACTAGATGTAGTTATGCATGCTCTCCCTTTCGGACACCTCCCAAGCAACCTTTCCCCAATGTAATACTAGATGTAGTTATGCATGCTCTCCCTCTCGGACACCTACCTAGCAACCTTTCCCCAATGTAATACTAGATGTAGTAATGCATGCTCTCCCTCTCGGACACCTCCCTAGCAACCTTTCCCTAATGTAATACTAGATGTAGTTATGCATGCTCTCCCTCTCGGACACCTCCCTAGAAACCACTCCCCAATGTAACATTAAATGTAGTTATTTATGCTCTCCCTCTCGGACACCTCCCTAGCAACCTTTCCCCAATGTAATGCTAGATGTAGTTATGCATGTTCTCCCTCTCGGACACCTCCCTAGCAACCTTTCCCCAATGTAATATTAGATTTAGTTATGCATGCTCTCCCTCTCGGACACCTCCATAGCAACCTTTACCCAATGTAATACTAGATGTAGGTATTTAAGCTCTCCCTTCCGGACACCTCCCTAGCAACCTTTCCCCAATGTAATACTAGATGTAGGTATGCATGCTCTCCCTCTCGGACACCTCCCTAGAAACCATTCCCCAATGTAACATTAGCTGTAGTTATTTATGCTCTCCCTCTCGGACACCTCCCTAGCAACCTTTCCCCAATGTAATGCTAGATGTAGTTGTGCATGTTCTCCCTCTCGGACACATGCCTAGCAACCTTTCCCCAATGTAATATTAGATGGAGTTATGCATGCTCTCCCTCTCGGACACCGACCTAGCAACCTTTCCCCAATGTGAAATTAGATGTAGTTATGCATGCTCTCCCTTTCGTACACCTACCTAGCAACCTTTCCCCAATGTAATACTAGATGTAGTTATGCATGCTCTCCCTCTCGGACACCGACCTAGCAACCTTTCCCCAATGTAATATTAGATGTAGTTATTCCTGCTCTCCCTCTCGGACACCTCCCTAGCAACCTTTCCCCAATGTAATATTAGATTTAGTTATGCATGCTCTCCCTCTCGGACACCTCCCTAGCAACATTTCCCCAATGTATTAATAGATGTAGTTATGCATGCTCTCCCTCTCGGACACCTCCCTAGCAACCTTTCCCCAATTTAATTCTAGATATAGATATGCATGATCTCCCTCTCGGACACCTCCCTAGCAACCTTTCCCCAATGTAATACTAGATGTAGTTATGCATGCTTTCACTTTCGGACTCCTCCCTAGCAACCTTTCTCCATTGTAATACTAGATGTAGTTATGCATGCTCTCCCTCTCGGACACCTCCCTAGCAACCTTTCCCCAATGTAATATTAGGTGTAGTTATGCATGCTCTCCCTCTCGGACACCTCCCTAGCAAGCTTTCCCCAATGTGATATTAGATGCAGTTATGCATGCTCTCACACTCGGACACCTACCTAGCAACCTTTCACCAATGTAACATTAGCTTTAGTTATGCATGCTCTCCCTCTCGGACACCGCTCTAGCAACCTTTCCCCAATGTAATACTAGATGTAGTTATGCATGCTCTCCCTCTCGGAAACCTCCCTAGCAACCTTTCACCAATAAAATATTAGCTGTAGTTATGCATGCTCTCCCTCTCAGACACCTCCCTAGCAACCTTTCCCCAATGTAATACTAGATGTAGTTATGCATTCCCTCCCTCTCGGAAACCTCTCTAGCAACCTTTAACCAATGAAACATTAGCTGTAGTTATGCATGCTCTCCCGCTCGGACACCTCCCTAGCAACCTTTACCCAATGTAATACTAGATGTAGGTATTTAAGCTCTCCCTCTCGGACACCTCCCTAGCAACCTTTCCCCAATGTAATACTAGATGTAGGTATGCATGCTCTCCCTCTCGGACACCTCCCTAGAAACCATTCCCCAATGTAACATTAACTGTAGTTATTTATGCTCTCACTCTCGGACACCTACCTAACAACCTTTCCCCAATGTAATACTAGATGTAGTTATGCATGCTCTCCCTCTCGGACACCGACCTAGCAACCTTTCCCCAATGTAATATTAGATGTAGTTTTGCATGCTCTCCCTCTCGGACACCTCCCTAGCAACCTTTCCCCAATGAGAAATTAGATGTAGTTATGCATGCTCTCCCTTTCGGACAACTACCTAGCAACCTTTCCCCAATGTAATACTAGATGTAGTTATGCATTCTCTCCCTCTCAGACACCTACCTAGCAACCTTTCCCCAATGTAATACTAGATGTAGTTATGCATGCTCTCCCTCTCGGACAAATCCCTAGAAACCATTCCCCAATGTAAAATTAGCTGTTGTAATTTATGCTCTCACTCTCGGACACCGCCCTAGCAACCTTTCCCCAATGTAATATTAGATGTAGTTATTCCTGCTCTCCCTCTCGGACACCTCCCTAGCAACCTTTCCCCAATGTAATATTAGATTTAGTTATGCATGCTCTCCCTCTCGGACACCTCCCTAGCAACATTTCCCCAATGTATTAATAGATGTAGTTATGCATGCTCTCCCTCTCGGACACCTCCATAGCAACCTTTCCCCAATTTAATTCTAGATATCGATATGCATGATCTCCCTCTCGGACACCTCCCTAGCAACCTTTCCCCAATGTAATACTAGATGTAGTTATGCATGCTCTCCCTCTCGGACACCGACCTAGCAACCTTTCCCCAATGTAATACTAGATGTAGTTATGCATGCTCTCACTTTCGGACTCCTCCCTAGCAACCTTTCTCCAATGTAATACTAGATGTAGTTATGCATGCTCTCCCTCTCGGACACCGACCTAGCAACCTTTCCACCATGTAATATTAGGTGTAGTTATGCATGCTCTCCCTCTCGGACACCTCCCTAGCAAGCTTTCCCCAATGTGATATTAGATGCAGTTATGCATGCTCTCACACTCGGACACCTTCCTAGCAACCTTTCACCAATGTAACATTAGCTTTAGTTATGCATGCTCTCCCTCTCGGACACCGCTCTAGCAACCTTTCCCCAATGTAATACTAGATGTAGTTATGCATGCTCTCCCTCTCGGAAACCTACCTAGCAACCTTTCCCCAATGTAATACTAGATGTAGTTATGCATGCTCTCCCTCTCGGACACCGACCTAGCAACCTTTCCCCAATGTAATATTAGATGTAGTTATTCCTGCTCTCCCTCTCGGACACCTCCCTAGCAACCTTTCCCCAATGTAATATTAGATTTAGTTATGCATGCTCTCCCTCTCGGACACCTCCCTAGCAACATTTCCCCAATGTATTAATAGATGTAGTTATGCATGCTCTCCCTCTCGGACACCTCCCTAGCAACCTTTCCCCAATTTAATTCTAGATATAGATATGCATGATCTCCCTCTCGGACACCTCCCTAGCAACCTTTCCCCAATGTAATACTAGATGTAGTTATGCATGCTTTCACTTTCGGACTCCTCCCTAGCAACCTTTCTCCATTGTAATACTAGATGTAGTTATGCATGCTCTCCCTCTCGGACACCTCCCTAGCAACCTTTCCCCAATGTAATATTAGGTGTAGTTATGCATGCTCTCCCTCTCGGACACCTCCCTAGCAAGCTTTCCCCAATGTGATATTAGATGCAGTTATGCATGCTCTCACACTCGGACACCTACCTAGCAACCTTTCACCAATGTAACATTAGCTTTAGTTATGCATGCTCTCCCTCTCGGACACCGCTCTAGCAACCTTTCCCCAATGTAATACTAGATGTAGTTATGCATGCTCTCCCTCTCGGAAACCTCCCTAGCAACCTTTCACCAATAAAATATTAGCTGTAGTTATGCATGCTCTCCCTCTCAGACACCTCCCTAGCAACCTTTCCCCAATGTAATACTAGATGTAGTTATGCATTCCCTCCCTCTCGGAAACCTCTCTAGCAACCTTTAACCAATGAAACATTAGCTGTAGTTATGCATGCTCTCCCGCTCGGACACCTCCCTAGCAACCTTTACCCAATGTAATACTAGATGTAGGTATTTAAGCTCTCCCTCTCGGACACCTCCCTAGCAACCTTTCCCCAATGTAATACTAGATGTAGGTATGCATGCTCTCCCTCTCAGACACCTCCCTAGCAACCTTTCCCCAATGTAATACTAGATGTAGTTATGCATGCTCTCCCTCTCGGACACCTCCCTAGCAACCTTTCCCCAATGTAATACTAGATGTAGTTATTTATACTCTCCCTCTCAGACACCTACCTAGCAACCTTTCCCCAATGTAATACTAGATGTAGTTATGCATGCTCTCCCTCTCGGACAAATCCCTAGAAACCATTCCCCAATGTAAAATTAGCTGTTGTAATTTATGCTCTCACTCTCGGACACCGCCCTAGCAACCTTTCCCCAATGTAATATTAGATGTAGTTATTCCTGCTCTCCCTCTCGGACACCTCCCTAGCAACCTTTCCCCAATGTAATATTAGATTTAGTTATGCATGCTCTCCCTCTCGGACACCTCCCTAGCAACATTTCCCCAATGTATTAATAGATGTAGTTATGCATGCTCTCCCTCTCGGACACCTCCATAGCAACCTTTCCCCAATTTAATTCTAGATATAGATATGCATGATCTCCCTCTCGGACACCTCCCTAGCAACCTTTCCCCAATGTAATACTAGATGTAGTTATGCATGCTCTCCCTCTCGGACACCGACCTAGCAACCTTTCCCCAATGTAATACTAGATGTAGTTATGCATGCTCTCACTTTCGGACTCCTCCCTAGCAACCTTTCTCCAATGTAATACTAGATGTAGTTATGCATGCTCTCCCTCTCGGACACCGACCTAGCAACCTTTCCCCAATGTAATATTAGGTGTAGTTATGCATGCTCTCCCTCTCGGACACCTCCCTAGCAAGCTTTCCCCAATGTGATATTAGATGCAGTTATGCATGCTCTCACACTCGGACACCTTCCTAGCAACCTTTCACCAATGTAACATTAGCTTTAGTTATGCATGCTCTCCCTCTCGGACACCGCTCTAGCAACCTTTCCCCAATGTAATACTAGATGTAGTTATGCATGCTCTCCCTCTCGGAAACCTCCCTAGCAACCTTTCACCAATAAAATATTAGCTGTAGTTATGCATGCTCTCCCTCTCAGACACCTCCCTAGCAACCTTTCCCCAATGTAATACTAGATGTAGTTATGCATGCTCTCCCTCTCGGAAACCTCCCTAGCAACCTTTAACCAATGAAACATTAGCTGTAGTTATGCATGCTCTCCCGCTCGGACACCTCCCTAGCAACCTTTACCCAATGTAATACTAGATGTAGGTATTTAAGCTCTCCAACTCGGACACCTCCCTAGCAACCTTTCCCCAATGTAATACTAGATGTAGTTATGCATGCTCTCCCTCTCGGAAACCTCCCTAGCAACCTTTAACCAATGAAACATTAGCTGTAGTTATGCATGCTCTCCCGCTCGGACACCTCCCTAGCAACCTTTCCCCAATGTATTACTAGATGTAGTTATGCATGCTCTCCCTCTCGGACACCTCCCTAGCAACCTTTCCCCAATTTAATTCTAGATGTAGATATGCATGCTCTCCCTCTCGGACACCTCCCTTGCAACCTTTCCCCAATGTAATACTAGATGTAGTTATGCAGCATCTCCCTCTCGGACATCGCCCTAGCAACCTTTCCCCAATGTAATACTAGATGTAGTTATGCATGCTCTCCCTCTCAGACACCTCCCTAGCAACCTTTCCCCAATGTAATATTAGATGTTGTTATGCCTGCTCTCCCTCTCGGACACCTCCCTAGCAACCTTTCCCCAATGTAATACTAGATGTAGTTATGCATGCTCTCCCTCTCGGACACCTCCCTAGCAACCTTTCCCCAATGTAATACTAGATGTAGTTATGCATGCTCTCCCTCTCGGACACCTACCTAGCAACCTTTCCCCAATGTAATACTATATGTAGTTATAAATGCTCTCCCTTCCGTACATTTCCCTAGCAACCTTTCCCCAATGTAATACTAGATGTAGTTATGCATGCTCTCCCTCTCGGACACCTCCCTAGCAACCTTTCCCCAATTTAATGCTAGATGTAGTTATGCATGGTCTCGGACACCTACCTAGCATCCTTTCCCCAATGTAATACTAGATGTAGTTATGCATGGTCTCGGACACCTCCCTAGCAACCTTTCCCCAATGTAATACTAGATGTAGTTATGCATGCTCTCCCTCTCGGACACCTCCCTAGCAACCTTTCCCCAATGTAATGCTAGATTGTAGTTATTCATGGTCTCGGACACCTACCTAGTATCCTTTCCCCAATGTAATACTAGATGTAGTTATGCATGCTCTCCCTCTCGGACACCTCCCTAGCAACCTTTCCCCAATGTAATACTAGATGTAGTTATGCATGCTCTCCCTCTCGGACACCTTCCTTGCAACCTTTCCCCAATGTAATACTAGATTTAGTTATGCATGCTCTCCCTCTGGGACACCTCCTTAGCAACCTTTCCCCAATGTAATACTAGATGTAGTTATGCATGCTCTCTCTCTCGGACACCTCCCTAGCAACCTTTCACCAATAAAATAATAGATATAGTTATGCATGCTCTCCCTCTCAGACACCTCCCTAGCAACCTTTCCCCAATGTAATACTAGATGTAGTTATGCATGCTCTCCCTCTCGGACACCTCCCTAGCAACCTTTACCCAATGTAATACTAGATGTAGGTATGCATGCTCTCCCTCTCGGACACCTCCCTAGCAACCTTTCCGCAATGTAATACTAGATGTAGTTATGCATGCTCTCACTTTCGGACTCCGACCTAGCAACCTTTCCCCAATGTAATACTAGATGTATTTATGCATGCTCTCACTTTCGGACTCCGACCTAGCAACCTTTCCCCAATGTAATGCTAGATTGTAGTTATTCATGGTCTCGGACACCTACCTAGTATCCTTTCCCCAATGTAATACTAGATGTAGTTATGCATGCTCTCCCTCTCGGACACCTCCCTAGCAACCTTTCCCCAATGTAATACTAGATGTAGTTATGCATGCTCTCCCTCTCGGACACCTTCCTTGCAACCTTTCCCCAATGTAATACTAGATTTAGTTATGCATGCTCTCCCTCTGGGACACCTCCTTAGCAACCTTTCCCCAATGTAATACTAGATGTAGTTATGCATGCTCTCTCTCTCGGACACCTCCCTAGCAACCTTTCACCAATAAAATAATAGATATAGTTATGCATGCTCTCCCTCTCAGACACCTCCCTAGCAACCTTTCCCCAATGTAATACTAGATGTAGTTATGCATGCTCTCCCTCTCGGACACCTCCCTAGCAACCTTTACCCAATGTAATACTAGATGTAGGTATGCATGCTCTCCCTCTCGGACACCTCCCTAGCAACCTTTCCGCAATGTAATACTAGATGTAGTTATGCATGCTCTCACTTTCGGACTCCGACCTAGCAACCTTTCCCCAATGTAATACTAGATGTATTTATGCATGCTCTCACTTTCGGACTCCGACCTAGCAACCTTTCCCCAATGTAATACTAGATGTAGTTATGCATGCTCTCCCTCTCGGACACCTCCCTAGCAACCTTTCCCCAATGTGAAATTAGATGTAGTTATACATGCTTTCCCTTTCGGACACCTACCTAGCAACCTTTACCCAATGTAATACTAGATGTAGTTATGCATGCTCTCCCTCTCGGACACCTCCCTAGCAACCTTTCCCCAATGTAATACTAGATGTAGTTATGCATGCTCTCCCTCTCGGACACCTCCCTAGCAACCTTTCACCAATGAAACATTAGCTGTATTTATGCATGCTCTCCCTCTCGGACACCTCCCAAGCAACCTTTCCCCAATGTAATACTAGATGTAGTTATGCATGCTCTCCCTCTCGGACACCTACCTAGCAACCTTTCCCCAATGTTATACTAGATGTAGTTATTCCTGCTCTCCCTCTCGGACAAATCCCTAGAAACCATTCCTCAATGTAAAATTAGCTGTTGTAATTTATGCTCTAACTCTCGGACACCGCCCTAGAAACCATTCCCCAATGTAAAATTAGCTGTTGTAATTTATGCTCTCACTCTCGGACACCGCCCTAGCAACCTTTCCCCAATGTAATGCTAGATGTAGTTATGCATGCTCTCCCTCTCGGACACCTCCCTAGAAACCTTTCCCCAATGTAATATTATATGTAGTTATGCATGCTCTCCCTCTCGGACACCTCCCTAGCAACCTTTCCCCAATTTAATTCTAGATGTAGATATGCATGCTCTCCCTCTCGGACACCTCCCTTGCAACCTTTCCCCAATGTAATACTAGATGTAGTTATGCATGCTCTCCCTCTCAGACACCTCCCTAGCAACCTTTACCAAATGTAATATTAGATGTTGTTATGCCTGCTCTCCCTCTCGGACACCTCCCTAGCAACCTTTCCCCAATGTAACACTAGATGTAGTTATGCATGCTCTCCCTCTCGGAAACCTCCGTAGCAACCTTTCCCCAATGTAATACTAGATGTAGTTATGCATGCTCTCGGACAAATCCCTAGAAACCATTCCCCAATGTAAAATTAGCTGTTGTAATTTATGCTCTCACTCTCGGACACCGCCCTAGCAACCTTTCCCCAATGTAATATTATATGTAGTTATGCATGCTCTCCCTCTCGGACACCTCCCTAGCAAACTTTCCCCAATGTGATATTAGATGTAGTTATGCATTTTTCTCCCTCTCGGACACCTCCCTAGCAACCTTTCCCCAATGTATTACTAGATGTAGTTATGCATGCTCTCCCTCTCGGACACCTCCCTAGCAACCTTTCCCCAATTTAATTCTAGATGTAGATATTCATGCTCTCCCTCTCGGACACCTCCCTTGCAACCTTTCCCCAATGTAATACTAGATGTAGTTATGCAGCATCTCCCTCTCGGACATCGCCCTAGCAACCTTTCCCCAATGTAATACTAGATGTAGTTATGCATGCTCTCCCTCTCAGACACCTCCCTAGCAACCTTTCCCCAATGTAATATTAGATGTTGTTATTCCTGCTCTCCCTCTCGGACACCTCCCTTGCAACCTTTCCCCAATGTAATGCTAGATGTAGTTATGCATGCTCTCCCTCTCGGACACCTCCCTAGCAACCTTTCCCCAATGTAATACTAGATGTAGTTATGCATGCTCTCCCTCTCGGACACCGCCCTAGCAACCTTTACCAAATGTAATATTAGATGTTGTTATGCCTGCTCTCCCTCTCGGACACCTCCCTAGCAACCTTTCCCCAATGTAATACTAGATGTAGTTATGCATGCTCTCCCTCTCGGACACCTCCCTAGCAACCTTTCCCCAATGTAATACTTGATGTAGTTATGCATGCTCTCGGACACCTACCTAGCAACCTTTCCCCAATGTAATACTATATGTAGTTATAAATGCTCTCCCTTCCGGACATCGCCCTAGCAACCTTTCCCCAATGTAATACTAGATGTAGTTATGCATGCTCTCCCTCTCGGACACCTCCCTAGCAACCTTTCCCCAATTTAATGCTAGATGTAGTTATGCATGGTCTCGGACACCTACCTAGCATCCTTTCCCCAATGTAATACTAGATGTAGTTATGCATGGTCTCGGACACCTCCCTAGCAACCTTTCCCCAATGTAATACTAGATGTAGTTATGCATGCTCTCCCTCTCGGACACCTCCCTAGCAACCTTTCCCCAATGTAATGCTAGATGTAGTTATGCATGGTCTCGGACACCTACCTAGTATCCTTTCCCCAATGTAATACTAGATGTAGTTATGCATGCTGTCCCTCTCGGACTACTCCCTAGCAACCTTTCCCCAATGTAAAACTAGATGTAGTTATGCATGCTCTCCCTCTCGGACAGCTCCCTAGCAACCTTTCCCCAATGTAATACTAGATTTAGTTATGCATTTTCTCCCTCTGGGACACCTCCTTAGCAACCTTTCCCCAATGTAATACTAGATGTAGTTATGCATGCTCTCTCTCTCGGACACCTCCCTAGCAACCTTTCACCAATAAAATAATAGATATAGTTATGCATGCTCTCCCTCTCAGACACCTCCCTAGCAACCTTTCCCCAATGTAATACTAGATGTAGTTATGCAAGCTCTCCCTCTCGGACACCTCCCTAGCAAACTTTAACCAATGAAACATTAGCTGTAGTTATGCATGCTCTCCCGCTCGGACACCTCCCTAGCAACCTTTACCCAATGTAATACTAGATGTAGGTATGCATGCTCTCCCTCTCGGACACCTCCCTAGCAACCTTTCCGCAATGTAATACTAGATGTAGTTATGCATGCTCTCCCTCTCGGACACCTCCCTAGAAACCATTCCCCAATGTAACATTAGCTGTAGTTATTTATGCTCTCCCTCTTGGACACCTCCCTAGCAACCTTTCCCCAATGTAATGCTAGATGTAGTTGTGCATGTTCTCCCTCTCGGACACCTCCCTAGCAACCTTTCCACAATGTCATATTAGATGGAGTTATGCATGCTCTCCCTCTCGGACACCTCCCTAGCAACATTTCCCCAATGCAATACTAGATGTAGTTATGCATGCTCTCACTTTCGGACTCCGACCTAGCAACCTTTCCCCAATGTAATACTAGATGTAGTTATGCATGCTCTCCCTCTCGGACACCTCCCTAGCAACCTTTCCCCAATGTAATACTAGATGTAGTTATGCATGCTCTCCCTCTCGGACACCTCCCTAGCAACCTTTCACCAATGAAACATTAGCTGTATTTATGCATGCTCTCCCTCTCGGACACCTCCCAAGCAACCTTTCCCCAATGTAATACTAGATGTAGTTATGCATGCTCTCCCTCTCGGACACCTACCTAGCAACCTTTCCCCAATGTTATACTAGATGTAGTTATTCCTGCTCTCCCTCTCGGACAAATCCCTAGAAACCATTCCCCAATGTAAAATTAGCTGTTGTAATTTATGCTCTCACTCTCGGACACCGCCCTAGCAACCTTTCCCCAATGTAATGCTAGATGTAGTTATGCATGCTCTCCCTCTCGGACACCTCCCTAGCAACCTTTCCCCAATGTAATATTATATGTCGTTATGCATGCTCTCCCTCTCGGACACCTCCCTAGCAAACTTTCCCCAATGTGATATTAGATGTAGTTATGCATTTTTCTCCCTCTCGGACACCTCCCTAGCAACCTTTCCCCAATGTATTACTAGATGTAGTTATGCATGCTCTCCCTCTCGGACACCTCCCTAGCAAACTTTCCCCAATTTAATTCTAGATGTAGATATGCATGCTCTCCCTCTCGGACACCTACCTTGCAACCTTTCCCCAATATAATACTAGATGTAGTTATGCAGCATCTCCCTCTTGGACACCTCCCTAGCAACCTTTCCCCAATGTAATACTAGATGTAGTTATGCATGCTCTCCCTCTCAGACACCTCCCTAGAAACCTTTCCCCAATGTAATATTAGATGTTGTTATGCCTGCTCTCCCTCTCGGACACCTCCCTTGCAACCTTTCCCCAATGTAATACTATATGTAGTTATGCATGCTCTCCCTCTCGGACACCTCCCTAGCAACCTTTCCCCAATGTAATACTAGATGTAGTTATGCATGCTCTCCCTCTCGGACACCGCCCTAGCAACCTTTACCAAATGTAATATTAGATGTTGTTATGCCTGCTCTCCCTCTCGGACACCTCCCTAGCAACCTTTCCCCAATGTAATACTAGATGTAGTTATGCATGCTCTCCCTCTCGGACACCTCCCTAGCAACCTTTCCCCAATGTAATACTAGATGTAGTTATGCATGCTCTCCCTCTCGGACACCTACCTAGCAACCTGCCCCCAATGTAATATTAGATGTAGTTATGCATGCTCTCCCTCTCGGACACCTCCCTAGCAACCTTTCCCCAATGTGATATTAGATGTTGTTATGACTGCTCTCCCTCTCGGACACCTCCCTTGCAACTTTTCCCCAATGTAATACTAGATATAGTTATGCATGCTCTCCCTCTCGGACACCTCCCTAGCAACCTTTCCCCAATGTAATACTAGATGAAGTTATGCAAGCTCTCCCTCTCGGACACCGCCCTTGCAACCTTTACCAAATGTAATATTAGATGTTGTTATGCCTGCTCTCCCTCTCGGACACCTCCCTAGCAACCTTTCCCCAATGTAATACTAGATGAAGTTATGCATGCTCTCCCTCTCGGACACCGCCCTAGCAACCTTTACCAAATGTAATATTAGATGTTGTTATGCCTGCTCTCCCTCTCGGACACCTCCCTAGCAACCTTTCCCCAATGTAATACTAGATGTAGTTATGCATGCTCTCCCTCTCGGACACCTCCCTAGCAACCTTTCCCCAATGTAATACTAGATGTAGTTATGCATGCTCTCCCTCTCGGACACCTCCCTAGCAACCTTTCCCCAATGTAATACTAGATGTAGTGATGCATGCTCTCCCTCTCGGACACCTCCTTAGCAACCTTTCCCCAATGTATTACTAGATGTAGTTATGCATGCTCTCCCTCTCGGACACCTCACTAGCAACCTTTCCCCAATGTAATACTAGATTTAGTTATTCATGCTCTCCCTCTGGGACACCTCCTTAGCAACATTTTCCCAATGTAATTTTAGATGTAGTTATGCATGTTCTGACTTTCGGACACCTCCCTAGCAACCTTTCCCCAATGTAATACTAGATGTAGTTATGCCTGCTCTCCTGCTCGGACACCTCCCTAGCAACCTTTCCCCAATGTAATACTAGCTGTAGTTATGCATGCTCTCCCGCTCGGACACCTCCCTAGCAACCTTTACCCAATGTAATACTAGATATAGGTATTTAAGCTCTCCCTCTCGGACACCTCCCTAGCAACCTTTCCGCAATGTAATGCTAGATGTAGTTGTGCATGTTCTCCCTCTCGGACACCTCCCTAGCAACCTTTCCCCAATGTAATACTAGATGTAGTTATGCATGCTCTCTCTCTAGGACACCTCCCTAGCAACCTTTCACCAATAAAAAATGTGCTGTAGTTATGCATGCTCTCCCTCTCAGACACCTCCCTAGCAACCTTTCCCCAATGTAATACTAGATGTAGTTATGCATGCTCTCCCTCTCGGACACCTCCCTAGCAACCTTTAACCAATGAAACATTAGCTGTAGTTATGCATGCTCTCCCTCTCGGAAACCTCCCTAGCAACCTTTACCCAATGTAATACTAGATGTAGTTATGCATGCTCTCTCTCTCGGACACATCCCTAGCAACCTTTCACCAATAAAATATTAGCTGTAGTTATGCATGCTCTCCCTCTCAGACACCTCCCTAGCAACCTTTCCCCAATGTAATACTAGATGTAGTTATGCATGCTCTCCCTCTCGGACACCTCCCTAGCAACCTTTAACCAATGAAACATTAGCTGTAGTTATGCATGCTCTCCCACTTGGACACCTCCCTAGCAACCTTTACCCAATGTAATACTAGATGTAGGTATTTAAGCTCTCCCTCTCGGACACCTCCCTAGCAACCTTTCCGCAATGTAATGCTAGATGTAGTTGTGCATGTTCTCCCTCTCGGACACCTCCCTAGCAACCTTTCACCAATAAAATATTAGCTGTAGTTATGCATGCTCTCTCTCTCGGACACCTACCTAGCAACCTTTCCCCAATGTAATATTAGATGTAGTTATGCATTCTCTCCCTCTCGGACACCTCCCTAGCAACCTTTCCCCAATGTAATACTAGATGTAGTTATGCATGCTCTCGGACACCTCCATAGCAACCTTTCCCCAATGTAATACAAGATGTAGTAATGCATGCTGTCCCTCTCGGACACCTCCCTAGAAACCGTTCCCCAATGTAATGCTAGATGTAGTTTTGCATGCTCTCCCTCTCGGACACCTACCTAGCAACCTTTCCCCAATGTAATATTAGATGTAGTTATGCATTTTTCTCCCTCTCGGACACCTCCTTAGCAACCTTTCCCCAATTTAATACTAGATGTAGTTATGCATGCTCTCCCTTTCGGACACCTCCCTAGCAACCTTTCCCCAATGTAATACTAGATTTAGTTATGCATGCTCTCCCTCTCGGACACCTCCCTAGCAACCTTTCCCCAATGTAATACTAGATGTAGTTATGCATGCTCTCCCTCTCGGACACCTACCTAGCAACCTTTCCCCAATGTAATACTAGATGTAGTTATGCATGCTCTCGGACACCTACCTAGCAACCTTTCCCAAATTTAATACTATATGTAGTTTTGCATGCTCTCCCTTCCGGACACCTCCCTAGCAACCTTTCCCCAATGTAATACTAGATGTAGTGATGCATGCTCTCCCTCTCGGACACCTCCCTAGCAACCTTTCCCCAATGTAATGCTAGATGAAGTTATGCATGCTCTCCCTCTCGGACACCTCACTAGCATCCTTTCCCCAATGTAATACAAGATGTAGTAATGCATGCTCTCCCTCTCGGACACCTCCCTAGAAACCGTTCCCCAATGTAATACTAGATGTAGTAATGCATGCTCTCCCTCTCGGACACCTCACTAGCATCCTTTCCCCAATGTAATACAAGATGTAGTAATGCATGCTCTCCCTCTCGGACACCTCCCTAGAAACCGTTCCCCAATGTAATGCTAGATGTAGTTATGCATGCTCTCCCTCTCGGACACCTCCCTAGCAACCTTTCCCCAATGTAATATTAGATGTAGTTATGCATTTTCTCCCTCTCGGACACCTCCCTAGCAACCTTTCCCCAATGTAATACTAGATGTAGTTATGCATGCTCTCCCTCTCGGTCACCTCCCTAGCAACCTTTCCCCAATGAAATATTACATGTAGTTATGCATGCTCTCCCTCTCGGACACGTCTAGCAACCTTTCCCCAATGTAATACTAGATTTAGTTATGCATGCTCTCCCTCTCGGACACCTCCTTAGCAACATTTCCCCAATGTAATACTAGATGTAGTTATGCATGCTCTCCCTTTCGGATACCTCCCTAGCAACCTTTCCCCAATGTAATACAAGATGTAGTAATGCATACTCTCCCTCTCGGACACCTCCCTAGAAACCGTTCCCCAATGTAATGCTAGATGTAGTTATGCATGCTCTCCCACTCGGACACCTCCCTAGCAACCTTTCCCCAATGTAATATTAGATGTAGTTATGCATTTTCTCCCTCTCGGACACCTCCCTAGCAACCTTTCCCCAATGTAATACTAGATGTAGTTATGCATGCTCTCCCTCTCGGACACCTCCCTAGCAACCTTTCCCCAATGAAATATTACATGTAGTTATGCATGCTCTCCCTCTCGGACACGTCTAGCAACCTTTCCCCAATGTAATACTAGATGTAGTTATGCACGCTCTCCCTTTCGGACACCTCCCTAGCAACCTTTCCCCAATGTAATACTAGATTTAGTTATGCATGCTCTCCAACTCGGACACCTCCCTAGCAACCTTTCCCCAATGTAATACTAGATGTAGTCATGCATGCTCTCACTTTCGGACTCCTCCCTAGCAAACTTTCCCCAATGTAATATTAGATGTTGTTATGACTGCTCTCCCTCTCGGACACCTCCCTTGCAATCTTTCCCCAATGTAATACTAGATGTAGTTATGCATGCTCTCCCTCTCAGACACCTCCCTAGCAACCTTTCCCCAATGTAATATTAGATGTTGTTATGACTGCTCTCCCTATCGGACACCTCCCTAGCAACCTTTATCCAATGTAATACTAGATGTAGTTATGCATTTTCTCCCTCTCGGACACCTCCCTAGCAACCTTTATCCAATGTAATACTAGATGTAGTTATGCATGCTCTCCCTTTCGGACACCTCCCTAGCAACCTTTCCCAAATGTAATACTATATGTAGTTTTGAATGCTCTCCCTCTCGGACACCTCCCTAGCAACCTTTCCCCAATGTAATACTAGATGTAGTTATGCATGCTCTCTGACACCTACCTAGCAACCTTTCCCCAATGTAATACTAGATGTAGTGATGCATGCTCTCCCTCTCGGACACCTCCCTAGCATCCTTTCCCCAATGTAATACAAATTGTAGTAATGCATGCTCTCCCTCTCTGACACCTCCTTAGCAACCTTTCCCCAATGAAATATTACATGTAGTTATGCATGCTCTCCCTCTCGGACACGTCTAGCAACCTTTCCCCAATGTAATTTTAGATGTAGTTATGCATTTTCTCCCTCTCGGACACCTCCCTAGCAACCTTTCCCCAATGTAATACTAGATGTAGTTAAGCATGCTCTCCCTCTCGGACACCTCCCTAGCAACCTTTCCCCAATGTAATATTAGATGTAGTTATGCATGTTCTCCCTCTCGGACACCTCCCTAGCAACCTTTCCCCAATGTAATATTAGATGTAGTTATGCATTTTCTCCCTCTCGGAAACCTCCCTAGCAACCTTTCCCCAATGTAATATTAGATGTAGTTATGCATTTTCTCCCTCTCGGACACCTCCCTAGCAACCTTTCCCCAATGTAATACTAGATGTAGTAATGCATGCTCTCCCTCTCGGACACCTCCCTAGCAACCTTTCCCCAATGTAATATTAGATGTAGTTATGCATGCTCTCCCTCTCTGACACCTCCTTAGCAACCTTTCCCCAATGAAATATTACATGTAGTTATGCATGCTCTCCCTCTCGGACACCTACCTAGCAACCTTTCCCCAATGTAATGCTAGATGTAGTTATGCATGTTCTCCCTCTCGGACACCTCCCTAGCAACCTTTCCACAATGTAATATTAGATGTAGTTATGCATGCTCTCCCTCTCGGACACCTACCTAGCAACCTTTCCCCAATGTAATACTAGATGTAGTAATGCATGCTCTCCCTCTCGGACACCTCCCTAGAAACCATTCCCCAATGTAACATTAGCTGTAGTTATTTATGCTCTCCCTCTCAGACACCTCCCTAGCAACCTTTCCCCAATGTAATACTAGATGTAGTTATGCATGCTCTCCCTCTCGGACACCTACCTAGCAACCTTTCCCCAATGTAATACTAGATGTAGTTATGCATGCTCTCAGACACCTACCTAGCAACCTTTCCCAAATGTAATACTATATGTAGTTTTGCATGCTCTCCCTTCCGGACACCTCCCTAGCAACCTTTCCCCAATGTATTACTTGATTTAGTTATGCATGCTCTCTGACACCTACCTAGCAACCTTTCCCCAATGTAATACTAGATGTAGTGATGCATGCTCTCCCTCTCGGACACCTCCCTAGCATCCTTTCCCCAATGTAATACAAGATGTAGTAATGCATGCTCTCCCTCTCGGACACCTCCCTAGAAACCGTTCCCCAACGTAATGCTAGATTTAGTTATGCATGCTCTCCCTCTCGGACACCTCCCTAGCAACCTTTCCCCAATGTAATATTAGATGTAGTTATGCATTTTCTCCCTCTCGGACACCTCCCTAGCAAACTTTCCCCAATGTAATATTAGATGTTGTTATGACTGCTCTCCCTCTCGGACACCTCCCTTGCAATCTTTCCCCAATGTAATACTAGATGTAGTTATGCATGCTCTCCCTCTCAGACACCTCCCTAGCAACCTTTCCCCAATGTAATATTAGATGTTGTTATGACTGCTCTCCCTATCGGACACCTCCCTTGCAATCTTTCCCCAATGTAATACTAGATGTAGTTATGCATGCTCTCCCTCTCGGACACCTCCCTAGCATCCTTTCCCCAATGTAATACAAGATGTAGTAATTCATGCTCTCCCTCTCGGACACCTCCCTAGAAACCGTTCCCCAATGTAATGCTAGATGTAGTTATGCATGCTCTCCCTCTCGGACACCTCCCTAGCAACCTTTCCCCAATGTAATATTAGATGTAGTTATGCATTTTCTCCCTCTCGGACACCTCCCTAGCAACCTTTATCCAATGTAATACTAGATGTAGTTATGCATGCTCTCCCTTTCGGACACCTCCCTAGCAACCTTTCCCCAATGTAATACTAGATTTAGTTATGCATGCTCTCCCTCTCGGACACCTCCCTAGCAATCTTTCCCCAATGTAATACTAGATGTAGTTATGCATGCTCTCCCTCTCGGACACCTACCTAGCAACCTTTCCCCAATGTAATACTAGATGTAGTTATGCATGCTCTCGGACACCTACCTAGCACCTTTCCCAAATGTAATACTATATGTAGTTTTGAATGCTCTCCCTCTCGGACACCTCCCTAGCAACCTTTCCCCAATGTAATACTAGATGTAGTTATGCATGCTCTCTGACACCTACCTAGCAACCTTTCCCCAATGTAATACTAGATGTAGTGATGCATGCTCTCCCTCTCGGACACCTCCCTAGCATCCTTTCCCCAATGTAATACAAATTGTAGTAATGCATGCTCTCCCTCTCTGACACCTCCTTAGCAACCTTTCCCCAATGAAATATTACATGTAGTTATGCATGCTCTCCCTCTCGGACACGTCTAGCAACCTTTCCCCAATGTAATTTTAGATGTAGTTATGCATTTTCTCCCTCTCGGACACCTCCCTAGCAACCTTTCCCCAATGTAATACTAGATGTAGTTATGCATGCTCTCCCTCTCGGACACCTCCCTAGCAACCTTTCCCCAATGTAATATTAGATGTAGTTATGCATTTTCTCCCTCTCGGACACCTCCCTAGCAACCTTTCCCCAATGTAATATTAGATGTAGTTATGCATTTTCTCCCTCTCGGAAACCTCCCTAGCAACCTTTCCCCAATGTAATATTAGATGTAGTTATGCATTTTCTCCCTCTCGGACACCTCCCTAGCAACCTTTCCCCAATGTAAAACTAGATGTAGTTATGCATGCTCTCCCTCTCGGACACCTCCCTAGCAATCTTTCCCCAATGTAATATTAGATGTAGTTATGCATGCTCTCCCTCTCTGACACCTCCTTAGCAACCTTTCCCCAATGAAATATTACATGTAGTTATGCATGCTCTCCCTCTCGGACACCTACCTAGCAACCTTTCCCAAATGTAATACTATATGTAGTTTTGCATACTCTCCCTTCCGGACACCTCCCTAGCAACCTTTCCCCAATGTATTACTTGATTTAGTTATGCATGCTCTCTGACACCTACCTAGCAACCTTTCCCCAATGTAATACTAGATGTAGTTATGCATGCTCTCCCTCTCGGACACCTCCCTAGCAATCTTTCCCCAATGTAATATTAGATGTAGTTATGCATGCTCTCCCTCTCTGACACCTCCTTAGCAACCTTTCCCCAATGAAATATTACATGTAGTTATGCATGCTCTCCCTCTCGGACACCTACCTAGCAACCTTTCCCAAATGTAATACTATATGTAGTTTTGCATGCTCTCCCTCTCGGACACCTCCCTAGAAACCGTTCCCCAACGTAATGCTAGATTTAGTTATGCATGCTCTCCCTCTCGGACACCTCCCTAGCAACCTTTCCCCAATGTAATATTAGATGTAGTTATGCATTTTCTCCCTCTCGGACACCTCCCTAGCAACCTTTCCCTAATGTAATGCTAGATGTAGTTATGCATGTTCTCCCTCTCGGACACCTCCCTAGCAACCTTTCCACAATGTAATATTAGATGTAATTATGCATGCTCTCCCTCTCGGACACCTCCCTAGCAACCTTTCCCCAATGTAATACTAGATGTAGTTATGCATAATCTCACTTTCGGACACCTACCTAGCAACCTTTCCCCAATGTAATACTAGATGTAGTTATGCATGCTCTCGGACACCTACCTAGCAACCTTTCCCAAATGTAATACTATATGTAGTTTTGCATGCTCTCCCTACCGGACACCTCCCTAGCAACCTTTCCCCAATGTATTACTAGATGTAGTTATGCATGCTCTCCCTACCGGACACCTCCCTAGCAACCTTTCCCCAATGTAATACTAGATGTAGTTATGCATGCTCTCCCTCTCGGACACCTACCTAGCAACCTTTCCCCAATGTAATACTAGATGTAGTTATGCATGCTCTCACTTTCGGACTCCTCCCTAGCAACCTTTCCCCAATGTAATATTAGATGTTGTTATGACTGCTCTCCCTCTCGGACACCTCCCTTGCAATCTTTCCCCAATGTAATACTAGATGTAGTTATGCATGCTCTCCCTCTCAGACACCTCCCTAGCAACCTTTCCCCAATGTAATATTAGATGTTGTTATGACTGCTCTCCCTATCGGACACCTCCCTTGCAATCTTTCCCCAATGTAATACTAGATGTAGTTATGCATGCTCTCCCTCTCGGACACCTCCCTAGCAACCTTTCCCCAATGTAATACTAGATGTAGTTATGCATGCTCTCCCTCTCGGACACCGCCCTAGAACCTTTACCCAAATGTAATATTAGATGTTGTTATGCCTGCTCTCCCTCTCAGACACCTACCTAGCAACCTTTCCACAATGTAATATTAGATGTTGTTATGACTGCTCTCCCTCTCGGACACCTACCTTGCAATCTTTCCCCAATGTAATACTAGATGTAGTTATGCCTGCTCTCTGACACCTCCCTAGCATCCTTTCCCCAATGTAATACAAGATGTAATAATGCATGCTCTCCCTCTCGGACACCTCCCTAGAAACCGTTCCCCAATGTAATGCTAGATTTAGTTATGCATAATCTCCCTCTCGGACACCTCCCTAGCAACCTTTCCCCAATGTAATATTAGATGTAGTTATGCATTTTCTCCGTCTCGGACACCTCCCTAGCAACCTTTATCCAATGTAATACTAGATGTAGTTATGCATGCTCTCCCTTTCGGACACCTCCCTAGCAACCTTTCCCCAATGTAATACTAGATTTAGTTATGCATGCTCTCCCTCTCGGACACCTCCCTAGCAACCTTTCCCCAATGTAATACTAGATGTAGTTATGCATGCTCTCCCTCTCGGACACCTCCCTAGCAACCTTTCCCAAATGTAATACTAGATGTTGTTATGCATGCTCTCCCTCTCGGACACCGCCCTAGAACCTTTACCCAATGTAATATTAGATGTTGTTATGCCTGCTCTCCCTCTCGGACACCTCCCTAGCAACCTTTCCCCAATGTAATATTAGATGTTGTTATGCCTGCTCTCCCTCTCGGACACCTACCTAGCAACCTTTCCCCAATGTAATGCTAGATGTAGTTATGCATGCTCTCCCTCTCGGACACCTCCCTAGCAACCTTTCCCCAATGTAATACTAGATGTAGTTATGCATGCTCTCGGACTCCTCCCTACCAACCTTTCCCCAATGTAATACTAGATGTAGTTATGCATGCTCTCGGACACCTCCCTAGCAACCTTTCCCCAATGTAATGCTAGATGTAGTTATGCATGCTCTCGGACACCTACCTAGCAACCTTTCCCAAATGTAATACTATATGTAGTTTTGCATGCTCTCCCTCTCGGACACCTCCCTAGCAACCTTTCCCCAATGTAATACTAGATGTAGTTATGCATGCTCTCCCTCTCGGACACCTACCTAGCAACCGTTCCCCAATGTAATACTAGATGTAGTTATGCATGCTCTCCCTCTCGGACACCTACCTAGCAACCTTTCCCCAATGTATTACTAGATTTAGTTATGCATGCTCTCTGACACCTACCTAGCAACCTTTCCCCAATGTAATACTAGATGTAGTTATTTATGCTCTCCCTCTCGGACACCTACCTAGCAACCTTTCCCCAATGTAATGCTAGATGTAGTTATGCATGCTCTCCCTCTCGGACACCTCCCTAGCAACCTTTCCCCAATGTAATACTAGATGTAGTTATGCATGCTCTCGGACTCCTCCCTAGCAACCTTTCCCCAATGTAATACTAGATGTAGTTATGCATGCTCTCGGACACCTCCATAGCAACCTTTCCCCAATGTAATGCTAGATGTAGTTATGCATGCTCTCGGACACCTACCTAGCAACCTTTCCCAAATGTAATACTATATGTAGTTTTGCATGCTCTCCCTCTCGGACACCTCCCTAGCAACCTTTCCCCAATGTAATACTAGATGTAGTTATGCATGCTCTCCCTCTCGGACACCTACCTAGCACCTTTCCCAAATGTAATACTATATGTAGTTTTGAATGCTCTCCCTCTCGGACACCTCCCTAGCAACCTTTCCCCAATGTAATACTAGATGTAGTTATGCATGCTCTCTGACACCTACCTAGCAACCTTTCCCCAATGTAATACTAGATGTAGTGATGCATGCTCTCCCTCTCGGACACCTCCCTAGCATCCTTTCCCCAATGTAATACAAATTGTAGTAATGCATGCTCTCCCTCTCTGACACCTCCTTAGCAACCTTTCCCCAATGAAATATTACATGTAGTTATGCATGCTCTCCCTCTCGGACACGTCTAGCAACCTTTCCCCAATGTAATTTTAGATGTAGTTATGCATTTTCTCCCTCTCGGACACCTCCCTAGCAACCTTTCCCCAATGTAATACTAGATGTAGTTATGCATGCTCTCCCTCTCGGACACCTCCCTAGCAACCTTTCCCCAATGTAATATTAGATGTAGTTATGCATTTTCTCCCTCTCGGACACCTCCCTAGCAACCTTTCCCCAATGTAATATTAGATGTAGTTATGCATTTTCTCCCTCTCGGAAACCTCCCTAGCAACCTTTCCCCAATGTAATATTAGATGTAGTTATGCATTTTCTCCCTCTCGGACACCTCCTTAGCAACCTTTCCCCAATGAAATATTACATGTAGTTATGCATGCTCTCCCTCTCGGACACCTACCTAGCAACCTTTCCCAAATGTAATACTATATGTAGTTTTGCATACTCTCCCTTCCGGACACCTCCCTAGCAACCTTTCCCCAATGTATTACTTGATTTAGTTATGCATGCTCTCTGACACCTACCTAGCAACCTTTCCCCAATGTAATACTAGATGTAGTGATGCATGCTCTCCCTCTCGGACACCTCCCTAGCATCCTTTCCCCAATGTAATACTAGATGTAGTAATGCATGCTCTCCCTCTCGGACACCTCCCTAGAAACCGTTCCCCAACGTAATGCTAGATTTAGTTATGCATACTCTCCCTCTCGGACACCTCCCTAGCAACCTTTCCCCAATGTAATATTAGATGTAGTTATGCATTTTCTCCCTCTCGGACACCTCCCTAGCAACCTTTCCCTAATGTAATGCTAGATGTAGTTATGCATGTTCTCCCTCTCGGACACCTCCCTAGCAACCTTTCCACAATGTAATATTAGATGTAATTATGCATGCTCTCCCTCTCGGACACCTCCCTAGCAACCTTTCCCCAATGTAATACTAGATGTAGTTATGCATAATCTCACTTTCGGACACCTACCTAGCAACCTTTCCCCAATGTAATACTAGATGTAGTTATGCATGCTCTCGGACACCTACCTAGCAACCTTTCCCAAATGTAATACTATATGTAGTTTTGCATGCTCTCCCTCTCGGACACCTCCCTAGCAACCTTTAACCAATGAAACATTAGCTGTAGTTATGCATGCTCTCCCTCTCAGAAACCTCCCTAGCAACCTTTACCCAATGTAATTCTAGATGTAGTTATGCATGCTCTCTCTCTCGGACACATCCCTAGCAACCTTTCACCAATAAAATATTAGCTGTAGTTATGCATGCTCTCCCTCTCAGACACCTCCCTAGCAACCTTTCCCCAATGTAATACTAGATGTAGTTATGCATGCTCTCGGACACCTCCATAGCAACCTTTCCCCAATGTAATACAAGATGTAGTAATGCATGCTGTCCCTCTCGGACACCTCCCTAGAAACCGTTCCCCAATGTAATGCTAGATGTAGTTTTGCATGCTCTCCCTCTCGGACACCTACCTAGCAACCTTTCCCCAATGTAATATTAGATGTAGTTATGCATTTTTCTCCCTCTCGGACACCTCCTTAGCAACCTTTCCCCAATTTAATACTAGATGTAGTTATGCATGCTCTCCCTTTCGGACACCTCCCTAGCAACCTTTCCCCAATGTAATACTAGATTTAGTTATGCATGCTCTCCCTCTCGGACACCTCCCTAGCAACCTTTCCCCAATGTAATACTAGATGTAGTTATGCATGCTCTCGGACACCTACCTAGCAACCTTTCCCAAATGTAATACTATATGTAGTTTTGCATGCTCTCCCTTCCGGACACCTCCCTAGCAACCTTTCCCCAATGTAATACTAGATGTAGTGATGCATGCTCTCCCTCTCGGACACCTCCCTAGCAACCTTTCCCCAATGTAATGCTAGATGAAGTTATGCATGCTCTCCCTCTCGGACACCTCACTAGCATCCTTTCCCCAATGTAATACAAGATGTAGTAATGCATGCTCTCCCTCTCGGACACCTCCCTAGAAACCGTTCCCCAATGTAATACTAGATGTAGTAATGCATGCTCTCCCTCTCGGACACCTCACTAGCATCCTTTCCCCAATGTAATACAAGATGTAGTAATGCATGCTCTCCCTCTCGGACACCTCCCTAGAAACCGTTCCCCAATGTAATGCTAGATGTAGTTATGCATGCTCTCCCTCTCGGACACCTCCCTAGCAACCTTTCCCCAATGTAATATTAGATGTAGTTATGCATTTTCTCCCTCTCGGACACCTCCCTAGCAACCTTTCCCCAATGTAATACTAGATGTAGTTATGCATGCTCTCCCTCTCGGACACCTCCCTAGCAACCTTTCCCCAATGAAATATTACATGTAGTTATGCATGCTCTCCCTCTCGGACACGTCTAGCAACCTTTCCCCAATGTAATACTAGATGTAGTTATGCACGCTCTCCCTTTCGGACACCTCCCTAGCAACCTTTCCCCAATGTAATACTAGATTTAGTTATGCATGCTCTCCAACTCGGACACCTCCCTAGCAACCTTTCCCCAATGTAATACTAGATGTAGTCATGCATGCTCTCACTTTCGGACTCCTCCCTAGCAAACTTTCCCCAATGTAATATTAGATGTTGTTATGACTGCTCTCCCTCTCGGACACCTCCCTTGCAATCTTTCCCCAATGTAATACTAGATGTAGTTATGCATGCTCTCCCTCTCAGACACCTCCCTAGCAACCTTTCCCCAATGTAATATTAGATGTTGTTATGACTGCTCTCCCTATCGGACACCTCCCTTGCAATCTTTCCCCAATGTAATACTAGATGTAGTTATGCATGCTCTCCCTCTCGGACACCTCCCTAGCATCCTTTCCCCAATGTAATACAAGATGTAGTAATGCATGCTCTCCCTCTCGGACACCTCCCTAGAAACCGTTCCCCAATGTAATGCTAGATGTAGTTATGCATGCTCTCCCTCTCGGACACCTCCCTAGCAACCTTTCCCCAATGTAATACTAGATTTAGTTATGCATGCTCTCCCTCTCGGACACCTCCCTAGCAACCTTTCCCCAATGTAATACTAGATGTAGTTATGCATGCTCTCCCTCTCGGACACCTACCTAGCAACCTTTCCCCAATGTAATACTAGATGTAGTTATGCATGCTCTCGGACACCTACCTAGCACCTTTCCCAAATGTAATACTATATGTAGTTTTGAATGCTCTCCCTCTCGGACACCTCCCTAGCAACCTTTCCCCAATGTAATACTAGATGTAGTTATGCATGCTCTCTGACACCTACCTAGCAACCTTTCCCCAATGTAATACTAGATGTAGTGATGCATGCTCTCCCTCTCGGACACCTCCCTAGCATCCTTTCCCCAATGTAATACAAATTGTAGTAATGCATGCTCTCCCTCTCTGACACCTCCTTAGCAACCTTTCCCCAATGAAATATTACATGTAGTTATGCATGCTCTCCCTCTCGGACACGTCTAGCAACCTTTCCCCAATGTAATTTTAGATGTAGTTATGCATTTTCTCCCTCTCGGACACCTCCCTAGCAACCTTTCCCCAATGTAATACTAGATGTAGTTAAGCATGCTCTCCCTCTCGGACACCTCCCTAGCAACCTTTCCCCAATGTAATATTAGATGTAGTTATGCATGTTCTCCCTCTCGGACACCTCCCTAGCAACCTTTCCCCAATGTAATATTAGATGTAGTTATGCATTTTCTCCCTCTCGGAAACCTCCCTAGCAACCTTTCCCCAATGTAATATTAGATGTAGTTATGCATTTTCTCCCTCTCGGACACCTCCCTAGCAACCTTTCCCCAATGTAATACTAGATGTAGTAATGCATGCTCTCCCTCTCGGACACCTCCCTAGCAACCTTTCCCCAATGTAATATTAGATGTAGTTATGCATGCTCTCCCTCTCTGACACCTCCTTAGCAACCTTTCCCCAATGAAATATTACATGTAGTTATGCATGCTCTCCCTCTCGGACACCTACCTAGCAACCTTTCCCCAATGTAATGCTAGATGTAGTTATGCATGTTCTCCCTCTCGGACACCTCCCTAGCAACCTTTCCACAATGTAATATTAGATGTAGTTATGCATGCTCTCCCTCTCGGACACCTACCTAGCAACCTTTCCCCAATGTAATACTAGATGTAGTAATGCATGCTCTCCCTCTCGGACACCTCCCTAGAAACCATTCCCCAATGTAACATTAGCTGTAGTTATTTATGCTATCCCTCTCAGACACCTACCTAGCAACCTTTCCCCAATGTAATACTAGATGTAGTTATGCATGCTCTCCCTCTCGGACACCTACCTAGCAACCTTTCCCCAATGTAATACTAGATGTAGTTATGCATGCTCTCAGACACCTACCTAGCAACCTTTCCCAAATGTAATACTATATGTAGTTTTGCATGCTCTCCCTTCCGGACACCTCCCTAGCAACCTTTCCCCAATGTATTACTTGATTTAGTTATGCATGCTCTCTGACACCTACCTAGCAACCTTTCCCCAATGTAATACTAGATGTAGTGATGCATGCTCTCCCTCTCGGACACCTCCCTAGCATCCTTTCCCCAATGTAATACAAGATGTAGTAATGCATGCTCTCCCTCTCGGACACCTCCCTAGAAACCGTTCCCCAACGTAATGCTAGATTTAGTTATGCATGCTCTCCCTCTCGGACACCTCCCTAGCAACCTTTCCCCAATGTAATATTAGATGTAGTTATGCATTTTCTCCCTCTCGTACACCTCCCTAGCAAACTTTCCCCAATGTAATATTAGATGTTGTTATGACTGCTCTCCCTCTCGGACACCTCCCTTGCAATCTTTCCCCAATGTAATACTAGATGTAGTTATGCATGCTCTCCCTCTCAGACACCTCCCTAGCAACCTTTCCCCAATGTAATATTAGATGTTGTTATGACTGCTCTCCCTATCGGACACCTCCCTTGCAATCTTTCCCCAATGTAATACTAGATGTAGTTATGCATGCTCTCCCTCTCGGACACCTCCCTAGCATCCTTTCCCCAATGTAATACAAGATGTAGTAATGCATGCTCTCCCTCTCGGACACCTCCCTAGAAACCGTTCCCCAATGTAATGCTAGATGTAGTTATGCATGCTCTCCCTCTCGGACACCTCCCTAGCAACCTTTCCCCAATGTAATATTAGATGTAGTTATGCATTTTCTCCCTCTCGGACACCTCCCTAGCAACCTTTATCCAATGTAATACTAGATGTAGTTATGCATATTCTCCCTTTCGGACACCTCCCTAGCAACCTTTCCCCAATGTAATACTAGATTTAGTTATGCATGCTCTCCCTCTCGGACACCTCCCTAGCAACCTTTCCCCAATGTAATACTAGATGTAGTTATGCATGCTCTCCCTCTCGGACACCTACCTAGCAACCTTTCCCCAATGTAATACTAGATGTAGTTATGCATGCTCTCGGACACCTACCTAGCACCTTTCCCAAATGTAATACTATATGTAGTTTTGAATGCTCTCCCTCTCGGACACCTCCCTAGCAACCTTTCCCCAATGTAATACTAGATGTAGTTATGCATGCTCTCGGACACCTACCTAGCACCTTTCCCAAATGTAATACTATATGTAGTTTTGAATGCTCTCCCTCTCGGACACCTCCCTAGCAACCTTTCCCCAATGTAAAACTAGATGTAGTTATGCATGCTCTCCCTCTCGGACACCTCCCTAGCAATCTTTCCCCAATGTAATATTAGATGTAGTTATGCATGCTCTCCCTCTCTGACACCTCCTTAGCAACCTTTCCCCAATGAAATATTACATGTAGTTATGCATGCTCTCCCTCTCGGACACCTACCTAGCAACCTTTCCCAAATGTAATACTATATGTAGTTTTGCATACTCTCCCTTCCGGACACCTCCCTAGCAACCTTTCCCCAATGTATTACTTGATTTAGTTATGCATGCTCTCTGACACCTACCTAGCAACCTTTCCCCAATGTAATACTAGATGTAGTTATGCATGCTCTCCCTCTCGGACACCTCCCTAGCAATCTTTCCCCAATGTAATATTAGATGTAGTTATGCATGCTCTCCCTCTCTGACACCTCCTTAGCAACCTTTCCCCAATGAAATATTACATGTAGTTATGCATGCTCTCCCTCTCGGACACCTACCTAGCAACCTTTCCCCAATGTATTACTTGATTTAGTTATGCATGCTCTCTGACACCTACCTAGCAACCTTTCCCCAATGTAATACTAGATGTAGTGACGCATGCTCTCCCTCTCGGACACCTCCCTAGCATCCTTTCCCCAATGTAATACTAGATGTAGTAATGCATGCTCTCCCTCTCGGACACCTCCCTAGAAACCGTTCCCCAACGTAATGCTAGATTTAGTTATGCATGCTCTCCCTCTCGGACACCTCCCTAGCAACCTTTCCCCAATGTAATATTAGATGTAGGTATGCATTTTCTCCCTCTCGGACACCTCCCTAGCAACCTTTCCCTAATGTAATGCTAGATGTAGTTATGCATGTTCTCCCTCTCGGACACCTCCCTAGCAACCTTTCCACAATGTAATATTAGATGTAATTATGCATGCTCTCCCTCTCGGACACCTCCCTAGCAACCTTTCCCCAATGTAATACTAGATGTAGTTATGCATAATCTCACTTTCGGACACCTACCTAGCAACCTTTCCCCAATGTAATACTAGATGTAGTTATGCATGCTCTCGGACACCTACCTAGCAACCTTTCCCAAATGTAATACTAGATGTAGTTATGCATGCTCTCCCTACCGGACACCTCCCTAGCAACCTTTCCCCAATGTATTACTAGATGTAGTTATGCATGCTCTCCCTACCGGACACCTCCCTAGCAACCTTTCCCCAATGTAATACTAGATGTAGTTATGCATGCTCTCCCTCTCGGACACCTACCTAGCAACCTTTCCCCAATGTAATACTAGATGTAGTTATGCATGCTCTCACTTTCGGACTCCTCCCTAGCAACCTTTCCCCAATGTAATATTAGATGTTGTTATGACTGCTCTCCCTCTCGGACACCTCCCTTGCAATCTTTCCCCAATGTAATACTAGATGTAGTTATGCATGCTCTCCCTCTCAGACACCTCCCTAGCAACCTTTCCCCAATGTAATATTAGATGTTGTTATGACTGCTCTCCCTATCGGACACCTCCCTTGCAATCTTTCCCCAATGTAATACTAGATGTAGTTATGCATGCTCTCCCTCTCGGACACCTCCCTAGCAACCTTTCCCCAATGTAATACTAGATGTAGTTATGCATGCTCTCCCTCTCGGACACCGCCCTAGAACCTTTACCCAAATGTAATATTAGATGTTGTTATGCCTGCTCTCCCTCTCAGACACCTACCTAGCAACCTTTCCACAATGTAATATTAGATGTTGTTATGACTGCTCTCCCTCTCGGACACCTACCTTGCAATCTTTCCCCAATGTAATACTAGATGTAGTTATGCCTGCTCTCTGACACCTCCCTAGCATCCTTTCCCCAATGTAATACAAGATGTAATAAAGCATGCTCTCCCTCTCGGACACCTCCCTAGAAACCGTTCCCCAATGTAATGCTAGATTTAGTTATGCATAATCTCCCTCTCGGACACCTCCCTAGCAACCTTTCCCCAATGTAATATTAGATGTTAGTTATGCATTTTCTCCCTCTCGGACACCTCCCTAGCAACCTTTATCCAATGTAATACTAGATGTAGTTATGCATGCTCTCCCTTTCGGACACCTCCCTAGCAACCTTTCCCCAATGTAATACTAGATTTAGTTATGCATGCTCTCCCTCTCGGACACCTCCCTAGCAACCTTTCCCCAATGTAATACTAGATGTAGTTATGCATGCTCTCCCTCTCGGACACCTCCCTAGCATCCTTTCCCCAATGTAATAAAAGATGTAGTAATGCATGCTCTCCCTCTCGGACACCTCCCTAGAAACCGTTCCCCAATGTAATGCTAGATGTAGTTATGCATTTTCTCCCATTCGGACACCTCCCTAGCAACCTTTCCCCAATGTAATATTAGATGTAGTTATGCATTTTCTCCCTTTCTGACACCTCCTTCGCAACCTTTCCCCAATGAAATATTACATGTAGTTATGCCTGCTCTCCCTCTCGGACACCTTCCTAGCAACCTTTCCCCAATGTAATACTAGATGTAGTTATGCATGCTCTCCCTTCCGGACACATACCTAGCAACCTTTCCCCAATGTATTACTAGATGTAGTTATGCATGCTCTCCCTCTCGGACACCTACCTAGCAACCTTTCCCCAATGTAATGCTAGATGTAGTTATGCATGCTCTCCCTCTCGGACACCTCCCTAGCAACCTTTCCCCAATGTAATACTAGATGTAGTTATGCATGCTCTCGGACTCCTCCCTACCAACCTTTCCCCAATGTAATACTAGATGTAGTTATGCATGCTCTCGGACACCTCCCTAGCAACCTTTCCCCAATGTAATGCTAGATGTAGTTATGCATGCTCTCGGACACCTACCTAGCAACCTTTCCCAAATGTAATACTATATGTAGTTTTGCATGCTCTCCCTCTCGGACACCTCCCTAGCAACCTTTCCCCAATGTAATACTAGATGTAGTTATGCATGCTCTCCCTCTCGGACACCTACCTAGCAACCTTTCCCCAATGTAATACTAGATGTAGTTATGCATGCTCTCCCTCTCGGACACCTACCTAGCAACCTTTCCCCAATGTATTACTAGATTTAGTTATGCATGCTCTCTGACACCTACCTAGCAACCTTTCCCCAATGTAATACTAGATGTAGTTATTTATGCTCTCCCTCTCGGACACCTACCTAGCAACCTTTCCCCAATGTAATGCTAGATGTAGTTATGCATGCTCTCCCTCTCGGACACCTCCCTAGCAACCTTTCCCCAATGTAATACTAGATGTAGTTATGCATGCTCTCGGACTCCTCCCTAGCAACCTTTCCCCAATGTAATACTAGATGTAGTTATGCATGCTCTCGGACACCTCCCTAGCAACCTTTCCCCAATGTAATGCTAGATGTAGTTATGCATGCTCTCGGACACCTACCTAGCAACCTTTCCCAAATGTAATACTATATGTAGTTTTGCATGCTCTCCCTCTCGGACACCTCCCTAGCAACCTTTCCCCAATGTAATACTAGATGTAGTTATGCATGCTCTCCCTCTCGGACACCTACCTAGCACCTTTCCCAAATGTAATACTATATGTAGTTTTGAATGCTCTCCCTCTCGGACACCTCCCTAGCAACCTTTCCCAAATGTAATACTAGATGTAGTTATGCATGCTCTCTGACACCTACCTAGCAACCTTTCCCCAATGTAATACTAGATGTAGTGATGCATGCTCTCCCTCTCGGACACCTCCCTAGCATCCTTTCCCCAATGTAATACAAATTGTAGTAATGCATGCTCTCCCTCTCTGACACCTCCTTAGCAACCTTTCCCCAATGAAATATTACATGTAGTTATGCATGCTCTCCCTCTCGGACACGTCTAGCAACCTTTCCCCAATGTAATTTTAGATGTAGTTATGCATTTTCTCCCTCTCGGACACCTCCCTAGCAACCTTTCCCCAATGTAATATTAGATGTAGTTATGCATTTTCTCCCTCTCGGAAACCTCCCTAGCAACCTTTCCCCAATGTAATATTAGATGTAGTTATGCATTTTCTCCCTCTCGGACACCTCCCTAGCAACCTTTCCCCAATGTAATACTAGATGTAGTAATGCATGCTCTCCCTCTCGGACACCTCCCTAGCAACCTTTCCCCAATGTAATATTAGATGTAGTTATGCATGCTCTCCCTCTCTGACACCTCCTTAGCAACCTTTCCCTAATGAAATATTACATGTAGTTATTTATGCTATCCCTCTCAGACACCTACCTAGCAACCTTTCCCCAATGTAATGCTAGATGTAGTTATGCATGCTCTCCCTCTCGGACACCTACCTAGCAACCTTTCCCCAATGTAATACTAGATGTAGTTATGCATGCTCTCAGACACCTACCTAGCAACCTTTCCCAAATGTAATACTATATGTAGTTTTGCATGCTCTCCCTTCCGGACACCTCCCTAGCAACCTTTCCCCAATGTATTACTTGATTTAGTTATGCATGCTCTCTGACACCTACCTAGCAACCTTTCCCCAATGTAATACTAGATGTAGTGATGCATGCTCTCCCTCTCGGACACCTCCCTAGCATCCTTTCCCCAATGTAATACAAGATGTAGTAATGCATGCTCTCCCTCTCGGACACCTCCCTAGAAACCGTTCCCCAACGTAATGCTAGATTTAGTTATGCATGCTCTCCCTCTCGGACACCTCCCTAGCAACCTTTCCCCAATGTAATATTAGATGTAGTTATGCATTTTCTCCCTCTCGGACACCTCCCTAGCAAACTTTCCCCAATGTAATATTAGATGTTGTTATGACTGCTCTCCCTCTCGGACACCTCCCTTGCAATCTTTCCCCAATGTAATACTAGATGTAGTTATGCATGCTCTCCCTCTCAGACACCTCCCTAGCAACCTTTCCCCAATGTAATATTAGATGTTGTTATGACTGCTCTCCCTATCGGACACCTCCCTTGCAATCTTTCCCCAATGTAATACTAGATGTAGTTATGCATGCTCTCCCTCTCGGACACCTCCCTAGCATCCTTTCCCCAATGTAATACAAGATGTAGTAATGCATGCTCTCCCTCTCGGACACCTCCCTAGAAACCGTTCCCCAATGTAATGCTAGATGTAGTTATGCATGCTCTCCCTCTCGGACACCTCCCTAGCAACCTTTCCCCAATGTAATATTAGATGTAGTTATGCATTTTCTCCCTCTCGGACACCTCCCTAGCAACCTTTATCCAATGTAATACTAGATGTAGTTATGCATATTCTCCCTTTCGGACACCTCCCTAGCAACCTTTCCCCAATGTAATACTAGATTTAGTTATGCATGCTCTCCCTCTCGGACACCTCCCTAGCAACCTTTCCCCAATGTAATACTAGATGTAGTTATGCATGCTCTCCCTCTCGGACACCTACCTAGCAACCTTTCCCCAATGTAATACTAGATGTAGTTATGCATGCTCTCGGACACCTACCTAGCACCTTTCCCAAATGTAATACTATATGTAGTTTTGAATGCTCTCCCTCTCGGACACCTCCCTAGCAACCTTTCCCCAATGTAATACTAGATGTAGTTATGCATGCTCTCTGACACCTACCTAGCAACCTTTCCCCAATGTAATACTAGATGTAGTGATGCATGCTCTCCCTCTCGGACACCTCCCTAGCATCCTTTCCCCAATGTAATACAAATTGTAGTAATGCATGCTCTCCCTCTCTGACACCTCCTTAGCAACCTTTCCCCAATGAAATATTACATGTAGTTATGCATGCTCTCCCTCTCGGACACCTACCTAGCAACCTTTCCCCAATGTAATGCTAGATGTAGTTATGCATGTTCTCCCTCTCGGACACCTCCCTAGCAACCTTTCCACAATGTAATATTAGATGTAGTTATGCATGCTCTCCCTCTCGGACACCTACCTAGCAACCTTTCCCCAATGTAATACTAGATGTAGTAATGCATGCTCTCCCTCTCGGACACCTCCCTAGAAACCATTCCCCAATGTAACATTAGCTGTAGTTATTTATGCTATCCCTCTCAGACACCTACCTAGCAACCTTTCCCCAATGTAATACTAGATGTAGTTATGCATGCTCTCCCTCTCGGACACCTACCTAGCAACCTTTCCCCAATGTAATACTAGATGTAGTTATGCATGCTCTCAGACACCTACCTAGCAACCTTTCCCAAATGTAATACTATATGTAGTTTTGCATGCTCTCCCTTCCGGACACCTCCCTAGCAACCTTTCCCCAATGTATTACTTGATTTAGTTATGCATGCTCTCTGACACCTACCTAGCAACCTTTCCCCAATGTAATACTAGATGTAGTGATGCATGCTCTCCCTCTCGGACACCTCCCTAGCATCCTTTCCCCAATGTAATACAAGATGTAGTAATGCATGCTCTCCCTCTCGGACACCTCCCTAGAAACCGTTCCCCAACGTAATGCTAGATTTAGTTATGCATGCTCTCCCTCTCGGACACCTCCCTAGCAACCTTTCCCCAATGTAATATTAGATGTAGTTATGCATTTTCTCCCTCTCGGACACCTCCCTAGCAAACTTTCCCCAATGTAATATTAGATGTTGTTATGACTGCTCTCCCTCTCGGACACCTCCCTTGCAATCTTTCCCCAATGTAATACTAGATGTAGTTATGCATGCTCTCCCTCTCAGACACCTCCCTAGCAACCTTTCCCCAATGTAATATTAGATGTTGTTATGACTGCTCTCCCTATCGGACACCTCCCTTGCAATCTTTCCCCAATGTAATACTAGATGTAGTTATGCATGCTCTCCCTCTCGGACACCTCCCTAGCATCCTTTCCCCAATGTAATACAAGATGTAGTAATGCATGCTCTCCCTCTCGGACACCTCCCTAGAAACCGTTCCCCAATGTAATGCTAGATGTAGTTATGCATGCTCTCCCTCTCGGACACCTCCCTAGCAACCTTTCCCCAATGTAATATTAGATGTAGTTATGCATTTTCTCCCTCTCGGACACCTCCCTAGCAACCTTTATCCAATGTAATACTAGATGTAGTTATGCATATTCTCCCTTTCGGACACCTCCCTAGCAACCTTTCCCCAATGTAATACTAGATTTAGTTATGCATGCTCTCCCTCTCGGACACCTCCCTAGCAACCTTTCCCCAATGTAATACTAGATGTAGTTATGCATGCTCTCCCTCTCGGACACCTACCTAGCAACCTTTCCCCAATGTAATACTACATGTAGTTATGCATGCTCTCGGACACCTACCTAGCACCTTTCCCAAATGTAATACTATATGTAGTTTTGAATGCTCTCCCTCTCGGACACCTCCCTAGCAACCTTTCCCCAATGTAATACTAGATGTAGTTATGCATGCTCTCTGACACCTACCTAGCAACCTTTCCCCAATGTAATACTAGATGTAGTGATGCATGCTCTCCCTCTCGGACACCTCCCTAGCATCCTTTCCCCAATGTAATACAAATTGTAGTAATGCATGCTCTCCCTCTCTGACACCTCCTTAGCAACCTTTCCCCAATGAAATATTACATGTAGTTATGCATGCTCTCCCTCTCGGACACGTCTAGCAACCTTTCCCCAATGTAATTTTAGATGTAGTTATGCATTTTCTCCCTCTCGGACACCTCCCTAGCAACCTTTCCCCAATGTAATACTAGATGTAGTTATGCATGCTCTCCCTCTCGGACACCTCCCTAGCAACCTTTCCCCAATGTAATATTAGATGTAGTTATGCATTTTCTCCCTCTCGGACACCTCCCTAGCAACCTTTCCCCAATGTAATGCTAGATGTAGTTATGCATGCTCTCGGACACCTACCTAGCAACCTTTCCCAAATGTAATACTATATGTAGTTTTGCATGCTCTCCCTCTCGGACACCTCCCTAGCAACCTTTCCCCAATGTAATACTAGATGTAGTTATGCATGCTCTCCCTCTCGGACACCTACCTAGCAACCTTTCCCCAATGTAATGCTAGATGTAGTTATGCATGCTCTCGGACACCTACCTAGCAACCTTTCCCAAATGTAATACTATATGTAGTTTTGCATGCTCTCCCTCTCGGACACCTCCCTAGCAACCTTTCCCCAATGTAATACTAGATGTAGTTATGCATGCTCTCCCTCTCGGACACCTACCTAGCACCTTTCCCAAATGTAATACTATATGTAGTTTTGAATGCTCTCCCTCTCGGACACCTCCCTAGCAACCTTTCCCAAATGTAATACTAGATGTAGTTATGCATGCTCTCTGACACCTACCTAGCAACCTTTCCCCAATGTAATACTAGATGTAGTGATGCATGCTCTCCCTCTCGGACACCTCCCTAGCATCCTTTCCCCAATGTAATACAAATTGTAGTAATGCATGCTCTCCCTCTCTGACACCTCCTTAGCAACCTTTCCCCAATGAAATATTACATGTAGTTATGCATTTTCTCCCTCTCGGACACCTCCCTAGCAACCTTTCCCCAATGTAATATTAGATGTAGTTATGCATTTTCTCCCTCTCGGACACCTCCCTAGCAACCTTTCCCCAATGTAATATTAGATGTAGTTATGCATTTTCTCCCTCTCGGAAACCTCCCTAGCAACCTTTCCCCAATGTAATATTAGATGTAGTTATGCATTTTCTCCCTCTCGGAAACCTCCCTAGCAACCTTTCCCCAATGTAATATTAGATGTAGTTATGCATTTTCTCCCTCTCGGACACCTCCCTAGCAACCTTTCCCCAATGTAATACTAGATGTAGTAATGCATGCTCTCCCTCTCGGACACCTCCCTAGCAACCTTTCCCCAATGTAATATTAGATGTAGTTATGCATGCTCTCCCTCTCTGACACCTCCTTAGCAACCTTTCCCTAATGAAATATTACATGTAGTTATTTATGCTATCCCTCTCAGACACCTACCTAGCAACCTTTCCCCAATGTAATGCTAGATGTAGTTATGCATGCTCTCCCTCTCGGACACCTACCTAGCAACCTTTCCCCAATGTAATACTAGATGTAGTTATGCATGCTCTCAGACACCTACCTAGCAACCTTTCCCAAATGTAATACTATATGTAGTTTTGCATGCTCTCCCTTCCGGACACCTCCCTAGCAACCTTTCCCCAATGTATTACTTGATTTAGTTATGCATGCTCTCTGACACCTACCTAGCAACCTTTCCCCAATGTAATACTAGATGTAGTGATGCATGCTCTCCCTCTCGGACACCTCCCTAGCATCCTTTCCCCAATGTAATACAAGATGTAGTAATGCATGCTCTCCCTCTCGGACACCTCCCTAGAAACCGTTCCCCAACGTAATGCTAGATTTAGTTATGCATGCTCTCCCTCTCGGACACCTCCCTAGCAACCTTTCCCCAATGTAATATTAGATGTAGTTATGCATTTTCTCCCTCTCGGACACCTCCCTAGCAAACTTTCCCCAATGTAATATTAGATGTTGTTATGACTGCTCTCCCTCTCGGACACCTCCCTTGCAATCTTTCCCCAATGTAATACTAGATGTAGTTATGCATGCTCTCCCTCTCAGACACCTCCCTAGCAACCTTTCCCCAATGTAATATTAGATGTTGTTATGACTGCTCTCCCTATCGGACACCTCCCTTGCAATCTTTCCCCAATGTAATACTAGATGTAGTTATGCATGCTCTCCCTCTCGGACACCTCCCTAGCATCCTTTCCCCAATGTAATACAAGATGTAGTAATGCATGCTCTCCCTCTCGGACACCTCCCTAGAAACCGTTCCCCAATGTAATGCTAGATGTAGTTATGCATGCTCTCCCTCTCGGACACCTCCCTAGCAACCTTTCCCCAATGTAATATTAGATGTAGTTATGCATTTTCTCCCTCTCGGACACCTCCCTAGCAACCTTTATCCAATGTAATACTAGATGTAGTTATGCATATTCTCCCTTTCGGACACCTCCCTAGCAACCTTTCCCCAATGTAATACTAGATTTAGTTATGCATGCTCTCCCTCTCGGACACCTCCCTAGCAACCTTTCCCCAATGTAATACTAGATGTAGTTATGCATGCTCTCCCTCTCGGACACCTACCTAGCAACCTTTCCCCAATGTAATACTAGATGTAGTTATGCATGCTCTCGGACACCTACCTAGCACCTTTCCCAAATGTAATACTATATGTAGTTTTGAATGCTCTCCCTCTCGGACACCTCCCTAGCAACCTTTCCCCAATGTAATACTAGATGTAGTTATGCATGCTCTCTGACACCTACCTAGCAACCTTTCCCCAATGTAATACTAGATGTAGTGATGCATGCTCTCCCTCTCGGACACCTCCCTAGCATCCTTTCCCCAATGTAATACAAATTGTAGTAATGCATGCTCTCCCTCTCTGACACCTCCTTAGCAACCTTTCCCCAATGAAATATTACATGTAGTTATGCATGCTCTCCCTCTCGGACACCTACCTAGCAACCTTTCCCCAATGTAATGCTAGATGTAGTTATGCATGTTCTCCCTCTCGGACACCTCCCTAGCAACCTTTCCACAATGTAATATTAGATGTAGTTATGCATGCTCTCCCTCTCGGACACCTACCTAGCAACCTTTCCCCAATGTAATACTAGATGTAGTAATGCATGCTCTCCCTCTCGGACACCTCCCTAGAAACCATTCCCCAATGTAACATTAGCTGTAGTTATTTATGCTATCCCTCTCAGACACCTACCTAGCAACCTTTCCCCAATGTAATACTAGATGTAGTTATGCATGCTCTCCCTCTCGGACACCTACCTAGCAACCTTTCCCCAATGTAATACTAGATGTAGTTATGCATGCTCTCAGACACCTACCTAGCAACCTTTCCCAAATGTAATACTATATGTAGTTTTGCATGCTCTCCCTTCCGGACACCTCCCTAGCAACCTTTCCCCAATGTATTACTTGATTTAGTTATGCATGCTCTCTGACACCTACCTAGCAACCTTTCCCCAATGTAATACTAGATGTAGTGATGCATGCTCTCCCTCTCGGACACCTCCCTAGCATCCTTTCCCCAATGTAATACAAGATGTAGTAATGCATGCTCTCCCTCTCGGACACCTCCCTAGAAACCGTTCCCCAACGTAATGCTAGATTTAGTTATGCATGCTCTCCCTCTCGGACACCTCCCTAGCAACCTTTCCCCAATGTAATATTAGATGTAGTTATGCATTTTCTCCCTCTCGGACACCTCCCTAGCAAACTTTCCCCAATGTAATATTAGATGTTGTTATGACTGCTCTCCCTCTCGGACACCTCCCTTGCAATCTTTCCCCAATGTAATACTAGATGTAGTTATGCATGCTCTCCCTCTCAGACACCTCCCTAGCAACCTTTCCCCAATGTAATATTAGATGTTGTTATGACTGCTCTCCCTATCGGACACCTCCCTTGCAATCTTTCCCCAATGTAATACTAGATGTAGTTATGCATGCTCTCCCTCTCGGACACCTCCCTAGCATCCTTTCCCCAATGTAATACAAGATGTAGTAATGCATGCTCTCCCTCTCGGACACCTCCCTAGAAACCGTTCCCCAATGTAATGCTAGATGTAGTTATGCATGCTCTCCCTCTCGGACACCTCCCTAGCAACCTTTCCCCAATGTAATATTAGATGTAGTTATGCATTTTCTCCCTCTCGGACACCTCCCTAGCAACCTTTATCCAATGTAATACTAGATGTAGTTATGCATATTCTCCCTTTCGGACACCTCCCTAGCAACCTTTCCCCAATGTAATACTAGATTTAGTTATGCATGCTCTCCCTCTCGGACACCTCCCTAGCAACCTTTCCCCAATGTAATACTAGATGTAGTTATGCATGCTCTCCCTCTCGGACACCTACCTAGCAACCTTTCCCCAATGTAATACTAGATGTAGTTATGCATGCTCTCGGACACCTACCTAGCACCTTTCCCAAATGTAATACTATATGTAGTTTTGAATGCTCTCCCTCTCGGACACCTCCCTAGCAACCTTTCCCCAATGTAATACTAGATGTAGTTATGCATGCTCTCTGACACCTACCTAGCAACCTTTCCCCAATGTAATACTAGATGTAGTGATGCATGCTCTCCCTCTCGGACACCTCCCTAGCATCCTTTCCCCAATGTAATACAAATTGTAGTAATGCATGCTCTCCCTCTCTGACACCTCCTTAGCAACCTTTCCCCAATGAAATATTACATGTAGTTATGCATGCTCTCCCTCTCGGACACGTCTAGCAACCTTTCCCCAATGTAATTTTAGATGTAGTTATGCATTTTCTCCCTCTCGGACACCTCCCTAGCAACCTTTCCCCAATGTAATACTAGATGTAGTTATGCATGCTCTCCCTCTCGGACACCTCCCTAGCAACCTTTCCCCAATGTAATATTAGATGTAGTTATGCATTTTCTCCCTCTCGGACACCTCCCTAGCAACCTTTCCCCAATGTAATATTAGATGTAGTTATGCATTTTCTCCCTCTCGGAAACCTCCCTAGCAACCTTTCCCCAATGTAATATTAGATGTAGTTATGCATTTTCTCCCTCTCGGACACCTCCCTAGCAACCTTTCCCCAATGTAATACTAGATGTAGTTATGCATGCTCTCCCTCTCGGACACCTCCCTAGCAATCTTTCCCCAATGTAATATTAGATGTAGTTATGCATGCTCTCCCTCTCTGACACCTCCTTAGCAACCTTTCCCCAATGAAATATTACATGTAGTTATGCATGCTCTCCCTCTCGGACACCTACCTAGCAACCTTTCCCAAATGTAATACTATATGTAGTTTTGCATACTCTCCCTTCCGGACACCTCCCTAGCAACCTTTCCCCAATGTATTACTTGATTTAGTTATGCATGCTCTCTGACACCTACCTAGCAACCTTTCCCCAATGTAATACTAGATGTAGTTATGCATGCTCTCCCTCTCGGACACCTCCCTAGCAATCTTTCCCCAATGTAATATTAGATGTAGTTATGCATGCTCTCCCTCTCTGACACCTCCTTAGCAACCTTTCCCCAATGAAATATTACATGTAGTTATGCATGCTCTCCCTCTCGGACACCTACCTAGCAACCTTTCCCAAATGTAATACTATATGTAGTTTTGCATACTCTCCCTTCCGGACACCTCCCTAGCAACCTTTCCCCAATGTATTACTTGATTTAGTTATGCATGCTCTCTGACACCTACCTAGCAACCTTTCCCCAATGTAATACTAGATGTAGTGACGCATGCTCTCCCTCTCGGACACCTCCCTAGCATCCTTTCCCCAATGTAATACTAGATGTAGTAATGCATGCTCTCCCTCTCGGACACCTCCCTAGAAACCGTTCCCCAACGTAATGCTAGATTTAGTTATGCATGCTCTCCCTCTCGGACACCTCCCTAGCAACCTTTCCCCAATGTAATATTAGATGTAGGTATGCATTTTCTCCCTCTCGGACACCTCCCTAGCAACCTTTCCCTAATGTAATGCTAGATGTAGTTATGCATGTTCTCCCTCTCGGACACCTCCCTAGCAACCTTTCCACAATGTAATATTAGATGTAATTATGCATGCTCTCCCTCTCGGACACCTCCCTAGCAACCTTTCCCCAATGTAATACTAGATGTAGTTATGCATAATCTCACTTTCGGACACCTACCTAGCAACCTTTCCCCAATGTAATACTAGATGTAGTTATGCATGCTCTCGGACACCTACCTAGCAACCTTTCCCAAATGTAATACTATATGTAGTTTTGCATGCTCTCCCTACCGGACACCTCCCTAGCAACCTTTCCCCAATGTATTACTAGATGTAGTTATGCATGCTCTCCCTACCGGACACCTCCCTAGCAACCTTTCCCCAATGTAATACTAGATGTAGTTATGCATGCTCTCCCTCTCGGACACCTACCTAGCAACCTTTCCCCAATGTAATACTAGATGTAGTTATGCATGCTCTCACTTTCGGACTCCTCCCTAGCAACCTTTCCCCAATGTAATATTAGATGTTGTTATGACTGCTCTCCCTCTCGGACACCTCCCTTGCAATCTTTCCCCAATGTAATACTAGATGTAGTTATGCATGCTCTCCCTCTCAGACACCTCCCTAGCAACGTTTCCCCAATGTAATATTAGATGTTGTTATGACTGCTCTCCCTATCGGACACCTCCCTTGCAATCTTTCCCCAATGTAATACTAGATGTAGTTATGCATGCTCTCCCTCTCGGACACCTCCCTAGCAACCTTTCCCCAATGTAATACTAGATGTAGTTATGCATGCTCTCCCTCTCGGACACCGCCCTAGAACCTTTACCCAAATGTAATATTAGATGTTGTTATGCCTGCTCTCCCTCTCAGACACCTACCTAGCAACCTTTCCACAATGTAATATTAGATGTTGTTATGACTGCTCTCCCTCTCGGACACCTACCTTGCAATCTTTCCCCAATGTAATACTAGATGTAGTTATGCCTGCTCTCTGACACCTCCCTAGCATCCTTTCCCCAATGTAATACAAGATGTAATAAAGCATGCTCTCCCTCTCGGACACCTCCCTAGAAACCGTTCCCCAATGTAATGCTAGATTTAGTTATGCATAATCTCCCTCTCGGACACCTCCCTAGCAACCTTTCCCCAATGTAATATTAGATGTAGTTATGCATTTTCTCCCTCTCGGACACCTCCCTAGCAACCTTTATCCAATGTAATACTAGATGTAGTTATGCATGCTCTCCCTTTCGGACACCTCCCTAGCAACCTTTCCCCAATGTAATACTAGATTTAGTTATGCATGCTCTCCCTCTCGGACACCTCCCTAGCAACCTTTCCCCAATGTAATACTAGATGTAGTTATGCATGCTCTCCCTCTCGGACACCTCCCTAGCAACCTTTCCCAAATGTAATACTAGATGTTGTTATGCATGCTCTCCCTCTCGGACACCGCCCTAGAACCTTTACCCAATGTAATATTAGATGTTGTTATGCCTGCTCTCCCTCTCGGACACCTCCCTAGCAACCTTTCCCCAATGTAATATTAGATGTTGTTATGCCTGCTCTCCCTCTCGGACACCTCCCTAGCAACCTTTCCCCAATGTAATACTAGATGTAGTGATGCATGCTCTCCCTCTCGGACACCTCCCTAGCATCCTTTCCCCAATGTAATACAAGATGTAGTAATGCATGCTCTCCCTCTCGGACACCTCCCTAGAAACCGTTCCCCAATGTAATGCTAGATGTAGTTATGCATTTTCTCCCATTCGGACACCTCCCTAGCAACCTTTCCCCAATGTAATATTAGATGTAGTTATGCATTTTCTCCCTTTCTGACACCTCCTTCGCAACCTTTCCCCAATGAAATATTACATGTAGTTATGCCTGCTCTCCCTCTCGGACACCTTCCTAGCAACCTTTCCCCAATGTAATACTAGATGTAGTTATGCATGCTCTCCCTTCCGGACACCTACCTAGCAACCTTTCCCCAATGTATTACTAGATGTAGTTATGCATGCTCTCCCTCTCGGACACCTACCTAGCAACCTTTCCCCAATGTAATGCTAGATGTAGTTATGCATGCTCTCCCTCTCGGACACCTCCCTAGCAACCTTTCCCCAATGTAATACTAGATGTAGTTATGCATGCTCTCGGACTCCTCCCTACCAACCTTTCCCCAATGTAATACTAGATGTAGTTATGCATGCTCTCGGACACCTCCCTAGCAACCTTTCCCCAATGTAATGCTAGATGTAGTTATGCATGCTCTCGGACACCTACCTAGCAACCTTTCCCAAATGTAATACTATATGTAGTTTTGCATGCTCTCCCTCTCGGACACCTCCCTAGCAACCTTTCCCCAATGTAATACTAGATGTAGTTATGCATGCTCTCCCTCTCGGACACCTACCTAGCAACCTTTCCCCAATGTAATACTAGATGTAGTTATGCATGCTCTCCCTCTCGGACACCTACCTAGCAACCTTTCCCCAATGTATTACTAGATTTAGTTATGCATGCTCTCTGACACCTACCTAGCAACCTTTCCCCAATGTAATACTAGATGTAGTTATTTATGCTCTCCCTCTCGGACACCTACCTAGCAACCTTTCCCCAATGTAATGCTAGATGTAGTTATGCATGCTCTCCCTCTCGGACACCTCCCTAGCAACCTTTCCCCAATGTAATACTAGATGTATTTATGCATGCTCTCGGACTCCTCCCTAGCAACCTTTCCCCAATGTAATACTAGATGTAGTTATGCATGCTCTCGGACACCTCCCTAGCAACCTTTCCCCAATATAATGCTAGATGTAGTTATGCATGCTCTCGGACACCTACCTAGCAACCTTTCCCAAATGTAATACTATATGTAGTTTTGCATGCTCTCCCTCTCGGACACCTCCCTAGCAACCTTTCCCCAATGTAATACTAGATGTAGTTATGCATGCTCTCCCTCTCGGACACCTACCTAGCACCTTTCCCAAATGTAATACTATATGTAGTTTTGAATGCTCTCCCTCTCGGACACCTCCCTAGCAACCTTTCCCAAATGTAATACTAGATGTAGTTATGCATGCTCTCTGACACCTACCTAGCAACCTTTCCCCAATGTAATACTAGATGTAGTGATGCATGCTCTCCCTCTCGGACACCTCCCTAGCATCCTTTCCCCAATGTAATACAAATTGTAGTAATGCATGCTCTCCCTCTCTGACACCTCCTTAGCAACCTTTCCCCAATGAAATATTACATGTAGTTATGCATGCTCTCCCTCTCGGACACGTCTAGCAACCTTTCCCCAATGTAATTTTAGATGTAGTTATGCATTTTCTCCCTCTCGGACACCTCCCTAGCAACCTTTCCCCAATGTAATATTAGATGTAGTTATGCATTTTCTCCCTCTCGGAAACCTCCCTAGCAACCTTTCCCCAATGTAATATTAGATGTAGTTATGCATTTTCTCCCTCTCGGACACCTCCCTAGCAACCTTTCCCCAATGTAATACTAGATGTAGTTATGCATGCTCTCCCTCTCGGACACCTCCCTAGCAACCTTTCCCCAATGTAATATTAGATGTAGTTATGCATGCTCTCCCTCTCTGACACCTCCTTAGCAACCTTTCCCCAATGAAATATTACATGTAGTTATGCATGCTCTCCCTCTCGGACACCTACCTAGCAACCTTTCCCAAATGTAATACTATATGTAGTTTTGCATACTCTCCCTTCCGGACACCTCCCTAGCAACCTTTCCCCAATGTATTACTTGATTTAGTTATGCATGCTCTCTGACACCTACCTAGCAACCTTTCCCCAATGTAATACTAGATGTAGTGATGCATGCTCTCCCTCTCGGACACCTCCCTAGCATCCTTTCCCCAATGTAATACTAGATGTAGTAATGCATGCTCTCCCTCTCGGACACCTCCCTAGAAACCGTTCCCCAACGTAATGCTAGATTTAGTTATGCATACTCTCCCTCTCGGACACCTCCCTAGCAACCTTTCCCCAATGTAATATTAGATGTAGTTATGCATTTTCTCCCTCTCGGACACCTCCCTAGCAACCTTTCCCTAATGTAATGCTAGATGTAGTTATGCATGTTCTCCCTCTCGGACACCTCCCTAGCAACCTTTCCACAATGTAATATTAGATGTAATTATGCATGCTCTCCCTCTCGGACACCTCCCTAGCAACCTTTCCCCAATGTAATACTAGATGTAGTTATGCATAATCTCACTTTCGGACACCTACCTAGCAACCTTTCCCCAATGTAATACTAGATGTAGTTATGCATGCTCTCGGACACCTACCTAGCAACCTTTCCCAAATGTAATACTATATGTAGTTTTGCATGCTCTCCCTACCGGACACCTCCCTAGCAACCTTTCCCCAATGTATTACTAGATGTAGTTATGCATGCTCTCCCTACCGGACACCTCCCTAGCAACCTTTCCCCAATGTAATACTAGATGTAGTTATGCATGCTCTCCCTCTCGGACACCTACCTAGCAACCTTTCCCCAATGTAATACTAGATGTAGTAATGCATGCTCTCACTTTCGGACTCCTCCCTAGCAACCTTTCCCCAATGTAATATTAGATGTAGTTATGCATGCTCTCGGACTCCTCCCTAGCAACCTTTCCCCAATGTAATATTAGATGTAGTTATGCATTTTCTCCCTCTCGGACACCTCCCTAGCAACCTTTCCCCAATGTAATATTAGATGTAGTTATGCATTTTCTCCCTCTCGGAAACCTCCCTAGCAACCTTTCCCCAATGTAATATTAGATGTAGTTATGCATTTTCTCCCTCTCGGACACCTCCCTAGCAACCTTTCCCCAATGTAATACTAGATGTAGTTATGCATGCTCTCCCTCTCGGACACCTCCCTAGCAACCTTTCCCCAATGTAATATTAGATGTAGTTATGCATGCTCTCCCTCTCTGACACCTCCTTAGCAACCTTTCCCCAATGAAATATTACATGTAGTTATGCATGCTCTCCCTCTCGGACACCTACCTAGCAACCTTTCCCAAATGTAATACTATATGTAGTTTTGCATACTCTCCCTTCCGGACACCTCCCTAGCAACCTTTCCCCAATGTATTACTTGATTTAGTTATGCATGCTCTCTGACACCTACCTAGCAACCTTTCCCCAATGTAATACTAGATGTAGTGATGCATGCTCTCCCTCTCGGACACCTCCCTAGCATCCTTTCCCCAATGTAATACTAGATGTAGTAATGCATGCTCTCCCTCTCGGACACCTCCCTAGAAACCGTTCCCCAACGTAATGCTAGATTTAGTTATGCATACTCTCCCTCTCGGACACCTCCCTAGCAACCTTTCCCCAATGTAATATTAGATGTAGTTATGCATTTTCTCCCTCTCGGACACCTCCCTAGCAACCTTTCCCTAATGTAATGCTAGATGTAGTTATGCATGTTCTCCCTCTCGGACACCTCCCTAGCAACCTTTCCACAATGTAATATTAGATGTAATTATGCATGCTCTCCCTCTCGGACACCTCCCTAGCAACCTTTCCCCAATGTAATACTAGATGTAGTTATGCATAATCTCACTTTCGGACACCTACCTAGCAACCTTTCCCCAATGTAATACTAGATGTAGTTATGCATGCTCTCGGACACCTACCTAGCAACCTTTCCCAAATGTAATACTATATGTAGTTTTGCATGCTCTCCCTACCGGACACCTCCCTAGCAACCTTTCCCCAATGTATTACTAGATGTAGTTATGCATGCTCTCCCTACCGGACACCTCCCTAGCAACCTTTCCCCAATGTAATACTAGATGTAGTTATGCATGCTCTCCCTCTCGGACACCTACCTAGCAACCTTTCCCCAATGTAATACTAGATGTAGTTATGCATGCTCTCACTTTCGGACTCCTCCCTAGCAACCTTTCCCCAATGTAATATTAGATGTTGTTATGACTGCTCTCCCTCTCGGACACCTCCCTTGCAATCTTTCCCCAATGTAATACTAGATGTAGTTATGCATGCTCTCCCTCTCAGACACCTCCCTAGCAACCTTTCCCCAATGTAATATTAGATGTTGTTATGACTGCTCTCCCTATCGGACACCTCCCTTGCAATCTTTCCCCAATGTAATACTAGATGTAGTTATGCATGCTCTCCCTCTCGGACACCTCCCTAGCAACCTTTCCCCAATGTAATACTAGATGTAGTTATGCATGCTCTCCCTCTCGGACACCGCCCTAGAACCTTTACCCAAATGTAATATTAGATGTTGTTATGCCTGCTCTCCCTCTCAGACACCTACCTAGCAACCTTTCCACAATGTAATATTAGATGTTGTTATGACTGCTCTCCCTCTCGGACACCTACCTTGCAATCTTTCCCCAATGTAATACTAGATGTAGTTATGCCTACTCTCTGACACCTCCCTAGCATCCTTTCCCCAATGTAATACAAGATGTAATAATGCATGCTCTCCCTCTCGGACACCTCCCTAGAAACCGTTCCCCAATGTAATGCTAGATTTAGTTATGCATAATCTCCCTCTCGGACACCTCCCTAGCAACCTTTCCCCAATGTAATATTAGATGTAGTTATGCATTTTCTCCCTCTCGGACACCTCCCTAGCAACCTTTATCCAATGTAATACTAGATGTAGTTATGCATGCTCTCCCTTTCGGACACCTCCCTAGCAACCTTTCCCCAATGTAATACTAGATTTAGTTATGCATGCTCTCCCTCTCGGACACCTCCCTAGCAACCTTTCCCCAATGTAATACTAGATCTAGTTATGCATGCTCTCCCTCTCGGACACCTCCCTAGCAACAATTCCCAAATGTAATACTAGATGTTGTTATGCATGCTCTCCCTCTCGGACACCGCCCTAGAACCTTTACCCAATGTAATATTAGATGTTGTTATGCCTGCTCTCCCTCTCGGACACCTCCCTAGCAACCTTTCCCCAATGTAATATTAGATGTTGTTATGCCTGCTCTCCCTCTCGGACACCTCCCTAGCAACCTTTCCCCAATGTAATACTAGATGTAGTGATGCATGCTCTCCCTCTCGGACACCTCCCTAGCATCCTTTCCCCAATGTAATACAAGATGTAGTAATGCATGCTCTCCCTCTCGGACACCTCCCTAGAAACCGTTCCCCAATGTAATATTAGATGTAGTTATGCATTTTCTCCCTCTCGGACACCTCCCTAGCAACCTTTCCCCAATGTAATATTAGATGTAGTTATGCATTTTCTCCCTCTCGGAAACCTCCCTAGCAACCTTTCCCCAATGTAATATTAGATGTAGTTATGCATTTTCTCCCTCTCGGACACCTCCCTAGCAACCTTTCCCCAATGTAATACTAGATGTAGTTATGCATGCTCTCCCTCTCGGACACCTCCCTAGCAACCTTTCCCCAATGTAATATTAGATGTAGTTATGCATGCTCTCCCTCTCTGACACCTCCTTAGCAACCTTTCCCCAATGAAATATTACATGTAGTTATGCATGCTCTCCCTCTCGGACACCTACCTAGCAACCTTTCCCAAATGTAATACTATATGTAGTTTTGCATACTCTCCCTTCCGGACACCTCCCTAGCAACCTTTCCCCAATGTATTACTTGATTTAGTTATGCATGCTCTCTGACACCTACCTAGCAACCTTTCCCCAATGTAATACTAGATGTAGTGATGCATGCTCTCCCTCTCGGACACCTCCCTAGCATCCTTTCCCCAATGTAATACTAGATGTAGTAATGCATGCTCTCCCTCTCGGACACCTCCCTAGAAACCGTTCCCCAACGTAATGCTAGATTTAGTTATGCATACTCTCCCTCTCGGACACCTCCCTAGCAACCTTTCCCCAATGTAATATTAGATGTAGTTATGCATTTTCTCCCTCTCGGACACCTCCCTAGCAACCTTTCCCTAATGTAATGCTAGATGTAGTTATGCATGTTCTCCCTCTCGGACACCTCCCTAGCAACCTTTCCACAATGTAATATTAGATGTAATTATGCATGCTCTCCCTCTCGGACACCTCCCTAGCAACCTTTCCCCAATGTAATACTAGATGTAGTTATGCATAATCTCACTTTCGGACACCTACCTAGCAACCTTTCCCCAATGTAATACTAGATGTAGTTACGCATGCTCTCGGACACCTACCTAGCAACCTTTCCCAAATGTAATACTATATGTAGTTTTGCATGCTCTCCCTACCGGACACCTCCCTAGCAACCTTTCCCCAATGTATTACTAGATGTAGTTATGCATGCTCTCCCTACCGGACACCTCCCTAGCAACCTTTCCCCAATGTAATACTAGATGTAGTTATGCATGCTCTCCCTCTCGGACACCTACCTAGCAACCTTTCCCCAATGTAATACTAGATGTAGTTATGCATGCTCTCACTTTCGGACTCCTCCCTAGCAACCTTTCCCCAATGTAATATTAGATGTTGTTATGACTGCTCTCCCTCTCGGACACCTCCCTTGCAATCTTTCCCCAATGTAATACTAAATGTAGTTATGCATGCTCTCCCTCTCAGACACCTCCCTAGCAACCTTTCCCCAATGTAATATTAGATGTTGTTATGACTGCTCTCCCTATCGGACACCTCCCTTGCAATCTTTCCCCAATGTAATACTAGATGTAGTTATGCATGCTCTCCCTCTCGGACACCTCCCTAGCAACCTTTCCCCAATGTAATACTAGATGTAGTTATGCATGCTCTCCCTCTCGGACACCGCCCTAGAACCTTTACCCAAATGTAATATTAGATGTTGTTATGCCTGCTCTCCCTCTCAGACACCTACCTAGCAACCTTTCCACAATGTAATATTAGATGTTGTTATGACTGCTCTCCCTCTCGGACACCTACCTTGCAATCTTTCCCCAATGTAATACTAGATGTAGTTATGCCTGCTCTCTGACACCTCCCTAGCATCCTTTCCCCAATGTAATACAAGATGTAATAATGCATGCTCTCCCTCTCGGACACCTCCCTAGAAACCGTTCCCCAATGTAATGCTAGATTTAGTTATGCATAATCTCCCTCTCGGACACCTCCCTAGCAACCTTTCCCCAATGTAATATTAGATGTAGTTATGCATTTTCTCCCTCTCGGACACCTCCCTAGCAACCTTTATCCAATGTAATACTAGATGTAGTTATGCATGCTCTCCCTTTCGGACACCTCCCTAGCAACCTTTCCCCAATGTAATACTAGATTTAGTTATGCATGCTCTCCCTCTCGGACACCTCCCTAGCAACCTTTCCCCAATGTAATACTAGATGTAGTTATGCATGCTCTCCCTCTCGGACACCTCCCTAGCAACAATTCCCAAATGTAATACTAGATGTTGTTATGCATGCTCTCCCTCTCGGACACCGCCCTAGAACCTTTACCCAATGTAATATTAGATGTTGTTATGCCTGCTCTCCCTCTCGGACACCTCCCTAGCAACCTTTCCCCAATGTAATATTAGATGTTGTTATGCCTGCTCTCCCTCTCGGACACCTCCCTAGCAACCTTTCCCCAATGTAATACTAGATGTAGTGATGCATGCTCTCCCTCTCGGACACCTCCCTAGCATCCTTTCCCCAATGTAATACAAGATGTAGTAATGCATGCTCTCCCTCTCGGACACCTCCCTAGAAACCGTTCCCCAATGTAATGCTAGATGTAGTTATGCATTTTCTCCCTTTCGGACACCTCCCTAGCAACCTTTCCCCAATGTAATATTAGATGTAGTTATGCATTTTCTCCCTTTCTGACACCTCCTTCGCAACCTTTCCCCAATGAAATATTACATGTAGTTATGCCTGCTCTCCCTCTCGGACACCTTCCTAGCAACCTTTCCCCAATGTAATACTAGATGTAGTTATGCATGCTCTCCGTTCCGGACACCTACCTAGCAACCTTTCCCCAATGTATTACTAGATGTAGTTATGCATGCTCTCCCTCTCGGACACCTACCTAGCAACCTTTCCCCAATGTAATGCTAGATGTAGTTATGCATGCTCTCCCTCTCGGACACCTCCCTAGCAACCTTTCCCCAATGTAATACTAGATGTAGTTATGCATGCTCTCGGACTCCTCCCTAGCAACCTTTCCCCAATGTAATACTAGATGTAGTTATGCATGCTCTCGGACACCTCCCTAGCAACCTTTCCCCAATATAATGCTAGATGTAGTTATGCATGCTCTCGGACACCTACCTAGCAACCTTTCCCAAATGTAATACTATATGTAGTTTTGCATGCTCTCCCTCTCGGACACCTCCCTAGCAACCTTTCCCCAATGTAATACTAGATGTAGTTATGCATGCTCTCCCTCTCGGACACCTACCTAGCAACCTTTCCCCAATGTAATACTAGATGTAGTTATGCATGCTCTCCCTCTCGGACACCTACCTAGCAACCTTTCCCCAATGTATTACTAGATTTAGTTATGCATGCTCTCTGACACCTACCTAGCAACCTTTCCCCAATGTAATACTAGATGTAGTTATTTATGCTCTCCCTCTCGGACACCTACCTAGCAACCTTTCCCCAATGTAATGCTAGATGTAGTTATGCATGCTCTCCCTCTCGGACACCTCCCTAGCAACCTTTCCCCAATGTAATACTAGATGTAGTTATGCATGCTCTCGGACTCCTCCCTAGCAACCTTTCCCCAATGTAATACTAGATGTAGTTATGCATGCTCTCGGACACCTCCCTAGCAACCTTTCCCCAATGTAATGCTAGATGTAGTTATGCATGCTCTCGGACACCTACCTAGCAACCTTTCCCAAATGTAATACTATATGTAGTTTTGCATGCTCTCCCTCTCGGACACCTCCCTAGCAACCTTTCCCCAATGTTATACTAGATGTAGTTATGCATGCTCTCCCTCTCGGACACCTACCTAGCAACCTTTCCCCAATGTAATACTAGATGTAGTTATGCATGCTCTCCCTCTCGGACACCTACCTAGCAACCTTTCCCCAATGTAATACTAGATGTAGTTATGCATGCTCTCCCTCTCGGATACCTACCTAGCAACCTTTCCCCAATGTAATACTAGATGTAGTTATGCATGCTCTCCCTCTCGGATACCTACCTAGCAACATTTCCCCAATGTAATACTAGATGTAGTTATGCATGCTCTCGGACACCTACCTAGCAACCTTTCCCCAATGTAATACTAGATGTAGTTATGCATGCTCTCGGACACCTCCCTAGCAACCTTTCCCCAATGTAATACTAGATGTAGTTATGCATGCTCTCGGACACCTCCCTAGCAACCTTTCCCCAATGTAATACTAGATGTAGTTATGCATGCTCTCGGACACCTACCTAGCAACCTTTCCCAAATGTAATACTATATGTAGTTTTGCATGCTCTCCCTCTCGGACACCTCCCTAGCAGCCTTTCCCCAATGTAATACTAGATGTAGTTATGCATGCTCTCCCTCTCGGACACCTACCTTGCAATCTTTCACCAATGTAATACTAGATGTAGTTATGCCTGCTCTCTGACACCTCCCTAGCATCCTTTCCCCAATGTAATACAAGATGTAATAATGCATGCTCTCCCTCTCGGACACCTCCCTAGAAACCGTTCCCCAATGTAATGCTAGATTTAGTTATGCATAATCTCCCTCTCGGACACCTCCCTAGCAACCTTTCCCCAATGTAATATTAGATGTAGTTATGCATTTTCTCCCTCTCGGACACCTCCCTAGCAACCTTTATCCAATGTAATACTAGATGTAGTTATGCATGCTCTCCCTTTCGGACACCTCCCTAGCAACCTTTCCCCAATGTAATACTAGATTTAGTTATGCATGCTATCCCTCTCGGACACCTCCCTAGCAACCTTTCCCTAATGTAATACTAGATGTAGTTATGCATGCTCTCCCTCTCGGACACCTCCCTAGCAACAATTCCCAAATGTAATACTAGATGTTGTTATGCATGCTCTCCCTCTCGGACACCGCCCTAGAACCTTTACCCAATGTAATATTAGATGTTGTTATGCCTGCTCTCCCTCTCGGACACCTCCCTAGCAACCTTTCCCCAATGTAATATTAGATGTTGTTATGCCTGCTCTCCCTCTCGGACACCTCCCTAGCAACCTTTCCCCAATGTAATACTAGATGTAGTGATGCATGCTCTCCCTCTCGGACACCTCCCTAGCATCCTTTCCCCAATGTAATACAAGATGTAGTAATGCATGCTCTCCCTCTCGGACACCTCCCTAGAAACCGTTCCCCAATGTAATGCTAGATGTAGTTATGCATTTTCTCCCTTTCGGACACCTCCCTAGCAACCTTTCCCCAATGAAATATTACATGTAGTTATGCCTGCTCTCCCTCTCGGACACCTTCCTAGCAACCTTTCCCCAATGTAATACTAGATGTAGTTATGCATGCTCTCCCTTCCGGACACCTACCTAGCAACCTTTCCCCAATGTATTACTAGATGTAGTTATGCATGCTCTCCCTCTCGGACACCTACCTAGCAACCTTTCCCCAATGTAATGCTAGATGTAGTTATGCATGCTCTCCCTCTCGGACACCTCCCTAGCAACCTTTCCCCAATGTAATACTAGATGTAGTTATGCATGCTCTCGGACTCCTCCCTAGCAACCTTTCCCCAATGTAATACTAGATGTAGTTATGCATGCTCTCGGACACCTCCATAGCAACCTTTCCCCAATGTAATGCTAGATGTAGTTATGCATGCTCTCGGACACCTACCTAGCAACCTTTCCCAAATGTAATACTATATGTAGTTTTGCATGCTCTCCCTCTCGGACACCTCCCTAGCAACCTTTCCCCAATGTAATACTAGATGTAGTTATGCATGCTCTCCCTCTCGGACACCTACCTAGCAACCTTTCCCCAATGTAATACTAGATGTAGTTATGCATGCTCTCCCTCTCGGACACCTACCTAGCAACCTTTCCCCAATGTATTACTAGATTTAGTTATGCATGCTCTCTGACACCTACCTAGCAACCTTTCCCCAATGTAATACTAGATGTAGTTATTTATGCTCTCCCTCTCGGACACCTACCTAGCAACCTTTCCCCAATGTAATGCTAGATGTAGTTATGCATGCTCTCCCTCTCGGACACCTCCCTAGCAACCTTTCCCCAATGTAATACTAGATGTAGTTATGCATGCTCTCGGACTCCTCCCTAGCAACCTTTCCCCAATGTAATACTAGATGTAGTTATGCATGCTCTCGGACACCTCCCTAGCAACCTTTCCCCAATGTAATACTAGATGTAGTTATGCATGCTCTCCCTCTCGGACACCTACCTAGCAACCTTTCCCCAATGTAATACTAGATGTAGTTATGCATGCTCTCCCTCTCGGACACCTACCTAGCAACCTTTCCCCAATGTAATACTAGATGTAGTTATGCATGCTCTCCCTCTCGGATACCTACCTAGCAACCTTTCCCCAATGTAATACTAGATGTAGTTATGCATGCTCTCCCTCTCGGATACCTACCTAGCAACATTTCCCCAATGTAATACTAGATGTAGTTATGCATGCTCTCGGACACCTACCTAGCAACCTTTCCCCAATGTAATACTAGATGTAGTTATGCATGCTCTCGGACACCTCCCTAGCAACCTTTCCCCAATGTAATACTAGATGTAGTTATGCATGCTCTCGGACACCTCCCTAGCAACCTTTCCCCAATGTAATACTAGATGTAGTTATGCATGCTCTCGGACACCTACCTAGCAACCTTTCCCAAATGTAATACTATATGTAGTTTTGCATGCTCTCCCTCTCGGACACCTCCCTAGCAGCCTTTCCCCAATGTAATACTAGATGTAGTTATGCATGCTCTCCCTCTCGGACACCTACCTAGCAACCTTTCCCCAATGTAATACTAGATGTAGTTATGCATGCTCTCCCTCTCGGACACCTACCTAGCAACCTTTCCCCAATGTAATACTAGATGTAGTTATGCATGCTCTCCCTCTCGGATACCTACCTAGCAACCTTTCCCCAATGTAATACTAGATTTAGTTATGCATGCTCTCCCTCTCGGACACCTCCCTAGCAACCTTTCCCCAATGTAATACTAGATGTAGTTATGCATGCTCTCCCTCTCGGACACCTACCTAGCAACCTTTCCCCAATGTAATACTATATGTAGTTTTGCATGCTCTCCCTTCCGGACACCTCCCTAGAAACCATTCCCCAATGTAATGCTAGATGTAGTTATGCATGCTCACGGACACCTACCTAGCAACCTTTCCCAAATGTAATACTATATGTAGTTTTGCATGCTCTCCCTTCCGGACACCTCCCTAGAAACCATTCCCCAATGTAATGCTAGATGTAGTTATGCATGCTCTCCCTCTCGGACACCTCCCTAGCAACCTTTCCCCAATTTAATTCTAGATGTAGTAATGCAAGCTCTCCCTCTCGGACACCTCCCTAGAAACCGTTCCCCAATGTAATGCTAGATGTAGTTATGCATGCTCTCCCTCTCGGACACCTCCCTAGAAACCATTCCCCAATGTAATGCTAGATGTAGTTATGCATGCTCTCCCTCTCGGACACCTCCCTAGAAACCGTTCCCCAATGTAATACTATATGTAGTTTTGCATGCTCTCCCTCTCGGACACCTCCCTAGAAACCGTTCCCCAATGTAATGCTAGATGTAGTTATGCATTTTCTCCCTCTCGGACACCTCCCTAGCAACCTTTCCCCAATGTAATATTACATGTAGTTATGCATGCTCTCCCTCTCGGACACCTCCCTAGCAACCTTTCCCCAATGTAATATTAGATGTAGTTATGCATGTTCTCCCTCTCGGACACCTCCCTAGCAACCTTTCCCCAATGTAATATTAGATGTAATTATGCATGCTCTCCCTTTCGGACACCTCCCTAGCAACCTTTCCCCAATGTAATACTAGGTTTAGTTATGCATGCTCTCCCTCTCGGACACCTCCCTAGCAACCTTTCCCCAATGTAATACTAGATGTAGTTATGCATGCTCTCCCTCTCGGACACCTACCTAGCAACCTTTCCCCAATGTAATACTAGATGTCGTTATGCATGCTCTCGGACACCTCCCTAGCAACCTTTCCCAAATGTAATACTATATGTAGTTTTGCATGCTCTCCCTTCCGGACACCTCCCTAGCAACCTTTCCCCAATGTAATACTAGATTTAGTTATGCATGCTCTCCTTCTAGGACACCTCCCTAGAAACCGTTCCCCAATGTTTTGCTAGATGTAGTTATGCATGCTCTCCCTCTCGGACACCTTCCTATCAACCTTTCCCCAATGTAATATTAGATGTAGTTATGCATTTTCTCCCTCTCGGACACCTCCCTAGCAACCTTTCCCCAATGTAATACTAGATGTAGTTATGCATTTTCTCCCTCTCGGACACCTCCCTAGCAACCTTTCCCCAATGTAATATTAGATGTAGTTATGCATGCTCTCCCTCTCTGACACCTCCTTAGCAACCTTTCCCCAATGAAATATTACATGTAGTTATGCATGCTCTCCCTCTCGGACACCTCCCTAGCAACCTTTCCCCAATGTAATACTAGATGTAGTTACGCATGCTCTCCCTTTCGGATACCTCCCTAGCAACCTTTCCCCAATGTAATATTAGATGTAGTTATGCATGCTCTCCCTCTCTGACACCTCCCTAGCAACCTTTCCCCAATGTAATATTAGATGTAGTTATGCATGCTCTCCCTCTCGGACACCTACCTAGCAACCTTTCCCCAATGTAATGCTAGATGTAGTTATGCATGTTCTCCCTCTCGGACACCTCCCTAGCAACCTTTCCCCAATGTAATACTAGATGTAGTTATGCATGCTCTCCCTCTCGGACACCTCCCTAGCAACCTTTCCCCAATGTAATACTAGATGTAGTTATGCATGCTCTCCCTCTCGGACACCTCCCTAGCAACCTTTCCCCAATGTAATATTAGATGTAGTTATGCATGCTCTCCCTCTCTGACACCTCCCTAGCAACCTTTCCCCAATGTAATATTAGATGTAGTTATGCATGCTCTCCCTCTCGGACACCTACCTAGCAACCTTTCCCCAATGTAATGCTAGATGTAGTTATGCATGTTCTCCCTCTCGGACACCTCCCTAGCAACCTTTCCCCAATGTAATATTAGATGTAATTATGCATGCTCTCCCTCTCGGACACCTCCCTAGCAAACCTTCCCCAATGTAATACTAGATGTAGTTATGCATAATCTCACTTTCGGACTCCTCCCTAGCAACCTTTCCAAAATGTAATACTAGATGTAGTTATGCATGCTCTCCCTCTCGGACACCTCCCTAGCAACCTTTCCCCAATGTAATACTAGATGTAGTTATGCATGCTCTCCCTCTCGGACACCTCCCTAGCAACCTTTCCCCAATGTAATATTAGATGTAGTTATGCATTTTCTCCCTCTCGGACACCTCCCTAGCAACCTTTATCCAATGTAATACTAGATGTAGTTATGCATGCTCTCACTTTCGGACACCTCCCTAGCAACCTTTCCCCAATGTAATACTATATTTAGTTATGCATGCTCTCCCTCTCGGACACCTCCCTAGCAGCCTTTCCCCAATGTAATACTAGATGTTGTTATGCCTGCTCTCCCTCTCGGACACCTCCCTTGCAATCTTTCCCCAATGTAATACTAGATGTAGTTATGCATGCTCTCCCTCTCGGACACCTCCCTAGCATCCTTTCCCCAATGTAATACAAGATGTAGTAATGCATGCTCTCCCTCTCGGATACCTCCCTAGAAACCGTTCCCCAATGTAATGCTAGATGTAGTTATGCATGCTCTCCCTCTCGGACACCGCCCTAGCAACCTTTCCCCAATGTAATATTAGATGTAGTTATGCATTTTCTCCCTCTCGGACACCTCCCTAGCAACCTTTATCCAATGTAATACTAGATGTAGTTATGCATGCTCTCACTTTCGGACACCTCCCTAGCAACCTTTCCCCAATGTAATACTAGATTTAGTTATGCATGCTCTCCCTCTCGGACACCTCCCTAGCAACCTTTCCCCAATGTAATACTAGATGTAGTTATGCATACTCTCCCTCTCGGACGCCTCCCTAGCAACCTTTCCCAAATGTAATACTAGATGTTGTTATGCATGCTCTCCCTCTCGGACACCTCCCTAGCAACCTTTCCCCAATGTAATATTAGATGTTGTTATGCATGCTCTCCCTCTCGGACACCTACCTAGCAACCTTTACCCAATGTAATATTAGATGTTGTTATACCTGCTCTCCCTCTCGGACACCTAACTAGCAACCTTTACCCAATGTAATATTAGATGTTGTTATACCTGCTCTCCCTCTCGGACACCTACCTAGCAACATTTCCCCAATGTAATACTAGATGTAGTTATGCATGCTCTCCCTTTCGGACACCTCCCTAGCAACCTTTCCCCAATGTAATACTAGATTTAGTTATGCATGCTCTCCCTCTCGGACACCTACCTAGCAACCTTTCCCCAATGTAATACTATATGTAGTTTTGCATGCTCTCCCTTCCGGACACCGCCCTAGCAACCTTTCCCCAATGTAATACTAGATGTAGTTATGCATGCTCTCGGACACCTACCTAGCAACCTTTCCCCAATGTAATAATAGATGTAGTGATGCATGCTCTCCCTCTCGGACACCTCCCTAGCATCCTTTCCCCAATGTAATACAAGATGTAGTAATGCATGCTCTCCCTCTCGGACACCTCCCTAGAAACCGTTCCCCAATGTAATGCTAGATGTAGTTATGCATGCTCTCCCTCTCGGACACCTCCCTAGCAACCTTTCCCCAATGTAATATTAGATGTAGTTATGCATTTTCTCCCTCTCGGACACCTCCCTAGCAACCTTTCCCCAATGTAATACTAGATGTAGTTATAAATGCTCTCCCTCTCGGACACCTACCTAGAAACCTTTCCCCAATGTAATACTAGATGTAGTTATGCATGATCTCCCTCTCGGACACCTACCTAGAAACCTTTCCCCAATGTAATACTAGATGTAGTTATGCATTCTCTCGGACACCTACCTAGCAACCTTTCCCCAATGTAATACTAGATGTAGTGATGCATGCTCTCCCTCTCGGACACCTCCCTAGCATCCTTTCCCCAATGTAATACAAGATGTAGTAATGCATGCTCTCCCTCTCGGACACCTCCCTAGAAACCGTTCCCCAATGTAATGCTAGATGTAGTTATGCATGCTCTCCCTCTCGGACACCTCCCTAGCAACCTTTCCCCAATGTAATATTAGATGTAGTTATGCATTTTCTCCCTCTCGGACACCTACCTAGCAACCTTTCCCCAATGTAATACTACATGTAGTTATGCATGCTCTCGGACACCAACCTAGCAACCTTTCCCCAATGTAATACTAGTTGTAGTGATGCATGCTCTCCCTCTCGGACACCTCCCTAGCATCCTTTCCCCAATGTAATACTAGATGTAGTTATGCATGCTCTCCCTCTCGGACACCTCCCTAGCAACCTTTCCCCAATGTAATACTAGATTTAGTTATGCATGATCTCCCTCTCTGACACCTCCCTAGCAACATTTCCCCAATGTAATACTAGATGTAGTTATGAATGCTCTCCCTCTCGGACACCTCCCTAGCAACCTTTCCCCAATGTAATACTAGATGTAGTTATGCATGCTCTCCCTCTCGGACACCTCCCTAGAACCTTTACCCAATGTAATATTAGATGTTGTTATGCCTGCTCTCCCTCTCGGACACCTCCCTAGCAACCTTTCCCCAATGTAATACTAGATGTTGTTATGCCTGCTCTCCCTCTCGGACACCTCCCTAGCAACCTTTCCCCAATGTAATACTAGATGTAGTTATGCATGCTCTCCCTCTCGGACACCTCCCTTGCAACCTTTCCCCAATGTAATACTAGATGTAGTTATGCATGCTCTCCCTCTCGGACACCTCCCTAGCAACCTTTCCCCAATGTAATATTTGATGTAGTTATGCATTTTCTCCCTCTCGGACACCTCCCTAGCAACCTTTCCCCAATGTAATACTAGATGTAGTTATGCATGCTCTCCCTCTCGGACACCTCCCTAGCAACCTTTCCCCAATGTAATATTTGATGTAGTTATGCATTTTCTCCCTCTCGGACACCTCCCTAGCAACCTTTCCCCAATGTAATACTAGATGTAGTTATGCATGCTCTCCCTCTCGGACACCTACCTAGAAACCTTTCCCCAATGTAATACTAGATGTAGTTATGCATGCTCTCGGACACCTACCTAGCAACCTTTCCCCAATGTAATACTATATGTAGTTTTGCATGCTCTCCCTTCCGGACACCGCCCTAGCAACCTTTCCCCAATGTAATACTAGATGTAGTTATGCATGCTCTCCCTCTCGGACACCTCCCTAGAAACCGTTCCCCAATGTAATGCTAGATGTAGTTATGCATGCTCTCCCTCTCGGACACCTCCCTAGCAACCTTTCCCCAATGTAATATTAGATGTAGTTATGCATTTTCTCCCTCTCGGACACCTCCCTAGCAACCTTTCCCCAATGTAATACTAGATGTAGCTATGCATGCTCTCCCTCTCGGACACCTCCCTAGCAACCTTTCCCCAATGTAATACTAGATGTAGTAATGCATGCTCTCCCTCTCGGACACCTCCCTAGCAACCTTTCCCCAATGTAATATTAGATGTAGTTATGCATTTTCTCCGTCTCGGACACCTCCCTAGCAACCTTTCCCCAATGTAATACTAGATGTAGTTATGCATGGTCTCGGACACCTACCTAGCAACCTTTCCCCAATGTAATACTAGTTGTAGTGATGCATGCTCTCCCTCTCGGACACCTCCCTAGCATCCTTTCCCCAATGTAATACTAGATGTAGTTATGCATGCTCTCCCTCTCGGACACCTCCCTAGCAACCTTTCCCCAATGTAATACTAGATTTAGTTATGCATGATCTCCCTCTCGGACACCTCCCTAGCAACCTTTCCCCAATGTAATACTAGATGTAGTTATGAATGCTCTCCCTCTCGGACACCTCCCTAGCAACCTTTCCCCAATGTAATACTAGATGTAGTTATGCATGCTCTCCCTCTCGGACACCGCCCTAGAACCTTTACCCAATGTAATATTAGATGTTGTTATGCCTGCTCTCCCTCTCGGACACCTCCCTAGCAACCTTTCCCCAATGTAATACTAGATGTTGTTATGCCTGCTCTCCCTCTCGGACACCTCCCTAGCAACCTTTCCCCAATGTAATACTAGATGTAGTTATGCATGCTCTCCCTTTCGGACACCTCCCTAGCAACCTTTCCCCAATGTAATACTAGATGTAGTTATGCATGCTCTCCCTTTCGGACACCTCCCTAGCAACCTTTCCCCAATGTAATACTAGATGTAGTTATGCATGCTCTCCCTATCGGACACCGCCCTAGAACCTTTACCCAATGTAATACTAGATGTAGTTATGCATGCTCTCCCTCTTGGACACCTCCCTAGCAACTTTTCCCCAATGTAATACTAGATGTAGTTATGCATGCTCTCCCTCTCGGACACCTACCTAGCAACCTTTCCCCAATGTAATACTAGATGTAGTTATGCATGCTCTCTGACACCTACCTAGCAACCTTTCCCCAATGTAATACTAGATGTAGTTATGCATGCTCTCCCTCTGGGACACCTCCTTAGCAAGATTTCCCCAATGTAATTTTAGATGTAGTTATATATGTTCTGCCTTTCGGACACCTCCCTAGCAAACTTTCCCCAATGTAATATTAGATGTAGTTATGCATGCTCTCCCTCTCGGACACCTCCCTAGCAACCTTTCCCCAATGTAATACTAGATGTAGTTATGCATGCTCTCGGACACCTACCTAGCAACCTTTCCCCAATGTAATACTAGATGTAGTGATGCATGCTCTCCCTCTCGGACACCTCCCTAGCATCCTTTCCCCAATGCAATACAAGATGTAGTAATGCATGCTCTCCCTCTCGGACACCTCCCTAGAAACCGTTCCCCAATGTAATGCTAGATGTAGTTATGCATGCTCTCCCTCTCGGACACCTCCCTAGCAACCTTTCCCCAATGTAATATTAGATGTAGTTATGCATTTTCTCCCTCTCGGACACCTCCCTAGCAACCTTTCCCCAATGTAATACTAGATGTAATTATGCATGCTCTCCCTTTCGGATACCTCCCTAGCAACCTTTCCCCAATGTAATACTAGATTTAGTTATGCATGCTCTCCCTCTCGGACACCTCCCTAGCAACCTTTCCCCAATGTAATACTAGATGTAGTTATGCATGCTCTCCCTCTCGGACACCTACCTAGCAACCTTTCCCCAATGTAATGCTAGATGTAGTTATGCATGTTCTCCCTCTCGGACACCTCCCTAGCAACCTTTCCCCAATGTAATATTAGATGTAGTTATGCATGCTCTCCCTCTCGGACACCTCCCTAGCAACCTTTCCCCAATGTAATACTAGATGTAGTTATGCATGCTCTCCCTCTCGGACACCTCCCTAGAAACCGTTCCCCAATGTAATGCTAGATGTAGTTTTGCATGCTCTCCCTCTCGGACACCTCCCTAGCAACCTTTCCCCAATGTAATATTAGATGTAGTTATGCATTTTCTCCCTCTCGGACACCTCCCTAGCAACCTTTCCCCAATGTAATACTAGATGTAGTTATGCATGCTCTCCCTCTCGGACACCTACCTAGAAACCTTTCCCCAATGTAATACTAGATGTAGTTATGCATGCTCTCGGACACCTACCTAGCAACCTTTCCCCAATGTAATACTATATGTAGTTTTGCATGCTCTCCCTCTCGGACACCTCCCTAGCATCCTTTCCCCAATGTAATAGAAGATGTAGTAATGCATGCTCTCCCTCTCGGACACCTCCCTAGCAACCTTTCCCCAATGTAATATTAGATGTAGTTATGCATTTTCTCCCTCTCGGACACCTCCCTAGCAACCTTTCCCCAATGTAATACTAGATGTAGTTATGCATGCTCTCCCTCTCGGACACCTACCTAGAAACCTTTCCCCAATGTAATACTAGATGTAGTTATGCATGCTCTCGGACACCTACCTAGCAACCTTTCCCCAATGTAATACTAGATGTAGTGATGCATGCTCTCCCTCTCGGACACCTCCCTAGCATCCTTTCCCCAATGTAATAGAAGATGTAGTAATGCATGCTCTCCCTCTCGGACACCTCTCTAGAAAAATTTCCCCAATGTAATGCTAGATGTAGTTATGCATGCTCTCCCTCTCGGACACCTCCCTAGCAACCTTTCCCCAATGTAATATTAGATGTAGTTATGCATTTTCTCCCTCTCGGACACCTCCCTAGCAACCTTTCCCCAATGTAATACTAGATGTAGTTATGCATGGTCTCGGACACCTACCTAGCAACCTTTCCCCAATGTAATACTAGTTGTAGTGATGCATGCTCTCCCTCTCGGACACCTCCCTAGCATCCTTTCCCCAATGTAATACTAGATGTAGTTATGCATGCTCTCCCTCTCGGACACCTCCCTAGCAACCTTTCCCCAATGTAATACTAGATTTAGTTATGCATGATCTCCCTCTCGGACACCTCCCTAGCAACCTTTCCCCAATGTAATACTAGATGTAGTTATGAATGCTCTCCCTCTCGGACACCTCCCTAGCAACCTTTCCCCAATGTAATACTAGATGTAGTTATGCATGCTCTCCCTCTCGGACACCGCCCTAGAACCTTTACCCAATGTAATATTAGATGTTGTTATGCCTGCTCTCCCTCTCGGACACCTCCCTAGCAACCTTTCCCCAATGTAATACTAGATGTTGTTATGCCTGCTCTCCCTCTCGGACACCTCCCTAGCAACCTTTCCCCAATGTAATACTAGATGTAGTTATGCATGCTCTCCCTCTCGGACACCTACCTAGCAACATTTCCCCAATGTATTACTAGATGTAGTTATGCATGCTCTCACTTTCGGACTCCTACCTAGCAACCTTTCCCCAATGTAATATTAGATGTTGTTATGACTGCTCTCCCTCTCGGACACCTCCCTTGCAATCTTTCCCCAATGTAATACTAGATGTAGTTATGCATGCTCTCCCTCTCGGACACCTCCCTAGAAACCGTTCCCCAATGTAATGCTAGATGTAGTTTTGCATGCTCTCCCTCTCGGACACCTCCCTAGCAACCTTTCCCCAATGTAATATTAGATGTAGTTATGCATTTTCTCCCTCTCGGACACCTCCCTAGCAACCTTTCCCCAATGTAATACTAGATGTAGTTATGCATGCTCTCCCTCTCGGACACCTACCTAGAAACCTTTCCCCAATGTAATACTAGATGTAGTTATGCATGCTCTCGGACACCTACCTAGCAACCTTTCCCCAATGTAATACTATATGTAGTTTTGCATGCTCTCCCTCTCGGACACCTCCCTAGCATCCTTTCCCCAATGTAATAGAAGATGTAGTAATGCATGCTCTCCCTCTCGGACACCTCCCTAGCAACCTTTCCCCAATGTAATATTAGATGTAGTTATGCATTTTCTCCCTCTCGGACACCTCCCTAGCAACCTTTCCCCAATGTAATACTAGATGTAGTTATGCATGCTCTCCCTCTCGGACACCTACCTAGAAACCTTTCCCCAATGTAATACTAGATGTAGTTATGCATGCTCTCGGACACCTACCTAGCAACCTTTCCCCAATGTAATACTAGATGTAGTGATGCATGCTCTCCCTCTCGGACACCTCCCTAGCATCCTTTCCCCAATGTAATAGAAGATGTAGTAATGCATGCTCTCCCTCTCGGACACCTCTCTAGAAAAATTTCCCCAATGTAATGCTAGATGTAGTTATGCATGCTCTCCCTCTCGGACACCTCCCTAGCAACCTTTCCCCAATGTAATATTAGATGTAGTTATGCATTTTCTCCCTCTCGGACACCTCCCTAGCAACCTTTCCCCAATGTAATACTAGATGTAGTTATGCATGGTCTCGGACACCTACCTAGCAACCTTTCCCCAATGTAATACTAGTTGTAGTGATGCATGCTCTCCCTCTCGGACACCTCCCTAGCATCCTTTCCCCAATGTAATACTAGATGTAGTTATGCATGCTCTCCCTCTCGGACACCTCCCTAGCAACCTTTCCCCAATGTAATACTAGATTTAGTTATGCATGATCTCCCTCTCGGACACCTCCCTAGCAACCTTTCCCCAATGTAATACTAGATGTAGTTATGAATGCTCTCCCTCTCGGACACCTCCCTAGCAACCTTTCCCCAATGTTATACTAGATGTAGTTATGCATGCTCTCCCTCTCGGACACCGCCCTAGAACCTTTACCCAATGTAATATTAGATGTTGTTATGCCTGCTCTCCCTCTCGGACACCTCCCTAGCAACCTTTCCCCAATGTAATACTAGATGTTGTTATGCCTGCTCTCCCTCTCGGACACCTCCCTAGCAACCTTTCCCCAATGTAATACTAGATGTAGTTATGCATGCTCTCCCTCTCGGACACCTACCTAGCAACATTTCCCCAATGTATTACTAGATGTAGTTATGCATGCTCTCACTTTCGGACTCCTACCTAGCAACCTTTCCCCAATGTAATATTAGATGTTGTTATGACTGCTCTCCCTCTCGGACACCTCCCTTGCAATCTTTCCCCAATGTAATACTAGATGTAGTTATGCATGCTCTCCCTCTCAGACACCTCCCTAGCAACCTTTCCCCAATATAATATTAGATGTTGTTATGACTGCTCTCCCTATCGGACACCTCCCTTGCAATCTTTACCCAATGTAATACTAGATGTAGTTATGCATGCTCTCCCTCTCGGACACCTCCCTAGCAACCTTTCCCCAATGTAATACTAGATGTAGTTATGCATGTTCTCCCTCTCGGACACCGCCCTAGAACCTTTACCCAATATAATATTAGATGTTGTTATGACTGCTCTCCCTATCGGACACCTCCCTTGCAATCTTTACCCAATGTAATACTAGATGTAGTTATGCATGCTCTCCCTCTCGGACACCTCCCTAGCAACCTTTCCCCAATGTAATACTAGATGTAGTTATGCATGCTCTCCCTCTCGGACACCTCCCTAGGAACCTTTCCCCAATGTAATACTAGATGTAGTTATGCATGCTCTCCCTCTCGGACACCTACCTAGCAACATTTCCCCAATGTAATACTAGATGTAGTTATGCATGCTCTCGGACACCTCCCTAGCATCCTTTCCCCAATGTAATACAAGATGTAGTAATGCATGCTCTCCCTCTCGGACACCTCCCTAGAAACCGTTCCCCAATGTAATGCTAGATGTAGTTATGCATGCTCTCCCTCTCGGACACCTCCCTAGCAACCTTTCCCCGATGTAATATTAGATGTAGTTATTTATTTTCTCCCTCTCGTACACCTCCCTAGCAACCTTTATCCAATGTAATACTAGATGTAGTTATGCATGCTCTCCCTTTCGGACACCTCCCTAGCAACCTTTCCCCAATGTAATACTAGATTTAGTTATGCATGCTCTCCCTCTCGGACACCTCCCTAGCAACCTTTCCCCAATTTAATACTAGATGTAGTTATGCATGCTCTCCCTCTCGGAAACTTCCTTAGCAACCTTTCCCCAATGTAATACTAGATGTAGTTATGCATGCTCTCCCTCTCGGACACCTACCTAGCAACCTTTCCCCAATGTAATACTAGATGTAGTTATGCATGCTCTCGGACACCTACCTAGCAACCTTTCCCAAATGTAATACTATATGTAGTTTTGCATGCTCTCCCTTCCGGACACCTCCCTAGCAACCTTTCCCCAATGTATTACTAGATTTAGTTATGCATGGTCTCCCTCTCTGACACCTACCTAGCAACCTTTCCCCAATATAATACTAGATGTAGTGATGCATGCTCTCCCTCTCGGACACCTCCCTAGCATCCTTTCCCCAATGTAATACAAGATGTAGTAATGCATGCTCTCCCTCTCGGATACCTCCCTAGAAACCGTTCCCCAATGTAATACTAGATGTAGTTATGCATGGTCTCCCTCTCGGACACCTACCTAGCAACCTTTCCCCAATGTAATGCTAGATGTAGTTATGCATTGTAGCAAGTTTAGGGGTGTGGGGTTTCCACGTCTTCAAGCTCAATAACAAACAGACACAAACAGCGTAATTTCAAGGTAGTTGGGAATTTATTAGGGAAATAAGTCCCTAGGTGGGAAAGGAAAAGGGGGGGTTTTAGCTACCAGTTCACAGTCCACAGTTGGTTGTGGATGTCCATTAATCCAAGGGTAAATCCACAGCACTTTTCTCAGCCAGTCCAATTCAGTACACAGGGTTAAATCCTCCTTCCTAGTTATACAGCTCACCACTTAACTTGTCACACTCTCTGTTACACACCTCTCTCTCTCTCTTCCAGTCTGCTTCCCTTCTTATCCACAAACACTCAATCACTTAATGATTCACACCTTCTCGTTAGTGCAGGAAGTCCCTATAAGGCTCGGGGGTGGAGCCAACGGGCTGCCAGATATCTTCCCTCAATGACCACTCCCCTCACCTCTCCCTGCCGTCTGCCACACACCTCCCCCCTCAGCTCCGACCGGGAGGGAGGGGCGGTCCAGCCCCCAAGAGTGTCCTTCCTGGAAAGTGCATCGGCATTTCCATGGGTTGCATCTGATCTATGGATGACAGAGAAAGCAAAGGGTTGTAAGGATAAGAACCAGCGGGTCACCCTGGCGTTACTTTCCTTATTCCGGGACATCCATACTAGAGGAGCATGGTCCGTTACAAGGGTGAAGTGCCGTCCCAATAAGTAATATTTCAGTGACTCTAGGGCCCATTTGATGGCTAGACATTCTTTTTCCACCGTGGCGTATCTTTGTTCCCTTGGCAACAACTTCCGGCTTATGTACATGACTGGGTGTTCCTCACCTTCGTGTAGTTGTGATAAGACGGCCCCCACCCCTGTTTCGGACGCATCCGTCTGTACCACCAGTGGTTTGGAAAAGTCTGTGGTCGCCAGGACAGGTCCAGAGCACAGCGCACCCTTTAGGTCCTGAAAGGCCTTCTCCGTCTCCTCGGTCCACTTCACCTGGGTGGGCTGACGGTTCTTGAGCAGATCTGTCAGGGGACTGGCTAGCGAGGCATAATTGGGGATGAATCTTCGATAATAACTAGTCAACCCCTCAAACGTACGTACCTGCTTCTTGGTGAGGGGGCGTGGCCAGTCCCGGATCGCTTCCACTTTCTTCGCCTGGGGCTTGACACACCCCCTCCCGACTGTGTACCCCAGGTACTCAGCCTCCCGCAGGCCAAGACGACGTTTCTTAGGGTTAGCCGTTAGTCCCGCCTCTCGTAAGGCCTGCAACACTTCGCTCACCTATGCTAGATGGATCTCCCACTTGCTCCCATGGATCACAATATCATCAAGGTAGGCTGCTGCATACTCACGGTGCGGACGGAGAACCTGGTCCATCAACCTTTGGAAGGTGGCTGGAGCCCCATGCAAACCAAAGTGCAGTTTCTTGTACTGAAACAGCCCATCAGGGGTGGCAAACGCTGTTTTCTCCCGTGCTTCTGGAGCTAAGGGCACCTGCCAATAACCCTTTGTCAGGTCCAGAGTGCTGATATATCGCGCAGTCCCCAGCCGCTCGATTAATTCATCCACTCGGGGCATAGGGTAGGCATCAAATTTGGAGATATCATTAACTTTTCTGAAATCATTACAGAAGCGAATGGTGCCATCTGGTTTCATTACCAATACTATGGGGCTGCACCACTCACTATTCGATTCCTCTATGATATCTGCTTCCAACATCATTTTCACCTCATTCCTAACGGCCTCTCTCCTTGCTTCAGGTATGCGGTATGGTCTCAGCTTCACCCTTTCCCCGGGTTCAGTGATGATGTGGTGCTGTACCAGATCTGTGTGTCCTGGTTCACTAGAGAACACATCCTGGTTCCGTCCAACCAACTCTGTCAGATCTTGCTTTTGTGCTTGGCTTAGCTGGTCCCCCATGGGCACCTCCGTCGGCTTGGTCTCTGTGGTTGCCTTTGGGGGGTGAACAGAGTAGAGGACATCACGGGCATTCCATTTCTTTAACAAATTTACATGGTAAATCTGGGTCAAATGCCTACGTCCCGGCTGTCTTACCTTGTAATTGACCTCATCCACTTTCTCAAGGACTTCGTATGGACCCTTCCATTGGGCCAAAAACTTACATTCTGAGGTGGGGACCAACACCAATACTTTGTCTCCTGGTCGGAAGTCTCTTTGTTGTGCCCCTCTGTTATATATCCGCGCTTGGGCCTCCTGAGCCTCCTGCATGTGTTCCCGTACCAGGGGCCACAGGGTTGCCATCCGGTCTCTCATGTCCTCCACGTGTTCCACCATGGTTCGATGGGGCGACGGCTGTTGTTCCCAGGCTTCTTTAGCCAGGTCCAGTAGTCCCCGGGGTCGTCTCCCGTACAAGAGTTCAAAGGGAGAGAATCCTGTTGAGGCTTGGGGTACTTCTCGGATTGAAAACATCAGGTAAGGTAGTAGCTGATCCCAATTCCTCCCGTCCGCCTCCATCACCTTCTTTAACATTTGCTTCAGGGTCCGGTTGAATCTTTCGACCAGACCGTCTGTCTGTGGGTGGTACACTGAGGTCCGCAGCTGGGTTATTTTCATTAATTTACAGAGATCCTTCATAATTCTTGACATAAACGGAGTTCCCTGATCTGTTAATATCTCGTCTGGGATGCCCACTCGGGAAAACAGCATGACTAACTCACGTGCAATTCCTTTGGTAGCCATGGTACGTAGGGGAATGGCTTCTGGATACCTGGTGGCATAATCCAGAACCACCAGGATGTATTGGTGCCCTCGGTTGCTCTTGGGTAGCGGTCCCACCAGGTCCATTGCGATCCTGCTGAATGGGACTGAAATGATGGGCAATGGAATTAAGGGGTTGCGAAAGTGTGGCTTTGGTGCCACTCGCTGGCACTCTGGGCAACTGCGGCAGTAATCCTCCACCGCTCTCTTCACCCCCGGCCAATAAAATCTGGTCTTTATCCGGTCTAAGGTTTTCTCTACTCCTAGGTGAGCCCCAAGAAGGTGAGAGTGAGCCAACTGCAGAACAGATTGCACAAAAGGACGAGGCACCAGCAACAGCTCCCTAAATTCATCATTTGCCTTCACAACCTGATACAGCAGGTTCTTCTTTATAGAAAAGTGAGGGTATATGATCTGACTTACCCCCTCAATGGGCTTCCCATCCACCACAGTCACCTGTTGGAGAGCGCTGGCCAGGTTGGGATCCTCCAATTGGGCCGTGCCGAACTGGCCCGCTAGAGAGGCTGGCTTTGGGACCACCTCGTGGTCCATTGGGAACATGTCGTTCAGACTTGCCTCACCTTCCTCCGGTCTTGCTTCCTCTGAGTCATTCTCCGAAAGGGCCGCTGTTGATGCCTGGAGGTCCCCTCCCTGGAACCCACACATTCGGGCACCTCCCTTTCTTTCGCCACTTCCATTCCTCCTGCTTCTTCCTCCCTTACGGTTCCATCTGTTCCCCACATTGCTGTACATACTGGACCACAATTGGCGGAACATCGGACAATCTCTCCCGATAAGTACTGGTACGGGTAGGTTTGGGACGACTCCCACTGGTCCAGTGTGTTGTCCCTTTGTGGTCTGCAGGTGAAGGATTGTAGTAGGGTAGTTCTTGGTCTCACCGTGAATGCATGTGATGGCCACGGTGTCAACCCGGTTTGAGGGTTGGGCCAAGTCCGGTCGGATCAGGGTTACCATACTCCCGGAATCCAACAGCGCCATGGTGTCCTTCCCATTGGCTCTTACCGGAGTGACGGGGGAAGGCCTACTCTCCTCAGCCCAGCATGTCATCAGTAACCCGCAGGGTCGCCCGGCGGCTCCCTCACTGGCTGCAGCCGAAGGCATGGAGACGTCACGGTTTGGACAGGACCAGGCAATGTGTCCTGGCTCACCACACTCATAGCACTTCCTGCTGTCGTGGTTCAGAAAAAGGCGTGGTCTCGTGGTCCGGGCTGTAGGTGTCAGGGTTTCGACATGGTCCTCCATTTTTCTTCGCTCCTTTGGGCGGGGTGGATCGACCTTCCGTGGTGGTCCGCTGCGCAGGACCTCCAAAGCCACCTGCTGTCCTTCCACGAGTTCCACCAGCTGATCTGCACTCTGTGGGTTAGCTTGACATGCTAACTTTTTAGCTTCACACGGGAGAGAGCGTAGAAACTTATCAATGACCACTTTCTCAAGGGCCGTGAGCGTCAGGGGTTCAGCATTCAGCCAACTCTTGGTCAGCCTAATAAGGTCATGCATTTGCGACCTAGGAGACGCTGTAGCATTATAAGTCCAATCATGAAACTTTTGTGCCCTGCTAATCAGTGTGTATCCATACCGGCGCAGGATTTCCTTTTTCAGCCCCTCGTAGTTTGCTGCCTGGTCAGCTGTTAGATCCTGATAGGTTTTCTGGGCGGCTCCGGACAGGAATGGTGCTAATAGGCTAGACCATTGTTCCGGAGGGCATTCTTCTCTGATTGCAGTCCTTTCAAAAGCGTGCAGATACGCCTCGATGTCGTCCGCCTCTGTCAGTTTCAGAATAAACATACTGGGTTTGGGTTGAGAAACTGCGGTGCCTGCAGTCACCCTGGCATGGGCGGCTGTCAGCTGGCTGAGTTCAGCTCACAGGAGATCGGTCTGCTGGCACTGTTCCTCCAGCAGCTCCCGGTGCATAACTTGTTGTGCGAGGTTGGCTTCTGCTAACTGTTTCAGTAATGCCTCCATTAGGCTTTGTGTCGGTTTAGTTATTGAGCTTGGTTAAAAACTTACCCGCATTCTCCACCATATGTAGCAAGTTTAGGGGAGTGGGGTTTCCACGTCATCAAGCTCAATAACAAACAGACACAAACAGCGTAATTTCAAGGTAGTTGGGAATTTATTAGGGAAATAAGTCCCTAGGTGGGAAAGGAAAAGGGGGGGTTTTAGCTACCAGTTCACAGTCCACAGTTGGTTGTGGATGTCCATTAATCCAAGGGTAAATCCACAGCATGGTTCTCAGCCAGTCCAATTCAGTACACAGGGTTAAATCCTCCTTCCTAGTTATACAGCTCACCACTTAACTTGTCACACTCTCTGTTGCACACCTCTCTCTCTCTCTCTCTTCTAGTCTGCTTCCCTTCTTATCCACAAACACTCAATCACTTAATGATTCACACCTTCTCGTTAGTGCAGGAAGTCCCTATAAGGCTCGGGGGTGGAGCCAACGGGCTGCCAGATATCTTCCCTCAATGACCACTCCACTCACATCTCCCTGCCGTCTGCCACAGCATGTTCTCCCTCTCGGACACCTCCCTAGCAACCTTTCCCCAATGTAATATTAGATGTAATGATGCATGCTCTCCCTCTCGGACACCTACCTAGCAACATTTCCCCAATGTAATACTAGATGTAGTTATGCATGCTCTCACTTTCGGACTCCTCCCTAGCAACCTTTCCCCAATGTAATATTAGATGTTGTTATGACTGCTCTCCCTCTCGGACACCTCCCTTGCAATCTTTCCCCAATGTAATACTAGATGTAGTTATGCATGCTCTCGGACACCTCCCTAGAATCCTTTCCCCAATGTAATACAAGATGTAGTAATGCATGCTCTCCCTCTCGGAAACCTCCCTAGAAACCGTTCCCAAATGTAATGCTAGATGTAGTTATGCATGCTCTCCCTCTCGTACACCTCCCTAGCAACCTTTCCCCAATGTAATATTAGATGTAGTTATGCATTTTCTCCCTCTCGGACACCTCCCTAGCAACCTTTATCCAATGTAATACTAGATGTAGTTATGCATGCTCTCCCTTTCGGACACCTCCCTAGCAAACTTTATCCAATGTAATACTAGATGTAGTTATGCATGCTCTCCCTCTCGGAAACTTCCTTAGCAACCTTTCCCCAATGTAATACTATATGTAGTTTTGCATGCTCTCCCTTCCGGACACCTCCCTAGCAACCTTTCCCCAATGTATTACTAGATGTAGTGATGCATGATCTCCCTCTCGGACACCTCCCTAGCATCCTTTCCCCAATGTAATACAAGATGTAGTAATGCATGCTCTCCCTCTCGGACACCTCCCTAGAAACCGTTCCCCAATGTAATACTAGATTTAGTTATGCATGCTCTCCCTCTCGGACACCTCCCTAGCAACCTTTCCCCAATGTAATACTAGATGTAGTTATGCATGCTCTCCCTCTCGGACACCTACCTAGCAACCTTTCCCCAATGTAATGCTAGATGTAGTTATGCATGTTCTCCCTCTCGGACACCTCCCTAGCAACCTTTCCCCAATGTAATATTAGATGTAATTATGCATGCTCTCCCTCTCGGACACCTCCCTAGCAACCTTTCCCCAATGTAATACTAGATGTAGTTATGCATAATCTCACTTTCGGACTCCTCCCTAGCAACCTTTCCAAAATGTAATACTAGATGTAGTTATGCATGCTCTCCCTCTCGGACACCTCCCTAGCAACCTTTCCCCAATGTAATACTAGATGTAGTTATGCATGCTCTCCCTCTCGGACACCTACCTAGCAACATTTCCCCAATGTAATACTAGATGTAGTTATGCATGCTCTCACTTTCGGACTCCTCCCTAGCAACCTTTCCCCAGTGTAATACTACATGTAGTTATGCATGCTCTCCCTCTCGGACACCTACCTAGCAACCTTTCCCCAATGTAATATTAGATGTAGTTATGCATTTTTCTCCCTCTCGGACACCTCCCTAGCAACCTTTATCCAATGTAATACTAGTTGTAGTTATGCATGCTCTCCCTCTCGGACACCTCCCTTGCAACCTTTCCCCAATGTATTACTAGATGTAGTTATGCATGCTCTCCCTCTCGGACACCTCCTTAGCAACCTTTCCCCAATTTAATTCTAGATGTAGATATGCATGCTCTCCCTCTCAGACACCTCCCTAGCAACCTTTCCCCAATGTAATATTAGATGTTGTTATGCCTGCTCTCCCTCTCGGACACCTCCCTTGCAACCTTTCCCCAATGTAATACTAGATGTAGTTATGCATGCTCTCCATCTCAGACACCAACCTAGCAACCTTTCCACAATGTAATATTAGATGTTGTTATGACAGCTCTCCCTATCGGCCACCTCCTTTGCAATCTTTCCCCAATGTAATACTAGATGTAGTTATTCATGCTCTCCCTCTCGGACACCTCCCTAGCAACCTTTCCCCAATGTAATACTAGATGTAGTTATGCATGCTCTCCCTCTCGGACACCTACCTAGCAACCTTTCCCCAATGTAATACTAGATGTAGTTATGCATGCTCTCGGACACCTCCCTAGAAACCGTTCCCCAATGTAATGCTAGATGTAGTTATGCATGCTCTCCCTCTCGGACACCTCCCTAGCAACCTTTCCCCAATGTAATATTAGATGTAGTTATGCATTTTCTCCCTCTCGGACACCTCCCTAGCAACCTTTCCCCAATGTAATACTAGATGTAGTTATTTATGCTCTCCCTCTCGGACACCTCCCTAGCAACCTTTCCCCAATGTAATACTTGATGTAGTTATGCATGCTCTCCCTCTCGGACACCGCCCTAGAACCTTTACCCAATGTAATATTAGATGTTGTTATGCCTGCTCTCCCTCTCGGACACCTCCCTAGCAACCTTTCCCCAATGTAATACTAGATGTAGTTATGCATGCTCTCCCTCTCGGACACCTACCTAGCAACCATTCCCCAATGTAATACTAGATGTAGTTATGCATGCTCTCGGACACCTCCCTAGCAACCTTTCCCCAATGTAATATTAGATGTAGTTATGCATGCTCTCCCGCTCGGACACCTCCCTAGCAACCTTTACCCAATGTAATATTAGATGTAGGTATTAATGCTCTCCCTCTCAGACACCCCCCTAGCAACCTTTCTCCAATGTAATACTAGATGTAGGTATGCATGCCCTCCCTCTCGGACACCTCCCTAGCAACCTTTCCCCAATGTAATACTAGATTTAGTTATGCATGCTCTCCCTCTCGGACACCTCCCTAGCAACCTTTCCCCAATGTAATACTAGATGTAGTTATGCATGCTCTCGGACACCTCCCTAGCAACCTTTCCCCAATGTAATATTAGATGTAGTTATGCATGCTCTCCCTCTCGGACACCTCCTTAGCAACATTTCCCCAATGAAATAGTAGATAAAATTATGCATGCTCTCCCTTTCGGATACCTCCCTAGCAACCTTTCCAAAATGTAATACTAGATGTAGTTATGCATGATCTCCCTCTCGGACACCTCCCTAGCAACCTTTCCAAAATGTAATACTAGATGTAGTTATGCATGATCTCCCTCTCGGACACCTCCCTAGCAACCTTTCCCCAATGTAATATTACATGTAGTTATGCATGCTCTCCCTCTCGGACACCTCCCTAGCAACCTTTCCCCAATGTAATACTAGATTTAGTTATGCATGATCTCCCTCTCTGACACCTCCTTAGCAACATTTCCCCAATGTAATACTAGATGTAGTTATGCATGCTCTCCCTTTCGGACACCTCCCTAGCAACCTTTCCTCAATGTAATACTAGATTTAGTTATGCATGCTCTCCCTCTCGGACACCTCCCTAGCAACCTTTCCCCAATGTAATACTAGATGTAGTTATGCATGCTATCCCTCTCTGACACCTCGCTAACAACCTTTCCCCAATTTAATACTAGATGTAGTTATAAATGCTCTCCCTCTCGGACACCGCCCTAGAACCTTTACCCAATGTAATATTAGATGTTGTTATGCCTGCTCTCCCTCTCGGACACCTCCCTAGCAACCTTTCCCCAATGTAATACTAGATGTAGTTATGCATGCTCTCGGACACCTCCCTAGCAACCTTTCCCCAATGTAATACTATATGTAGTTTTGCATGCTCTCCCTTCCGGACACCGCCCTAGCAACCTTTCCCCAATGTACTACTAGATTTATTTATGCATGCTCTCCCTCTCGGACACCTACCTAGCAACCTTTCCCCAATGTAATACTAGATGTAGTGATGCATGCTCTCCCTCTCGGACACCTCTCTAGCATCCTTTCCCCAATGTAATACAAGATGTAGTAATGCATGCTCTCCCTCTCGGACACCTCCATAGAAACCGTTCCCCAATGTAATGCTAGATGTAGTTATGCATGCTCTCCCTCTCAGACACCTCCCTAGCAACCTTTCCCCAATGTAATATTAGATGTAGTTATGCATTTTCTCCCTCTCGGACACCTCCCTAGCAACCTTTCCCCAATGTAATATTAGATGTAGTTATGCATATTCTCCCTCTCTGACACCTCCTTAGCAACCTTTCCCCAATGAAATATTTCATGTAGTTATGCATGCTCTCCCTCTCGGACACCTCCCTAGCAACCTTTCCCCAATGTAATATTAGATGTAGTTATGCATGCTCTCCCTCTCGGACACCTACCTAGCAACCTTTCCCCAATGTAATACTAGATGTAGTTATGCATGCTCTCCCTCTCGGACACATCCCTAGAAACCATTCCCCAATGTAAAATTAGCTGTTGTAATTTATGCTCTCACTCTCGGACACCGCCCTAGCAACCTTTCCCCAATGTAATGCTAGATGTAGTTATGCATGCTCTCCCTCTGGGACACCTCCCTAGCAACCTTTCCCCAATGTAATACTAGATGTAGTTATGCATGCTCTCGGACACCTACCTAGCAACCTTTCCCCAATGTAATACTAGATGTAGTTATGCATGCTCTCGGACACCTACCTAGCAACCTTTCCCCAATGTAATACTATATGTAGTTTTGCATGCTCTCCCTTCCGGACACCACCCTAGCAACATTTCCCCAATGTAATACTAGATGTAGTTATGCATGCTCTCGGACACCTACCTAGCAACCTTTCCCCAATGTAATACTAGATGTAGTGATGCATGCTCTCCCTCTCGGACACCTCCCTAGAAACCGTTCCCCAATGTAATGCTAGATGTAGTTATGCATGCTCTCCCTCTCGGACACCTCCCTAGCAACCTTTCCCCAATGTAATATTAGATGTAGTTATGCATTTTCTCCCTCTCTGACACCTCCCTAGCAACCTTTCCCCAATGTAATATTAGATGTAGTTATGCATGCTCTCCCTCTCTGACACCTCCTTAGCAACCTTTCCCCAATGAAATATTACATGTAGTTATGCATGCTCTCCCTCTCGGACACCTCCCTAGCAACCTTTCCCCAATGTAATATTAGATGTAGTTATGCATGCTCTCCCTCTCGGACACCTACCTAGCAACCTTTCCCCAATGTAATACTAGATGTAGTTATGCATGCTCTCCCTCTCGGACACATCCCTAGAAACCATTCCCCAATGTAAAATTAGCTGTTGTAATTTATGCTCTCACTCTCGGACACCGCCCCAGCAACCTTTCCCCAATGTAATGCTAGATGTAGTTATGCATGCTCTCCCTCTCGGACACCTCCCTAGCAACCTTTCCCCAATGTAATATTAGATGTAGTTATGCATGCTCTCCCTCTCGGACACCTCCCTAGCAACCTTTCCCCAATGTGATATTAGATGTAGTTATGCATGCTCTCCCTCTCGGACACCTCCCTAGCAACCTTTCCCCAATGTAATACTAGATGTAGTTATGCATGCTCTCCCTCTCGGACACCTCCCTAGCAACCTTTCACCAATGAACCATTAGCTGTAGTTATGCATGCTCTCCCGCTCGGACACCTCCCTAGCAACCTTTACCCAATGTAATATTAGATGTAGGTATTAATGCTCTCCCTCTCAGACACCCCCCTAGCAACCTTTCTCCAATGTAATACTAGATGTAGGTATGCATGCCCTCCCTCTCGGACACCTCCCTAGCAACCTTTCCCCAATGTAATACTAGATTTAGTTATGCATGCTCTCCCTCTCGGACACCTCCCTAGCATCCTTTCTCCAATGTAATATTTGATGTTGTTATGCATGCTCTCCTTCTCGGACACCTCCCTAGCAACCTTTCCCGAATTGTAGCGAATCTTGCATAGGGGATTAAGAGCCTGTCAATAAACATTTATAGTTGGATACCCACCACCATATACATATACTACTGAAATATTACACTGGGGAAGACCTAACTTCATTTAACCATTATTATTTAGTTACTTATAACATCAGAAGAAATCAACATTGTTTACTATAAAACCCTCATAACAACATCCTGAATACAACACCCAAAAACATGGCACTTTATGCTAACACCCTCTCTAGCAACTATTTTAGTGTAAGCTCAGAAACCTGCTATAGAGATAAGGGCATTATCCTTAGGTAACTGTAACCTGTCACCCCTAAGTTACAGACACATATGTAAGGTCCTGACTGAGGCCAGGTCTCTGACTCCCTCTAGGGGAGTGGGATGGCCACAGTCAGGTCCTTGCATTCACTAGGTTGGTATTTTGGGTGATCCCCAATTAGAGACAGCTGTCTTGAGTTGTCTCTAACTTGGGAATCTATTTAGTAGCACGTCACGTCCACCTGGGTGTGGATCATTGTGTGTGTTTGTGTGCCTATGTGTCTGTACTAAACGCGAGCTCAGGGTATTGTACGTTTGTTGTTTTCATCGACCTCTCGCTCTGCGCATCGTTCCCTCAACACTCGCCGTGACAGAACGATCCACCACCAAGGGAGCCCGCAACGAGAGGAGGAAAGTATTTATGGCAATACGGGCTTCGCGGAGGAGTGCGGACAGCACCGGCGTCGTCAGCGGAGACGTTGGGGAGAGAGGATTGTGGAGGTTGCACAGCCACTGGTGGTGGGGAGCATCTGGGGCTTCTCGACGCCTGCGTGGGAAGAGGATCTTGTGGCTTGACCAGCTTGGGGGCTTGGGACAGAGCCCTTACCATCGGAGTTCGAGGAGAGGAAGGACCGACTGTGGACAGCCCTGAATTTCCCCCATATTGACGGTGGGTGGGGGGGGTTTTTGAGGTCCTTGGGACACGAGGGACACGGAGGAGGAGGAGCAGCTGAGGAGGTATTTCGGGTGGGCCGAGGAGGACGACGAAAGGATGCGCCAGATCCCCAGCGCGCTCCAGGCCTATCCGACCAGCGCGCCTCCTCAGCCCGGTACGTCCAGCGACAGCTTCCTGCACCAAAGGTCCAGTGCGTTTTCCCGGCCAGGGATCTCAGTACCGCCTCCACGCGACCATCCGTCGGTCAGCCACACCAGGTTGGAAGATCAACACCCACCACTTCCGCCTCCGACGGGCGATAACCGGAAGACGCCGGAGGGTTTCTTCGATCGGTCGAAGGAGGAACAGGCGAAGTGGTGGAGAGACTGGGTGGCCCTTCTTCCCGCGACCGAGTCCAACCCTCACGTTCGGGAGATCGAGGAGGCGGAGAGGTTTGAGGCCAGATTGGCGATCTGAAGGAAGCGTCTGGCTCACCTCTTTCCCGAGGAGAAGAAGAAGGAGGAAGAGCCGGAGCTCCTCGCCAGACCGGTGCCCAATCCGGGACCGGTAGCCAGGTCGATTGAACAGCTGGAGCTTTCGTCTGCACTGCTGCCGGGCTGGGCACGGCAGCCAATCCGGCTTCAAAACTCGATTCGTCCTCCGTTCGCCCGTGCCTGCTCCTCACCCCAGACCACCACTGCACCTCCACAGTCAGGTACGGCCCGTGCCTGCTCCTCGCAGCAGAGCTCCAGTGCGTATGACTAGCCCGATGTCTCCAGTGCCAGCTCCACGCACCAGACCATTGGTGCGCCTTCACAGACCGGAGCCTCCCGCGATGGTTCACAGCCCGGAGCCTCCCGCGACGGTCCAGAGCCCGGAGCCTCCCGCGACGGTCCAGAGCCCGGAGCCTCCAGCGACGGTCCAGAGCCCGGAGCCTCCAGCGACGGTCCAGAGCCCGGAGCCTCCAGCGACGGTCCAGAGTCCGGAGCAGTCCGCTCCACCGGTGACCAGTCCAGGGCCGGTAGCCAGCATAGCTACATGGTGGTGGAGCTTTTCGGTGCTGGTGTCCAGGCTGGGCACGGAGTTCAATCCCTCTTTGGAGCAGGAGCTCCTCAGCGTGCCGGTGCCCAGTCCGGGGCCAGCAGCCAGCCCAGCTACATGGCTGGAGCCCTCCTCTGCGTCGGTGCCCAGGCTGGGCACGGTGTGCAGTCCCGCTTTGGAGCAGGAGCTCCTTAGCGTGCCGGTGCCCAGTCCGGGGCCGGTAACCAGCCCAGCTACGTGGTTGAAAACTTCCTCTGCGTCAGTGCCCAGACTGCGCATGGCGTTCAGCCCTGCTCCGAGGTTGGGGCTGTCCACTGGACCGGGGGCTCAACTGGGACCGGTCGTCTGCCCCGCTCAAGTGCCGGAGCAGTCCGCTCCACCGGTGCCCAGTCCGGGACCGGTCGTCTGCTCCACTCCAGCTCCAGAGCAGTCCGCTCCACCGGGGCCCAGTCCGGGATCGGTAGTCTGCCCTGCCACGGTGTTGGAGCAGTTTTCTCCACCGGTACCCGGGCCGGGACCGGACGTCAGACCCTCTCCAGGGTCGGGTTCTCCCACACCAGGGTCCAGACAGGTCTTGGTGCATCGCGGGAGTACTGAGGCGGTGTTCATCCCGGACAGAACCGGGCGTGCAACGGGGAGGCAGGGAGGGAGCTGCCTTCACTGCCTGCGTCACGTCCGAAGCCAGAGCCGGAGCCTCCACCAACAACCTCCCCAGTACTCCGCTCTTTCCCCCCTCTCTTTTTAAATAGTTTTTTATTGTTTGGGTTAGGACTGTGTTTTTGGTTGGGGGGGAGGATAGCGGTCGGGAGCCCGCGCCTTGGGGGGGGGGGGGTACTGTAAGGGCCTGACTGAGGCCAGGTCTCTAACTCCCTCTAGGGGAGTGGGATGGCCACAGTCAGGTCCTTACATTCACTAGGTTGGTGTTGGCTTTTGGGTGATCCACAATTAGAGACAGCTGTCTTGAGTTGTCTATTTAATTTGCACTTCACGTCCACCTGGGTGTGGATCGTTGTTGTGTGTGTTTGTGTGCCTATGTGTCTGCACTAAACGCCAGATCAAGGTATTGTACGTTTGTTGTTTTTTCAGTTTATTTACTAAATAAACTATGTTTTCACCAACCTCTCGCTCTGCGCCTCGTTCCCTCAACACTCACCGTGACAACATAAAGGCAAGTCAAATATTCAGGAGGAATCTAACAACTGTTCAGTGCTATCACTAGTAGCAGTCATAAGTGTAGTTATTCAATAACAGTGTTACTATGCCACAATGTTATCATACTAATAAACAGTTCGGTATCTATAATATGAATTCTAAACACACATAATTCACTCTCACAAAGTGTCCCTCATTTGACACCCTCAGGACATAGTTAGCTTTGCATCATCTTCCCTAAAATAGATCTGAGCTCTATAGAAGTTCAGAAGGTCAGTAGCACCATCACTTGTGTCCATCAATCGTTGTTACATGTTTTTATTAAGCAATATCCAACCAAGATTTGAATTAAAACCAGAGGAGATTTCACTCCTAGCTTTAAATGCATTAGGGATTCCTCTGGGCTGACCTATAGACTCCATCTTGATATGTTCTTCTTCCTCTATGTTTTTCAGTAACCTCCCGATCCATTCTAATATTTAACACCTGATCTGTTCTAACTAAAGCACAAAGTCCAGTTTATCAGCTGGAGGAACATTAAATAGTTTGTTTCTTCCACACATCCAGTAATTATCTGCTACTCCAACATCTTGTAGTCTATGACATGTCAAAGATGGACGGGCATAAGTCATCTTGCCTTGGGTAAATAATCACTTCTTCCTGACTAGGACTCTTAGGATCCATGTCACATTACATGTAACTGTGTTATTCCCTACTAAGTTTAAGCCTGTATAACTATAAAAACATTCATACTCATTTTTACTAACATCATAGGTTCTAATTGATGGTTTCATTAATTTAGTAGATATCTTAAAGATATTACACTCACTTCTGCTTCTACTCATATTGAACTCTTCCTGCCAATAGAACTCCCCATACTTTCCCTACATTTTGCTTCACACAATGGATATTTAAATGTCTTTATGTCACATCTTGTATTCTACCATATAGCACATCGTTCATAGGTTGCAGGTTCAGGCCCAATTGATCAAACCCATGAGCGTTAGTAATAAGTACTGTAGGTACGGATACCCACAAGGGCCATCCTTCTACAATCAGGACGGCTTTTGAAGGCAATTCATTTTTTAATTGATGCAATAACAAGAGTATGCATGTAACAATAATGCTTGAATGTAGTTTCCACATTATGAGGGATAGAAATGTAATAAACAACATACAAGAATACTGAACAGAAAAATCACATTCTGAATCACTACAATGTTTTTTCTCTAATTTGAACATATATTCTAGATGTATTTTTACGGTCTTATAGGCTATGTATAGCTTCAGGCAGTAATAGTAAGAGACACAGAGCAACTCCCAAATATGAGGGACTAACCTCCAAATAGGCAGAGTTAAATGATTTACACTTGTGATTGGACAAACCTTGCATCTTGAGTTGTATTGACATATTGACCAGCCAACCATTGATTGTAGCTTTGCTAGCCCTTCCCTCTGTGATGAAGTAGTGGTGGTGTTAAGATTTCTTCTATTAGGCTAAGAGGATGAAAAATAGCTTCTATACAGAACAACATTTTGCAGTATTCGTTAACAGACACCTCAAACTAGTTTTATTTGTGTCACCCTATCCTAACGAATCAGGAGCGCCGTTTCTTTCTTTCTGCACTGTTCAACCAATCCAGTAAATGTGGAGGAAGAGGAGTTAAGATGGCTGGAACACAGGCTTTCTTTCAATTTCCCCTTAAAAACAGATTTTCCACCCCCAGACTTATCTGCTTAGCTTCCAAATGTTAAAACAGGAGTGGCCAATCCTCCTCCTGGTAAGCTGCTGGGTAGCCTAGACACTTTTGTTCCAGCTCTGCTCTAACACACCTGACTCTATTAATTAGCTGCTCATCTTGACTTTGATTAGCTGAATCAGGTGTGTTATAGCAGGGCTGGAACTGTGTTTGGCGCCGCCCTGAGTGGTCGCCTGTTAAGCAGCTCCCGTTGTTTGTGCAGAAATTGTTGTTATTGTTCTGGGTTTTTTTTGTCTATTTTTCTTGAGTTTCTTGAGTTTTTTTGCAACAGTTGAACTATAATAGTTAGGATTATGGAGTGCTACGGTTTTACGAAGGTTTTAATGGTCCTTTTTATCACTGAGGGACTTTTTATTTTTCTCGCAGCTGAACGTCTACAGGAGTCGTCAATTACTATTATTTACAACAGAGCCCAGCTCCTGGATTTAGCCCACGCAGCGCTGCTGCACCCCAGGGAAAAGTTTGATATTCCAGACGTGTTGAAAAGGCGACGGCGTGGACGTAGGGCGGGATTGAAGTGTAAGGCTAAGCTGAGGAAGTACAATCCGGCTATACAGTCTATCATTATGGGCAACGTGAGATCACTACATAACAAGATGGACAAACTTGAGGCTCTTGTCTGTGGCCAAAGGGACTATCGGGAAGCGAACCTAATGTTCATTCAATGGAATTGAGGAGTATACCACCTCAGTCACGGCTTCATCAATAAGTGCAGACGACGTCGTCCCTATAGGGACCTTACGTACATATCCCAACCGGAAGCCATGGATTACAAGCAACATCTGCAAAGAGCTAACGGCTAGAGCTAACGCTTTCAAGGAGCAGGACACTAATCCGGACGCTTATAAGTAATCCCAGTTTGCCCTCAGACAAACCATCAAACAGGCAAAGCGTCACTACAGGACTAAGATTGAATCCTACTACACCGGCTCTGAAGCTCGTTGGATGTGGCAGGGCTTGCAAACTGTTACGAGTACAAAGGGAAACCCAGCCTTTACTGTGAGCATAAACCATAGTAACTTCTGATCTCCTCAAAACTATACCTGTAACTATAATGTTAAACACCACAGTTTCATCTTAACAGTTCTGTTTTTGGCTAACCAACAAGTAAGATCATAAACACATCAAACAACATTCAATGTCTCTTAACCATCTCCTTTTTATATACAGTATATTCAGAAAGTATTCAGACCCTCTGACCTTTTCCACATTTTGTTACTTTACAGCCTTATTTTAAAATGGATCAAAATACAAATAAATCCTGTCTACCCACAATACCCCATAATGACACAAGACCCCATAATGACATCAATACCCCATAATGACACAATACCCCATAATGACACAATACCCCATAATGACACAATACCCCATAATGACACAATACCCCATAATGACATCAATACCCCATAATGACACAATACCCCATAATGACACAATACCCCATAATGACACAATACCCCATAATGACACAATACCCCATAATGACACAATACACCATAATGACCCAATACCCCATAATGACACAATACCCCATAATGACACAATACCCCATAATGACACAATACCCCATAATGACACAATACCCCATAATGACACAATACCCCATAACGACACAATACCCCATAATGACACAATACCCCATAATGACACAATACCCCATAATGACACAATACCCCATAATGACACAATACCCCATAATGACACAATACCCCATAATGACACAATAATCATTTGCACATCCTTCATTCCAGTGTTAATTCTAATCTGTAATTTATTTCACCACTATGGTCTATTTATTGTCCTACCTTCCTAACCTTACTGCATTTTGCACTACATTTGAACTCTGTATATAGATGTTCTATTGTGTTATTGACTGTACGTTTGTTTATTCTCATATGTAACTCTGTGTTGTTGTTTTTGTCGCACTGCTTTGCTTTGTCTTGGCCAGGTCACAGTTGTAAATGAGAACTAAAACCAACCTGGTTAAATAAAGGTGAAATAAAAATTAATAATAATAATTACTTATAAAAAAAAAAAAATGATAACCCCATTTTCTCCCCAATTCTGTGTTATCCAATTGATAGTTAGTCTTGTCCCATCACTGCAACTCCCATATGGACTTGGGAGAGGCGAAGGTCGAGAGCCGTGCGTCCTCCCAAACACGACCCCGGCAAGCCGCACTGCTTCTTTGACACAATGCTTGATTAACCCGGAATCCAGCCGCACCAATGTGTCGGAGGAAACACTGTACACCTGGCGACCGTGTCAGCATGCAGGCCAAATCCTCCCCTAACCCGGATGACGCTGCGCCAATTGTGCACCGCCTCATGGGTCTCCCGGTCGCGGCCGGCTGCGACACAACCTAGTATGGAACCAGGATCTGTAGTGACACAGCTAGTACTGCAATGCAGTGCCTTAGACCGCTGCGCCACTCAGCTGCAAAATGCACTGCAAAATATTGTCAGAGCGTATAAAATACTGGTCTTTTTACAAAGTACTACAACCTTCATAGAGTTGATATTGAAGTGGTCCGTATCATCTATCTACCCCCAGCAGACTGTTGACAGGCTTCACCCAGATGACCTCTTGATTGGTACAACACATCCAGCCAGGGGCATTATGATCCCAAACATGTTGAGGGTGCACTGATGAGCAAAATGTATATATTTGAATGTACTCCCGTGTTACGGAACTCGTCTGAAGTCGATAACTCGGATGTGCCAACTTCTGTCTGTTCCATCCGAACTGTTTGAGCTACACACTAATATGAGCCCACTACGGAAAGGGGAGACTCATGAACTTGACGTTCTCTGTTTTGTCACGGGACTCGTCTGAAGGAAACCCATACAAACGAATGGAAGTATGGAGGTAGTTTTGTGCCAACCAAAATAAGGGATTAAATACGAGTCCAAAAAAACGTAAATATTTCCTGAGCTTTCGTATATCTCCTAGATATTGTTTTTAGAATTTATTTAACTAGACAAGTCAGATAAGAACATTCTTATTTACAATGACAGCCTGACAGGAACAGTAGGTTAACTGCCTTGTTCAGGGGCAGAACGACAGATTTGTTACCTTGTCAGCTCGGGGATTCAATCATCAACCTTTCGGTTACAGGCCCAACACCCTAACCACAAGGCTACCTGTCGGTTACTGGCCCAACACCCTAACCACAAGGCTACCTGTCGGTTACTGGCCCAACACCCTAACCACTAGGCTACCTGTCGGTTACTGGCCCAACACCCTAACCATTAGGCTACCTGTCGGTTACTGGCCCAACACCCTAACCATTAGGCTACCTGTCGGTTACTGGCCCAACACCCTAACCACAAGGCTACCTGTCGGTTACTGGCCCAACACCCTAACCACAAGGCTACCTGTCGGTTACTGGCCCAACACCCTAACCACTAGGCTACCTGTCGGTTACTGGCCCAACACCCTAACCATTAGGCTACCTGTCGGTTACTGGCCCAACACCCTAACCATTAGGCTACCTGTCGGTTACTGGCCCAACACCCTAACCACTAGGCTACCTTTGGGTTACTGGCCCAACACCCTAACCATTAGGCTACCTGTCGGTTACTGGCCCAACACCCTAACCACTAGGCTACCCTTGGGTTACTGGCCCAACACCCTAACCACTAGGCTACCCTTGGGTTACTGGCCCAACACCCTAACCACTAGGCTACCTGTCGGTTACTGGCCCAACACCCTAACCACAAGGCTACCTGTCGGTTACAGGCCCAACACCCTAACCACAAGGCTACCTGTCGGTTACTGGCCCAACACCCTAACCACAAAGCTACCTGTCGGTTACTGGCCCAACACCCTAACCACAAGGCTACCTGTCGGTTACTGGCCCAACACCATAACCACTAGGCTACCTGTCGGTTACTGGCCCAACACCCTAACCACAAGGCTACCTGTCGGTTACTGGCCCAACACCCTAACCACTAGGCTACCTTTCGGTTACTGGCCCAACACCCTAACCACTAGGCTACCTGTCGGTTACTGGCCCAACACCCTAACCACTAGGCTACCTGTCGATTACTGGCCCAACACCCTAACCACTAGGCTACCTGTCGGTTACTGGCCCAACACCCTAACCACTAGGCTACCCTTGGGTTACTGGCCCAACACCCTAACCACTAGGCTACCCTTGGGTTACTGGCCCAACACCCTAACCACTAGGCTACCTGTCGGTTACTGGCCCAACACCCTAACCACTAGGCTACCCTTGGGTTACTGGCCCAACACCCTAACCACTAGGCTACCCTTGGGTTACTGGCCCAACACCCTAACCACTAGGCTACCTGTCGGTTACTGGCCCAACACCCTAACCACTAGGCTACCCTTGGGTTACTGGCCCAACACCCTAACCACTAGGCTACCTTTCGGTTACCTGCACCTTGACAGATGGCCACTTGTTTAAATAGTACACAGGCCTGAATAATATTAGGCTTAGGGATGACTGAAACACAGTACACTTATACCTGCACCTTGACAGATGATCACTTGTTTTAGTCTTGCTGGAAAATGCTGTCATTACAAAGACAACTCCTTTAGGGTTTCAGTGGTTTGAAATGCCACCCTATTTATATGGGAATTTCTTCAAGGAAAGGTTAGAGATATAATACAGAAGTGTATACCACATAAAAACACAAAGACAGTGTTATGTTAGTAAAGACTCCTGTCTGAATTTCTTCAAGGAAAGATAAAACATGATATGTAATATTGTGTGTTTGAGATATAATACAGAAGTGTATACCACATAAAAACACAAAGACATTGTTATGTTAGTAAAGACTCCTGTCTGAATTTCTTCAAGGAAAGATAAAACATGATATGTAATATTGTGTGTTTGAGATATAATACAGAAGTGTATACCACATAAAAACACAAAGACATTGTTATGCTAGTAAAGACTCCTGTCCTTTATCCTCATGCCTTAGAGTCTGTAGAAGCTGGTCTATTGAACATGAAAACATGTTTACTGTATCTCTTAAACAATTTAGCAACACCTACCTGTGAGATCAGAGAGGCTGAAACAACAACAGAGGTTGCCTTGGCCTCGGTCTCTTGTCTCTCGTTAGACCAGTTGAAGGGTTAGTCCCAGGGAGGTACAGAGAGGCATTAGGCTTAATGGACTCCCTTCAGACTGGCCTGATGTGAATGATGCAACAATATTGACCTGGGCCTAACAAGAAGTTAGCTGCACCGGGAAAGATACTACAAACGCATATTGTTGATCATACTATGTTGACCTGTGACCTGAGAGTGAAAATCATTATACGGTCAAGAATATGTCAAATGATTTTACCTTCTCATTGTTGATCTATCTGCTAAGAGAATAGAAAATAGAGACCATTTCAACCAATGTGTTGAACTTTATCCTGAACTGTGTGTCATTTAAAAGTTTTGTCACAACTACTCAGTAGTGAAAATGTCATGTTCAGATATCTTGTACGTTCACATACATCTCAACTATAAAGATATTAGAATCAATTATTATATAAGAATCATTGCAGTTTGCCTAAATGTATCCACATCTGGACAATGATGACAACATGCGTCCCACATTTTTAAATGTTATACTTGGTTGTTCATTTGAGCTGTACCGAAGCAGATTTCATATTGAGCCATATTTCACACCAAATTATATACCGAAGCAGATTTCATATTGAGCCATATTTCACACCAAATTATATACCAAAGCAGATTTCATATTGAGACATATTTCACACCAAATTATATACCAAAGCAGATTTCATATTGAGACATATTTCACACCAAATTATATACCGAAGCAGATTTGATATTGAGACATATTTCACACCAAATTCATATGAAACTTTATTTGTATTTTTGATTATTTCACCTCCTATTAGATTAGATTAGATTAGATTCAACTTTACTGTCATTACACAAGTACAGGTAACCAGGCAACCAAATGCAGTTTAGGTCGAACCAGAAGTGCAATAGCAGCAAGTGCAGGATATACAATGAATTCAATCAACTAGAACACAAAATATTTAGTTTGCAATACAGAACAATATATTTGAATATTTTGGGGGATTCATTTTTAAATTTTACGTTATTTTTATTAAATGTAAAACATGTATTTTGATACATTTGTAGGTGATCTAAAGTTCTACATCTTGAGAAAATGAATGTTCAGGAACCATTCAGGACAACAAAGCTAGGAATGGGTTCAACGATCTTATCAGTGTAGTGTTTTCAAGATTAAACATTCATGGATCAATTACATTTAACCGGCACTGTATTATTTCAATGACATATTAGCTATTCTTCACATGGTCAAATAAAGTCACAGAATTGTTCCCCTTGTCAATCACCTCCCCCGACATGTCAGTCATCTCCATCAACCAATCATTTGCCTTTATTTTGGCACTAACCTAACCACCCACAGTAGGCTGAGAGTCAATTGAATTATTGGTGTCATTGGAGTTCAAGTAAACACACTGCTGTATACTGGGGTTTAAAAGGTCAGTGGTGTGACAGTAGTTTAGAGTGGAATAGACCACTGACACAGAACATGCAGTAGACCTTTGTCCACACAACGGCAGTCTGGAGAAATATTACAGGTGGTCTAGACTTACATCCTCATTTAGACTTAAATCCTCTTTTTATTTCTTATATACTACTGTAGGTACTATTAGCAAAATGGAGAACTCAACACAATTCACATCATTTATACTAGCTGGATATAGTACTTGTATTTCATTATAGTAACTGTCTTATACGTCTCCATAGGTTTTGCGAACACAGTGCTTATTGTGGTTAAATGTATGGAAAGAAGCATTCATGAACCAATGTGTCTGTTTCTATGCAGTTTGTTTGTTAATGACTTGTATGGTAGCACTGGTTTGTTTCCTGCTCTCATGACTCATTTGGTTTCAGATTTTTATTTATTTTTATTTCACCTTTATTTAACCAGGTAGGTTTTATTTCACCTTTATTTAACCAGGTAGGTCAGTTGAGAACAAGTTCTCGTTTACAACTGTGACTTGGCCAAGACAAAGCAAGGCAGTGATACAAAAACAACACAGAGTTACACAGTAAACAAACATAGTCAAAAACACAATAGAACATCTATATACAGAGTGCAAATGTAGTGCAAAATGCAGTAAGGTTAGGAGGTAGGACAATAAATAGATCATAGTGGTGAAATAAATTACAGATTATCATTAACACTGGAATGATGGAATGTGCAAATGATGATGTGCAAATAGACATACTGGAGTGCAAAATCTAGCCGAAGTTAAAAATAAAATAAAATAAATAAATAAACATAAAAAACAAATAATAATATGGGGATGAGGTAGTAGGGTGGGCTATTTACAGAAGGGCTGTATACAGGTGCAGTGATCGATAAGCAGCTCTGACAGCTGATGCTTAAAGTTAGTGAGGGAGATAGGAACCTCTAGCTTCAAGGATTTTTGCAATTCTTCCAGTCATTGGCAGCAGAGAACTGGAATGAATGGCGGCCAAAGGAGGTGTTGGCTTTGGGGATGACCAGTGAAATATACCTGCTGGAGCGCATGCTACGGGTGGGTGTTGCTATGGTGACCAGCGAGCTGAGATAAGGCGGGGATTTACCTAATAAAGACTTATAGATGACCTGGAGCCAGTAGGTTTGGTGACAAATATGTAGTGAGGGCCAGCCAACGAGAGAATACAGGTCGCAGTGGTGGGTAGTATATGGGGCTTTGGTAACAAAACAGTTGGCACTGTGATAGACTACATCCAATTTGCTGAGTAGAGTGTTGGAGGCTATTTTGTAAATGACATCGCCGAAGTCAAGGATCGGTAGGATGGTAAGTTTTACAAGGGCATGTTTGGCAGCATGAGTGAAGGAGGCTTTGTTGTGAAATAGGAAGCCGATTCTAGATTTAATTTTGGATTGGAGATGGTTAATATGAGTCTGGAAGGAGAGTTTACAGTCTAACCAGACACCTAGGTATTTGTAGGAGTCCACGTATTCTAAGTCAGACCTGTCGAGGGTAGTGGTGATAGTCCGGTGGGCAGGTGCGGGCAACGTTCTATTGAAGAGCATGCATTTAGTCTTACTAGCATTTAAGAGCAGTTGGAGGCCACGGAAGGAGTGTTGTATGGCATTGAAGCTTGTTTGAAGGTTACTTAACACAGTGTCCAAAGAGGGGCCAGATGTATACAGAATGGTGTCGTCTGCGTAGAGATGGATCAGACATTGTGGATGTATATAGAGAATAGGGTTGGCCCAAGAATTGAACCCTGTGGCACCCCCATAGAGACTGCCAGGGGACCGGACAGCAGGCCCTCCGATTTGACACACTGAACTCTGTCTGAGAAGTAGTTGGAGAACCAGGCGAGGCAGTCACTTGAGAAACCAAGGCTATTGAGTCTGCCAATAAGAATGCGGTGATTGACAGAGTCGAAAGCCTTGGCCAGGTCGATGAAGACGGCTGCACAGTACTGTCTTCTATCGATGGTGGTTATGATATCGTTAAGTACCTTGAGCGTAGCTGAGGTGCACCCATGACCAGCTCGGAAACCAGATTGCATAGCAGAGAAGGTACGGTGGGATTCGAAGAAGTCAGTGATCTGTTTATTAACTTGGCTTCCGAAGACTTTAGAGAGGCAGGGCAGGATGGATATAGGTCTGTAACAGTTTGGGTCTAGAGTGTCTCCCCATTTGAAGAGAGGGATGACCGCGGCAGCTTTCCAATCTCTAGGGATCTCAGACGATACAAAAGAGAGGTTGAACAGGCTAGTAATAGGGGTTGCAACAATTTTGGCTGATCATCTTTGGAAGAAAGGGTCCAGATTGTCAAGCCCAGCAGATTTGTAGGGGTCCAGATTTAGCAGCTCTTTCAGAACATCATCCGTCTGTATTTGGGGGAAGGAGAAGCGGGGTGTGTTTGGGCAGGTTGCTGCGGGGGGTACAGAGCTGTTGGCCGGGGTAGAGGTAGCCAGGTGGAAAGCATGGCCAGCCGTAGCAAAATGCTTGTTGAAATTTTGATCATGATGACCATGCAGTTTCCACTGTATACTGTTACCTACAGATGTTTTGCATGTACACATATGGAACTATTGAATTCATTATTTTAGCAGCCATGTCCTATGACAGGCATCTTGCCATATGTTATCCACTACAGTATAATATCATCATGACACCCAACAGGGTGTGGATTTTCATTTGTGTAACATGGAGAGCATCATAACACTGTCTTTAACCATTCGTTTACAATTGTGTGGGAACGTTCTAGACAAAGTGTATTGTGACGACTACCTGCTAGTAAAACTGTTCACCTTCAGACACAACAGTTAATAACATCTATGGACTCTGTGGTATTCTTTTGACTGTCACTTTCCCTTTAACTACTATTGTGTTCTCTTATATGACTATTTGTTTGAAATCTTCCATCGAGAGCAGACAGAAAGCTTTCAGCACCTGTATTCCTCATCTGGCCTCGCTGCTCAACTTCTCTTCCGGCTGTTTCTTAAATCTGCTCCAGAGTCGATTTGATAGTCCTATGAGAAATGTTCCAACTGTACACACTATTTTATCGGTGTACTATCTGATGTGCCAGACACTTTTAAATCCTATTGTGTATGGAGTTAGGATGGTTAAAATCAGACAGGCTTGTAAAAACATAATACCAGTAGGTTGTACCATAGAACATAAGCTAAACATTAGTGTGACCTTTTCTGTCCTGATTGTTAGATCTTGGGATGTTGACTTGTGTGTTTTGTTTACTTATAGGTGCAATAGTTTATGGGGTGAGGATGGTGAAAATCTGACTTGTATAACGTTTGCTGATTTGTATAATATTGTCATTGAACATTTATTCACTTGCTGATCTCCAATGACTACCTTTCCCTCAAAGAATTTACTTTACAATTCACTTCCTCGTCTACAAAGCCCTAAATGGAATCAGACCTGCCTTCCTGTCAGACATACTCTCCCCCATGATCCTCCACACACCCTAAGTTTAAGCCACACCAAGCTGCTCCATGCAGCCAGGATCTGGAGACACACAATGGAGGGCTGTTGTTTTTTCTCCAACACACCATGTCTTTGGAAGTCCCTTCCTGACAATCTCAGGGCTGCTCAGACGGTCGGGGCCTTTAAAGCAGCCTGAAGACTCATCTCTACTCATCTGAGCCTTTCCTTCCTCCTAGACTTTGATTGATGCTCTCATGATTTGGTTATATAGACTTTGTACTCTACTTAATTTTTTATTTCATGCACTTTGAGATTATACTTGTATAATTAAAATACTTTATAAATGTACTCCATCCATCCAGTAAAAAGCTGTAAAAAGTGTTGGAGTTCTATCAGTGTGAAACACCAGTATTTAGTTTTGCTCCATGCATACCTTACCATGGGGAAAGCAGAAGCCAATAACAAGAGTATAATAAACATGTTTATTGAGTCATTAGGTACCAGGTCATTAGTCCACTCTATCACCTGGTTCCCTGGGAACCAATTAACACAGCTATTAACCTGTAGAGACCTGAGGGGCTCAAGGAGAGGAGAGGCACGGCTGGTGTTGACTGCATCTCAAATGGTACCCTATCCCCTATGTTGACCAGAGCCCTCTGGTCAAAGGTGGTGCACTATATAGGGAATAGAGTACCATTTAGGACACACTCCTTCTGTCATCACCTCTGGGAGTGTAGAACCTAAAAGTGTACTGTAGGCCTGGGGAAGCCTAGAGTGACTATAATGGTCAATACTTCTTCATTTAACCAGACAATTCACATACATTGACCTAAAAGTGTACTGTAGGCCTGGGGAAGCCTAGAGTGACTATAATGGTCAATACTTCTTCATTTAACCAGACAATTCACATACATTGACCTAAAAGTGTACTGTAGGCCTGGGGAAGCCTAGAGTGACTATAATGGTCAATACTTCTTCATTTAACCAGACAATTCACATACATTGACCTAAAAGTGTACTGTAGGCCTGGGGAAGCCTAGAGTGACTATAATGGTCAATACTTCTTCATTTAACCAGACAATTCACATACATTGACCTAAAAGTGTACTGTAGGCCTGGGGAAGCCTAGAATGACTATAAGGTTCAACACTTCATGTCAATATGTCACCAAGGTGCTATTGACATTACATTTTCACCAGATGTTGGTAACAACCCAAGTAATCATACATACAAAGAAACCAAAACAAATAAGTTCAGAAATTAAGTTTTGTGTAATAATGTGAAACGACACAGGGAAAAAGTATTGAACACACTTACTGATATTTATTTAATACTTTGTACAAAAGCCTTTGTTGGTAATGACAGCTTCAAGACGCCTCCTCTATGTATCACAACTCAGACAGAGACCCAAATGCAGACGCAGGAGGCAGGTAGAATGTCAAGTATGTTTTACTTTACAAAATCGTAAGGCTATATCTCGTTGTCGTAGGCAGGCAAGGATTTGGTACACAGGCGTTCAGAGGTACAGAGACGGCAGGCAGGAATCAGGTTGTATAAACAGGCAGGGGTACGGTAACAGGAGAGCTAAACAGACAGCAGGTATTTCTAAGTATGCGGGCACGACCTGGTGAAACACACAAGACGAACTGGCAACCAGACCAATGAACAGATACAGATTAAATACACAAGGAATAAGGGAACATAGGAAACACCTGGTAGAGGAGGAGCCAGGGAGAACAGGTGAACGGAATTAGGGTATGACAGTACCCCCCCCCCCCTAGGGGCGCCACCTGGCGGCCTACCTGGTGCCGTACCTGGTTGACCGGGGTGGCGACGGCGAAAGTCTGCAATAAGGGATGGGTCCAAGATGTCCCTGGCAGGAACCCAGCAGCGCTCCTCCGGACCGTAGCCCTCCCAGTCAACCAGGTACTGGAAACCCCTGCCACGAGGCCGGACCCTCAGGAGGCGCCGAACTGTAAAGACAGGAACACCATTAACAAGACGAGGCAATGGAGCAGGTCTCTGAACAGGGGCAAGAGGACAATGGGAAACAGGCTTAATACGGGAGACATGGAAGGTGGGGTGTACTCTAAGAGTGCGTGGGAGGATCAGACGGACAGCAGAACGGCTGAGTACCCTGGAGATTGAAAAGGGCCCAAGAATCGGGAGGACAGCTTCCGGGACTCTACTCGAAGAGGCAGATCCCGAGTGGACAGCCACACTCTTTGCCCGATGCGGTAACGTGGAGCAGGGGTCCGGTGACGATCCGCCTGTCGTTGATATCTGGACGCTGTCCGGAGTAGAGCAACCCGAGCCTTCTTCCAAGTCTGCCGACAGCGGCGGACAAACAGCTGTGCGGCAGGCACCCCCACGTCTGCCTCCTGGTTCGGAAAAAGGGGAGGCTGGTAGCCGAGGGAGCACTCAAAGGGAGAGAGGCCCGTAGCAGACGAAGGAAGGGTGTTGCGGGCATACTCCACCCAGATTAAATGCCGACTCCAAGTGGTGGGGTTAGAGGACACGAGGCAACGCAGGGTAGTCTCCAGGTCCTGGTTGGCCCTCTCCGACTGACCGTTAGACAGGGTGGAATCCGGAGGATAGGCTGGCCGATGACCCAATGAGGGTGCAGAAAGCCTTCCAGAACTGGGACGCAAACTGGGGTCCTCGATCTGACACCATGTCAGTGGGAAAACCATGGATCCGGAAGACGTGCTGCATGACGAGTTGAGCCGTCTCCTTGGCCGAGGGTAGCTTGGCTAAGGGGATGAAGTGAGCCGCCTTGGAGAACCGGTCCACTACCGTGAGAATGGCGGTGTGGCCGTCGGAAGGAGGGAGGCCGGTCACAAAGTCCAATGAAATGTGCGACCAAGGGCGGCGCGGAACAGGCAGAGGTTGAAGGAGGCCAGACGGAGCTTGCCGCAGAGTCTTGTTTTGGGCACACACCGTGCACGCAGAGACACAGGAGGGCACGTCCTGCCCCATGGTGGGCCACCAGAACCGTCTGCGGATGAATGCAAGGGTCCGACGCGACCCTGGATGACAGGTAAGGTTAGAGGAATGGCCCCACTTCAGAACTTGGGACCGGACAGAATCTGGAACAAACAGGCAGCCTGTTGGAACATTCCCAGGTCCCTGTTGAGACCGCTGTGCGTTGCGGACCACAGTTTCTATTCCCCAGATGATAGATGTAGTAAGGCAGGAGGCGGGAAGGATGGGCTCTGGGTCCAGGGAGGCAGTAACGGGGCTGAAAACACGAGACAGGGCGTCGGGCTTAGCGTTCTTAGAGCCGGGACGGTATGATAGGGTGAAATCAAACCTTGTGAACAGTAGAGCCCACCTGGCCTGTCTGGAGTTGAGCCGCTTGGCGGTGCGAAGGTACTCCAAGTTCTTATGGTCGGTCCAGACCAAAAACAGGAGCTCTGAGCCCTCCAGCCAGTGCCTCCATTCCTCCAATGCAATCTTGACAGCCAACAACTCCCGGTTGCCGACATCATAGTTCCTCTCTGCTGGACTGAGCCGGTGGGAGAGGAAAGCACAGGGATGCAGCTTCTGATCTATGGTCGAGCGCTGGGACAGAACTGCTCCCACCCCTACCTCTGAGGCGTCCACTTCCACTACAAACTGGCAAGAGGGGTCAGGCTGGATTAGGACCGGGGCCGAGGTGAAACGCCGTTTAAGGTCCGTGAACGCACGGGCAGCCTCAGGAGACCAGACAAAGCGAATCTTGGTGGAGGTAAGAGCGGTGAGGGGAGATGCCAGAGTGCTATAACCCCGGATGAAGCGGCGGTAAAAATTTGCAAAACCCAGGAATCTCTGGAGCTGACTCCGGGAAGTTGGTTGCGGCCACTCCTCTACAGCCCTCACTTTGTTGGGATCCATCTGGATGCTTCCAGCAGCAATAATGTATCCCAGGAACGAGAACAGGAGGTCCTTCCTGCCGGCGGCTATGAGACTATATAATGCCTCACCGGGGTGCCGTGCCGTCGGCAACATAGATCTGGAACTGTTGGGGTGCTAGGACCTAGTTTAACAATTATGCATCCATCCGTGAGTAACTCTGTTCCGTCAGCACTCATCCACTCAGGACCTACTTATTCATACAGGTCTGTATATACATACCCATGTACAGTTGTTATATTATATCACATGCAATATTGTAAGTAATTATTGGACCTAGGCATTCACTCAGGAATGCATATTAGTATCCTGCCAGTTGCACCTTTTCTCATTGCTTTTAGTATATCAAATGTGCAATAAGTGCAGTTGTCTGTAATTAAACCCTGCGCACTAAGGACTGTATTTTAAGGGAATTACTATTATTAGCCCAATAATATCATACACACATTTAGCTATTATAGTATCTCTTCCTGTCATTTACCTGTACAGTTTGTGTAAACATGCAAGTATTCACTTATCTGTAAATATAACTGTATACCTAACTGTACAGCTAATTTAACCATGCAAAATTTTTCACTTACCTGTTCATTTACCCAGTCTGTCTATTAAGTAAACTATTATTACCCTCGCTCATATCATACGCATTAGCTACTGAAGTATTTCTCTGCCATCAACCTGTATAGTATAGTTAACCATCCAACATCCACCAATGTATAGTGTACATATTCTGCCAACCACTCATACTACGCAATGTCCTTTTATAGCTTTTTTTTTTTTTATATTTTTTTCATTTTTTTTTTCATTTTTTTTTTTTTTTTTTTGCACTCCAGATATCCTGTATTTCTATACTTTTTCATACTGCCGCTCTATGTATCATGTACCGTGTATCTGTCTTTTGTGTACTTTCGTTGTGGCATTTTGCACCTGCCCTGTGTTTTTGTTGTAGCTGCTTGATAATGAAATTTCCCCCTCGGGGGATCAATAAAGTACCTATCTATCTATCTATCTATCTATCTATCTATCTATAGTGGATTGGTGGAATTCACACTTTTCTGCCTTGACAAAAAGCTGGTTCTCCAGGAGGCGCTGGAGCACCTGGCGGACGTGGGTTATATGCTCCTGGGCAGACCGGGAAAACACCAGGATGTCGTCCAGGTAGACAAAGACGCACCGGTTCAGCATGTCACACAGCACGTCGTTGACCAGAGCCTGGAACACTGCAGGGGCGTTGGTCAGGCCGAAGGGCATCACCAGATATTCATAATGGCCACTTGTGGTGTTGAAAGCCGTCTTCCACTCATCCCCCTTCCGGATCCGAACCAGATGATAGGCATTCCGCAGGTCCAGTTTCGTGAAAACGGTTGCCCCCTGAAGAACCTTGAAGGCGGAGGAGATGAGTGGAAGCGGGTAACGGTTCTTTATGGTGATGTCGTTCAGACCTCTGTAATCAAGGCAGGGACGCAGGGATCTATCCTTCTTGTCCACAAAGAAGAAACCCGCTCCAGCGGAGGATGAAGATGGGCGAATAATCCCTGCAGCAAGAGAGCTCTCCACATAGGCCTCCATGGCCTTGGTCTCCGGACCAGACAGTGAGTAGAGACGCCCTCTGGGGCGGTCAATGGCGCAATCATATGGGCGGTGAGGGGGAAGTGATGTCGCCCGGGACTTGCTGAAGACCTCCCGTAGGTCCTGGTATTCAGCCGGAACAGAGGATAGGTCAAGGGCGGGCTCAGAAACTGGGATGGGGGTAACCAAGGGGTGTTGTGCAGCCTTCAAGCACTGGGCATGGCAAAAGGGGCTCCATCCCCTGATGGAACCCGTAGTCCAATCGATGAGGGGGTTATGCCATTGAAGCCAGGAATGGCCCAGAACCACTGGCACGTGAGGGGAACTGATGAGTAAAAACCTGATGGATTCACTATGGTTGCCAGAGATGCGTAGAACCACTGGAACAGTACAAAGTGTCACCTTGCCAATGGACCGGCCGTCCAAGGCTCTGGCCTCTATAGCAGTGGAGAGGTTTTGGGTGGAAATGCCCAGCTGCTGGACTAGGGCGGAGTCAATGAAGCTCTCGTCAGCCCCAGAATCAATAAGAACTCTGATGGTCTCGGATAGGGTTCCCCACAGGAGGATAGCATGAATTGGTGCACGGGTAGAAGGAGACCAGTGGGTCTCTGTTTGGCCCTCCAGCACACCCGCTTTTACTGATGAGCCTGCTCTTTTAGTGGGCAGGTAGAGATGTAATGGCCTGAAGTGCCACAATACAAACAGCTACGGCTGTTGATTCTCCTCTCCCTTTCCGCCGGGCTTATTCTGGCCCTTCCTAGTTCCATAGGCTCCGATGTATCCACCTCGGGCACTTTCGGATAATTCCGGAACTGTTCGTCCCCGCCCCTAACTTCTCGGAGGCCGGAAGACCGGTAACTTCCGGGTTGCGAAGGATGTGAGGGGGCTGATCTTCTCTCTCGGTTCCTGTCCCGTATACGGCTATCTATCCGCATAGAAAGGTTTATGAGAGAGTCGAGATCGGGGGGCAGTTCCCGGGCTGCTAGCTCATCTTTAATAATGTCCGACAACCCATTAAGAAAAGCGTCAAAAAGAGCGTCAGAATTCCATGAGCTATCGGCGGCCAGAGTGCGGAAGTCCACTGCGTAATCCGAAACGCTACGAGAGCCCTGCCGCAGTCTGAGAAGTTTACGGGCTGCCTCTCTCCCAGAAATCGGTGAATCAAAAACTTTTTTAACTTCGGCCACAAAGGAGTCCAGGCTGGAACAGATGGGTGTTTGCCGTTCCCACACCGCCGTAGCCCAGGCTCCTGCCCTCCCGGACATAAGAGCGACGATATATGCTACCTTAGCACGATCCGAGTGGAACGAGGAGGGTTGCAGCTCGAAGATCAACGAACACTGCGATAGGAACGAACGACAGGTTCCCGGATCTCCGGAGTACCGCTCAGGAGGAGGTAAGCTGGGTTCCCGAGAGGCTGAGTGGGTTATAGGTGAAACAGTGTTAGTCGTGAGAGTACTGGTATCAGGGGCAGGCGCCGCTGTAGTAGGCTGTCCCACTGACAATCCACGAAGCTGCTCCATCAGCGCGTTGTAGGTCTGATCATGGTGGTCAGAAATAGTTTGAAGTCCCTCCATGACACGTTGTAGGAGGTCTTCATGTCTCCCAATAGCAGCTCCCTGAAGGGAGAGAGCGCTCCGGAGGTTGTCAGAATCTGCTGGGTCTGTCATGGCCAGTTCGTACTATCACAACTCAGACAGAGACCCAAATGCAGACGCAGGAGGCAGGTAGAATGTCAAGTATGTTTTACTTTACAAAATCGTAAGGCTATATCTCGTTGTCGTAGGCAGGCAAGGATTTGGTACACAGGCGTTCAGAGGTACAGAGACGGCAGGCAGGAATCAGGTTGTATAAACAGGCAGGGGTACGGTAACAGGAGAGCTAAACAGACAGCAGGTATTTCTAAGTATGCGGGCACGACCTGGTGAAACACACAAGACGAACTGGCAACCAGACCAATGAACGGATACAGATTAAATACACAAGGAATAAGGGAACATAGGAAACACCTGGTAGAGGAGGAGCCAGGGAGAACAGGTGAATGGAATTAGGGTATGACAGTATGGAGAAACTAGTCGCATGCATTGCTCTGGTGTGATTTTGGCCCATTCTTCCACACAAACAGTCTTCAAATCTTGAAGGTTCCGTGGGCCTCTTCTATGAATCTTGATCTTCAGTTCTTTCCATAGATTTTCAATGGGATTTAAGTCAGGTGATTGGCTGGGCCATTCTAGCAGCTTTATTTTCTTTCTTTGAAACCAATTGAGAGTTTCCTTGGCTGTGTGCTTTTTAATAACTGATAGTTTTCAGCTGTTGTCTTGGCTTTCCATGCCTTATTGCACCTCCCTTTCTTCATGTGTTCAATACTTTTTCTCTGTGTCATTTCACATTATTACACATAACTTAATTTCTGAACTTATTCGTTTTGGTATCTTTGTATGTATGGATTACTTGGGTTGTTACCAACATCTGGTGAACATTTCATGTCTATATCACCTTTGGAAATATATTTACTGAGAAAAATGGTGACATGTTCAATACTTATTTCACCCGCTGTACATTGACCTAAAAGTGTACTGTAGGCCTGGGGAAGAATAGAATGACTATAAGGGTCAACACTTCTTCATTTAACCAGACAATTCACATACATTGACCTAAAAGTGTACTTTACATACCATTAAGAATGTGTATTCTACAGTGTAGAGTACCAGACTAGAGGGTCCCCACACATACATTATTATAACAGGATCATAGACCACTAACACAGCCTGTTCAATAACATACCATTAAGAATGTGTATTCTACAGTGTAGAGTACCAGACTAGAGGGTCCCCACACATACATTATTATAACAGGATCATAGACCACTAACACAGCCTGTTCAATAACATACCATTAGGAATGTGTATTCTACTAATGTGCTGCACTATCCTACCAATCTACTCTCTTTATTTAGGAATGTGTAACAGAGTACTTCCGTCCCTCACCTTGCCCCAACCTGGGCTTTAACCAGGGACTCTCTGAATACATCGACAACTGAAATGGCCTGTCTAAATTTGAGATTTTATTTTGCTGTTGGAAGTTATAATAGTTGAATGCACAAGGTACAGTTTCAACTAGCTCATGTCAGCTAACGTTTTCAAACTAGATTTTTTAGCCCATTGATTTTGCTGTAATGTTTGAGTCTCTCAGATATCACATGAACACACACAAGACATGTTCCCCAATGATGAATGGAGGCCTGAGTGAAAAGGTCTGGGAACCACCATACTACAGTATAAAAATATTATGAAATCTCAAATAATTAGTGGTTAATTCTGTTGTCCTGGTTATAATCCTTTTTCACGGATGTCATCCCTATCTCCATCTTCAAAAGAGATGAAACAGAAAGCGTTTAACACTTGTACACCACATATAGCCTCTTTGCTGAACTTTTCTTTTGACTGTTTATTTGTGATTTTGCAAGGCAGAGGTACTAGGCCTTAACCCTAAAATATAACATGATTGTTTATTTTTGGAGTATTTAATAGGTTATTTTGTGTTTTTTACGTTGCTATAATTGACTATACAAATATGTGGCATTTTGACATAGTTTCTCTAGGCCAAATATCTCTATATATGTTTTTATCTACCCAAGGTTCATTACACAATACACTGTTGCCATGCCCATCAAGTCACTGATCCATTTACAGCTCTTTGTTTGTTGGTAATGTTAGAGACACCAACCACACACAGTGCTTTTACCATATAATGGTTTCAATGTATATATTTGACATACTGTATATCATTACATTGTGCATGTTGATTTATACAGTCATTATTATTCAAACATGTCCTCACCTGGGATTTGAACTCACAACCTCTTCCTTCAAAGCATTACAATATTCCTGCTATGCCACTGTGTCTTTCAATGACGGATTTCACTTGTATTCCTAAATACTATCCCCAATCAGAGACAACGCTAGACAGCTGTCTCTGATTGGGGATCATAATCACCCTAGTTAGTGTGTGAGAGCTTGGTTGTGTGCCTCTCTCCTCCCCTAGGTGGGAGTAAGAGGCCTTACCACAACCAAGCCCTCACAGTACCCCCCCCTAAGGTGCGGACTCCCGATCGCACCCAAAAAAAATCCCCCCTCTCCTGAAAGAAAAAATGTCCAAAACTCTAGGGGGGACATGGCGGGGTACTGAGGTGGTTGCTGGTGGGGGCTCCGGTTCCGGTTCCGGGCGTGGCACAGGCTGTGAGAGTAGCTTCTCTCCTACCTCTCCGTTGCACGCCCGGTCCGGTCCGGACCCCGGCGCGATGGTTCCCCCCTCAGTACTCCCGCCTTCCACCAAGTCCTGTCTGGACCCTGGTGTGGGAGCCCTCGACCCTGGAGGGGGGCTGACAACCGGCCCCGGACTGGGCACCGGTGGAGCGGACTGCTCCTTCCCTGGAGCGACGTAGACGACCGGCCCCGGACTGGGCACCGGTGGAGCGGACTGCTCCGGCACTGGAGCGACGCCGACGACCGGCCCCGGACTGGGCACCGGTGGAGCGGACTGCTCCGTCACTGGATCGACGTAGACGACCGGCCCCGGACTGGGCACCGGTGGAGCGGATTGCTCCAGCACTGGAGCGACGCAGACGACCGGCCCCGGACTGGGCACCGGTGGAGCGGACTGCTCCGTCACTGGAGCGAATTGCTCCGGCACTGGAGCGACGCAGACGACCGGCCCCGGACTGGGCACCGGTGGAGGAGGCTCCAGGCCTTGAGCTGTGGCTGGAGGCTCCGGGCTGCTGTCCTTCGCTGGAGGTGGCGGAACGCTGACCTTCACTGGAGGTGGCGGAACGCTGACCTTCGCTGGAGGTGGCGGGGCGCTGACCTTCGCTGGAGGTGGCGGGGCGCTGACCTTCGCTGGAGGTGGCGGGGCGCTGACCTTCGCTGGAGGTGGCGGGGCGCTGACCTTCGCTGGAGGTGGCGGGGCGCTGACCTTCGCTGGAGGTGGCGTGGCGCTAACCTTCGCTGGAGGTGGCGGGGCGCTGACCTTCGCTGGAGGCCTCGGGCTGCTGACCTTCACTGGAGGCCTCGGGCTGCTGACCTTCACTGGAGGCCTCGGGCTGCTGACCTTCACTGGAGGCCTCGGGCTGCTGACCTTCACTGGAGGCCTCGGGCTGCTGACCTTCACTGGAGGCCTCGGGCTGCTGACCTTCACTGGAGGCCTCGGGCTGCTGACCTTCACTGGAGGCCTCGGGCTGCTGACCTTCACTGGAGGCCTCGGGCAGCTGACCTTCACTGGAGGTCTCGGGCTGCTGACCTTCTCCGGAGGTCTCGGGCTGCTGACCTTCACAGAAGGCCTCAGGCTGCTGACCTTTACAGGAGACCTCAGGCTACTGACCGTCACAGGAGGCCTCGGGCTGCTGACCTTCTCCGGAGACCTCAGGCTGGATGCCGTGCCCACCCTGGGCACCGACGCAGAGGTGGTCTTCAGCCCTGCAGCTGGTCTGGCTGTCGGCCCCAGACTGGGCACCGACACGCTATGGAGCTCCTGCTCCACAGCGGGACTGAACGTCGTGCCCACCCTGGGCACCGACGCAGAGATGGTTTCCAGCCCTCTGGTGGGGCTGGCTGTCGGCCCCAGACTGGGCACCGACGCGCTATGGAGCTCCAGCTCCACAGCGGGACTGAACGTCGTGCCCACCCTGGGCACCGACGCAGAGATGGTTTCCAGCCCTGTGGTTGGGCTGGCTGTCGGCCCCAGACTGGGCACCGACGCGCTATGGAGCTCCTGCTCCACAGCGGGGCTGAACGTCGTGCCCACCCTGGGCACCGACGCAGAGATGGTTTCCAGCCCTCTGGTTGGGCTGGCTGTCGGCCCCACACTGGGCACCGACGCGCTATGGAGCTCCTGCTCCACAGCGGGGCTGAACGTCGTGCCCACCCTGGGCACCGACGCAGAGAGGGTTTCCAGCCCTGTGGTTGGGCTGGCTGTCGGCCCCAGACTGGGCACCGACACGCTATGGAGCTCCTGCTCCACAGCGGGGCTGAACGTCGTGCCCACCCTGGGCACCGACGCAGAGATGGTTTCCAGCCCTGGGGTTTGGCTGGCCTCTGGAGGCTCTGGGCATTCGGCCGTCGCTGGAGGCTCCGGGCTGTGGGCCGTCGCTGGAGGCTCCGGGCTGTGGGCCGTCGCTGGAGGCTCCGGGCTGTGGGCCGTCGCTGGAGGCTCCGGGCTGTGGGCCGTCGCTGGAGGCTCCGGGCAGCGGGCCGTCGCTGGAGGCTCCGGACGTCGAGCCGTCGCTGGAGGCTCCGGGCTTCGAACCGTCGTGGGAGGCTCCGGGCTTTGAGCCATTACTGGAGACTCCAGGTTACGAACCTTTAATGGAGCCTCCAGACCTCGACTCCTCACTGCCGGTCGAGTGCGTGGAGCAGGCACCGGCTGTCCCTGACTAGGGAGGTGAACCGGTTGTCTGGGGTGAGGAGGAGGCACCGGCTGTACCTGACTGTGGCGGTGAACCGGTGATCTGGGGTGAGGAGCGGGCACGGGAGATGTAGAGCTGGACCCTCGACCGGGAGACGAATCGAGTTGAGAGGCTAGATCGGCTCCCATGCCCAGCCCAGGCAGCAGTGTAGATGACAGCTCCGGGTGTTTAATCGACCTGTCTGCCTGTCCTGAACTGGGCACCAGTCTGGCGAGGAGCTCCGACCCTCCCTCCTCCTTTCCCTCGGGAAAGAGGTGAGCCAGACGCTTCCTCCAGATCGCCAATTTAGCCTCAAAACTGTCCGCCTCCTCGATCTCCCGAACGTGAGGGTTGGGCTTGGTATCGGGAGGAAGGGCCACCCAGAGTCTCCACCACTTCGCTTGTTCCTCCTTCGACCGATCGAAGAAACCCTCCGGTGTCTTCCTGTTTTCGGCCGTCGGAGGCGGAAGTGGTGGGAGCTGTTCATTCAACCTTGGGTGGCTAACCGACGGTGGATCGCGTGGCGCTGGTACTGAGGTCCATGGGCTGGGAACATGCACTGGATCTCTGGTGCTGGAAGCTGCCGCTGGACCTACCGGGCTGAGAAGGTGCGTGGGTAGGGCAGGCCGGGAGCGCGCTGAAGATCTGGCACTGGGACCGGAGACCGAACGCATCATCTCATCGTCCTCCTCGGCCCACCCGAAATACCTCTTCAGCCGCTTCTCCTCCTCCTTGTCCCTCGCGTCCCAAGGACCCCACAACCCCCCCCACCGTTAATATGGGGGACCTTCGGGGCTGTCCACTGTCGGTCCTTCCTCTCCTCATACTCCGCTGGTAAGGGCTCCGTCCCAAGCCCCCACGCTGGTCCAGTCACGAACCCATCTTCTCCCGCAGGTGTCGATGAGCCCCAGATGCTCCCCACCACCAGTGGTTGTGTTACCTCCACAGTCCTCATTCCTCGATGTCTTTGATGCCGACGCCGATGCTGTCCATGCTCCTCCGTTATGCCCGTAGTGTCGAAACACTGATAATCCTCATCCTCCTCCTCTCGCTGCGGGTTCCCTTGAGGGTGGATCATTCTGTCACGGTGAGTGTAGAGGGAAACACTGATAATCCTCATCCTCCTCCTCTCGCTGCGGGTTCCCTTGAGGGTGGATCATTCTGTCACGGTGAGTGTAGAGGGAAACACTGATAATCCTCATCCTCCTCCTCTCGCTGCGGGTTCCCTTGAGGGTGGATCATTCTGTCACGGTGAGTGTAGAGGGAAACACTGATAATCCTCATCCTCCTCCTCTCGCTGCGGGTTCCCTTGAGGGTGGATCATTCTGTCACGGTGAGTGTAGAGGGAAACACTGATAATCCTCATCCTCCTCCTCTCGCTGCGGGTTCCCTTGAGGGTGGATCATTCTGTCACGGTGAGTGTAGAGGGAAACACTGATAATCCTCATCCTCCTCCTCTCGCTGCGGGTTCCCTTGAGGGTGGATCATTCTGTCACGGTGAGTGTAGAGGGAAACACTGATAATCCTCATCCTCCTCCTCTCGCTGCGGGTTCCCTTGAGGGTGGATCATTCTGTCACGGTGAGTGTAGAGGGAAACACTGATAATCCTCATCCTCCTCCTCTCGCTGCGGGTTCCCTTGAGGGTGGATCATTCTGTCACGGTGAGTGTAGAGGGAAACACTGATAATCCTCATCCTCCTCCTCTCGCTGCGGGTTCCCTTGAGGGTGGATCATTCTGTCACGGTGAGTGTAGAGGGAAACACTGATAATCCTCATCCTCCTCCTCTCGCTGCGGGTTCCCTTGAGGGTGGATCATTCTGTCACGGTGAGTGTAGAGGGAAACACTGATAATCCTCATCCTCCTCCTCTCGCTGCGGGTTCCCTTGAGGGTGGATCATTCTGTCACGGTGAGTGTAGAGGGAAACACTGATAATCCTCATCCTCCTCCTCTCGCTGCGGGTTCCCTTGAGGGTGGATCATTCTGTCACGGTGAGTGTAGAGGGAAACACTGATAATCCTCATCCTCCTCCTCTCGCTGCGGGTTCCCTTGAGGGTGGATCATTCTGTCACGGTGAGTGTAGAGGGAAACACTGATAATCCTCATCCTCCTCCTCTCGCTGCGGGTTCCCTTGAGGGTGGATCATTCTGTCACGGTGAGTGTAGAGGGAAACACTGATAATCCTCATCCTCCTCCTCTCGCTGCGGGTTCCCTTGAGGGTGGATCATTCTGTCACGGTGAGTGTAGAGGGAAACACTGATAATCCTCATCCTCCTCCTCTCGCTGCGGGTTCCCTTGAGGGTGGATCATTCTGTCACGGTGAGTGTAGAGGGAAACACTGATAATCCTCATCCTCCTCCTCTCGCTGCGGGTTCCCTTGAGGGTGGATCATTCTGTCACGGTGAGTGTAGAGGGAAACACTGATAATCCTCATCCTCCTCCTCTCGCTGCGGGTTCCCTTGAGGGTGGATCATTCTGTCACGGTGAGTGTAGAGGGAAACACTGATAATCCTCATCCTCCTCCTCTCGCTGCGGGTTCCCTTGAGGGTGGATCATTCTGTCACGGTGAGTGTAGAGGGAAACACTGATAATCCTCATCCTCCTCCTCTCGCTGCGGGTTCCCTTGAGGGTGGATCATTCTGTCACGGTGAGTGTAGAGGGAAACACTGATAATCCTCATCCTCCTCCTCTCGCTGCGGGTTCCCTTGAGGGTGGATCATTCTGTCACGGTGAGTGTAGAGGGAAACACTGATAATCCTCATCCTCCTCCTCTCGCTGCGGGTTCCCTTGAGGGTGGATCATTCTGTCACGGTGAGTGTAGAGGGAAACACTGATAATCCTCATCCTCCTCCTCTCGCTGCGGGTTCCCTTGAGGGTGGATCATTCTGTCACGGTGAGTGTAGAGGGAAACACTGATAATCCTCATCCTCCTCCTCTCGCTGCGGGTTCCCTTGAGGGTGGATCATTCTGTCACGGTGAGTGTAGAGGGAAACACTGATAATCCTCATCCTCCTCCTCTCGCTGCGGGTTCCCTTGAGGGTGGATCATTCTGTCACGGTGAGTGTAGAGGGAAACACTGATAATCCTCATCCTCCTCCTCTCGCTGCGGGTTCCCTTGAGGGTGGATCATTCTGTCACGGTGAGTGTAGAGGGAAACACTGATAATCCTCATCCTCCTCCTCTCGCTGCGGGTTCCCTTGAGGGTGGATCATTCTGTCACGGTGAGTGTAGAGGGAAACACTGATAATCCTCATCCTCCTCCTCTCGCTGCGGGTTCCCTTGAGGGTGGATCATTCTGTCACGGTGAGTGTAGAGGGAAACACTGATAATCCTCATCCTCCTCCTCTCGCTGCGGGTTCCCTTGAGGGTGGATCATTCTGTCACGTGAGTGTAGAGGGAAACACTGATAATCCTCATCCTCCTCCTCTCGCTGCGGGTTCCCTTGAGGGTGGATCATTCTGTCACGGTGAGTGTAGAGGGAAACACTGATAATCCTCATCCTCCTCCTCTCGCTGCGGGTTCCCTTGAGGGTGGATCATTCTGTCACGGTGAGTGTAGAGGGAAACACTGATAATCCTCATCCTCCTCCTCTCGCTGCGGGTTCCCTTGAGGGTGGATCATTCTGTCACGGTGAGTGTAGAGGGAAACACTGATAATCCTCATCCTCCTCCTCTCGCTGCGGGTTCCCTTGAGGGTGGATCATTCTGTCACGGTGAGTGTAGAGGGAAACACTGATAATCCTCATCCTCCTCCTCTCGCTGCGGGTTCCCTTGAGGGTGGATCATTCTGTCACGGTGAGTGTAGAGGGAAACACTGATAATCCTCATCCTCCTCCTCTCGCTGCGGGTTCCCTTGAGGGTGGATCATTCTGTCACGGTGAGTGTAGAGGGAAACACTGATAATCCTCATCCTCCTCCTCTCACTGCGGGTTCCCTTGAGGGTGGATCATTCTGTCACGGTGAGTGTAGAGGGAAACACTGATAATCCTCATCCTCCTCCTCTCGCTGCGGGTTCCCTTGAGGGTGGATCATTCTGTCACGGTGAGTGTAGAGGGAAACACTGATAATCCTCATCCTCCTCCTCTCGCTGCGGGTTCCCTTGAGGGTGGATCATTCTGTCACGGTGAGTGTAGAGGGAAACACTGATAATCCTCATCCTCCTCCTCTCGCTGCGGGTTCCCTTGAGGGTGGATCATTCTGTCACGGTGAGTGTAGAGGGAAACACTGATAATCCTCATCCTCCTCCTCTCGCTGCGGGTTCCCTTGAGGGTGGATCATTCTGTCACGGTGAGTGTAGAGGGAAACACTGATAATCCTCATCCTCCTCCTCTCGCTGCGGGTTCCCTTGAGGGTGGATCATTCTGTCACGGTGAGTGTAGAGGGAAACACTGATAATCCTCATCCTCCTCCTCTCGCTGCGGGTTCCCTTGAGGGTGGATCATTCTGTCACGGTGAGTGTAGAGGGAAACACTGATAATCCTCATCCTCCTCCTCTCGCTGCGGGTTCCCTTGAGGGTGGATCATTCTGTCACGGTGAGTGTAGAGGGAAACACTGATAATCCTCATCCTCCTCCTCTCGCTGCGGGTTCCCTTGAGGGTGGATCATTCTGTCACGGTGAGTGTAGAGGGAAACACTGATAATCCTCATCCTCCTCCTCTCGCTGCGGGTTCCCTTGAGGGTGGATCATTCTGTCACGGTGAGTGTAGAGGGAAACACTGATAATCCTCATCCTCCTCCTCTCGCTGCGGGTTCCCTTGAGGGTGGATCATTCTGTCACGGTGAGTGTAGAGGGAAACACTGATAATCCTCATCCTCCTCCTCTCGCTGCGGGTTCCCTTGAGGGTGGATCATTCTGTCACGGTGAGTGTAGAGGGAAACACTGATAATCCTCATCCTCCTCCTCTCGCTGCGGGTTCCCTTGAGGGTGGATCATTCTGTCACGGTGAGTGTAGAGGGAAACACTGATAATCCTCATCCTCCTCCTCTCGCTGCGGGTTCCCTTGAGGGTGGATCATTCTGTCACGGTGAGTGTAGAGGGAAACACTGATAATCCTCATCCTCCTCCTCTCGCTGCGGGTTCCCTTGAGGGTGGATCATTCTGTCACGGTGAGTGTAGAGGGAAACACTGATAATCCTCATCCTCCTCCTCTCGCTGCGGGTTCCCTTGAGGGTGGATCATTCTGTCACGGTGAGTGTAGAGGGAAACACTGATAATCCTCATCCTCCTCCTCTCGCTGCGGGTTCCCTTGAGGGTGGATCATTCTGTCACGGTGAGTGTAGAGGGAAACACTGATAATCCTCATCCTCCTCCTCTCGCTGCGGGTTCCCTTGAGGGTGGATCATTCTGTCACGGTGAGTGTAGAGGGAAACACTGATAATCCTCATCCTCCTCCTCTCGCTGCGGGTTCCCTTGAGGGTGGATCATTCTGTCACGGTGAGTGTAGAGGGAAACACTGATAATCCTCATCCTCCTCCTCTCGCTGCGGGTTCCCTTGAGGGTGGATCATTCTGTCACGGTGAGTGTAGAGGGAAACACTGATAATCCTCATCCTCCTCCTCTCGCTGCGGGTTCCCTTGAGGGTGGATCATTCTGTCACGGTGAGTGTAGAGGGAACGATGCGCAGAGCGAGAGGACGATGCAAACATATTTTATTATAATAATATAATAATAATAGAACAAAACAACAAAAGTACTCACGACCATGACGTTGTGTGAAACACACAGAAAACACAAGCAATGATCCACACACAGGTGGAAGTGTGTGGAGATTAAATACTATCCCCAATCAGAGACAACGCTAGACAGCTGTCTCTGATTGGGGATCATAATCTCCCCAGTTAGGGTGTGAGGACTTGGTTGTGTGCCTCTCTCCTCCCCTAGGTGGGAGTAAGAGGCCTTACCACAACCAAGCCCTCACAAAATAGCTGAAATAAGTCAATGAAATCAGCGATGATATAGCCAGTTTAACTGGCAGCACAGATGGCAGATTACAGTGCATAGAAGTATTATAGGTACTGAATGTGCAGAGGGGGGACACAGCAGAAAGATCAGAATACACCAAATTCAGAGATTGTGAGTTCAAATCCCAGGTGGGGTCATAATGAAAAGTCAGTATTAAGTAATCATGTCAAATGTAATCATATTGTCACTGATTAAGGGTTCGTAAACTATTTTAGCTGAACAGTGCACCACTTACCTTAAAACATTCATACCATTTAATCGTTTAACTTATAATGGTTTGGGACACCTGGAACCATCTCGTGGCAAAAACCTCAAAAGGACCATAACACAACATCCCAAGAACATCCTAAAAATGTCCTCAGGGACGTCCCTGGGAAAATCCGGGAACTAGAAAAAAACCTCCATGGGACCATTCCACAACATCCCAAGAAGGTCCTAAAAACATCCCCGAGACAAACCGGGAACTAGACAAAGCCTCCAGGAGCCCATGACACAACGTCCTGACCACTTTAGACAACCACTTCGTGACATTCCAGGGACGTCCTAACAACTCATTTTTGTTTGCAGAGACGTTCCCTTGGGACCATCAGACAATGTCCTAATGAATATTAAAATTGAAGTCCTGAGAACGTCCTAAGAAAGTTCTGATATGGTCCTCAGTGACGTCCTAGTAACTTAGAGGGAACGAGACAAAGGTCCCCCTGAGAATGCTCCCTTGGGACCATCACGCAACTTCCTGAAGACTAGTAAAATGAAGTCCTGAGAACGTCCTAAAAAGGACCTGAAATGGTCCTGATATGGTCCTCAGCAACATCCTGGTATCTTACAGGGAACTAGACAAATGTGCCCCCCAGGAAACGTTCCCTTGGGAACTTCACGTAACGTCCTAATGAATAGTAAAATAAAAGTATTGAGAACGTCCTAAAAAGGTCCTGACATGGTCCTCGGTGACGTCCTAGTAACTTACAGGGAACTAGACAAAGGTTCCTCAGAGAACGTTCCCGTGGGACGACCTCGTGACGTCCTGAAAACTAGTAAAATGATGTCCTAAAAATTACCATCATGTGACATCCGTTGACCATCATAAAACGTCTCCTGGTCATTAAATGTCTCATGGATAACGTCCGACACAAAAAATATTTAATAATGTTCCCTAATGGACATCAAAATACACTGAACAAAAATATAAACACAACATGTGAAGTGTTGGTCCCATGTTTCATGAGTGGAAATAAAAGTTCCCAGAAATGTTCCATTTGCACAAAAAGTAAATATTTCATATTTGGTGCACAACTTTGTTTCCATCCCTGTTTGTGAGCATTTCTCATCTGCCACGATAATCCATCCATCTGGCAGGTGTGGCATATCAAGAAGATTATTAAACACCATGATAATTATACATCAATAAAAGGCCACTGTAAAATGCCTAGTCACACAACAAAGTGCCACAGATGTCTCAAGTTTTGATGAAGGGTGCAATTGGCATGTTGACTGCAGGAATGTCCATCAGAGTTGCTGCCAGAGCATAGAGTGTTCATTAGTCTATCATAAGCAGCCTCCAACATCGTTTTAGAGAATTTGGATGTAGGTCCAACTGACATCTGCAGACCACGTGTACGGTGCCGTGTGGGAGAGTGGTTTGCTGATGTCAACGTTGTGAACAGGGTGCCCCGTGGTGGTTATGGTATGGGCAGGCAAAAGCTATGACCTCCACATAAACGAACAAAATTGCATCTTATCAATGTCAATTTGAATGCATAGAGATGCTGTGACGAGATCCTGAGGCCCATTGTTGTGCCGTTCCTGCCAGTATCCAGCAACTTCACACAGCCATTGAAGAAGAGTGGGACAACATTCCTTATTCCTAAATCAACTGCCTAAACAACTCTATGTGAAGGAGATGTGTCGCGCTGGATGAGACAAATGTTGGTCACTCCAGATACTGACTGGTTTTCTGATCCAAACCCCTATCTTTTATTTAAGGTACTGTATCTGTAACCAACAGATGCATGTCTGTATTCCCAGTCATGTGAAATCCATAGATTATGGCCTAATGAATTTATTTCAATTGACTGATTTCCTTTTATGAACTGTAACTCAGTAACATTTTTTAAATTGTTGCATGTTGTGTTTATATTTCGTTCAGTATTCCTTATCATAACGTTATACTGCGATCCAAACCATATCTGTACTGAATGCCCTCTTATTGTCCTGAGGTTAATGTTTTAATGTTCCTACAAGGTTCTCAGAACACCAGTGGGATAACGTCTCTGGAATGTCAGGAAATGGTTGGCTCCGTCCTGTGTGGTCGCCTGTTAAGCAGCTCCCATTGTTCGTGCATTAATTGTTGTTTTAGTGTGTTCTTCGTGAGTTTGTTTTGCAACAGTTGAACTATAATAGTTCAGGAATATGGAGTGCTACTGTTTTACAAAGGTTTTAACGGTCCTTTTAATCACTGAGGCACTTTTTCTTACATTTAGCGGCGCCGAACGCTGCCCACGTTCAAACAGTTCCTGAAGTGTCAAATCAGGAATAATAAAACTCTGCACTTGTTATATGCTAATGTGAAGGAGCGCATACACATCTACACTTCCTCCCCTCGGTAGATCGGATCACAACCTTGTCCACCTCACCCCACTCTACAGGCCTGAAGTTGCGGATTGCTGAGGGGAAGAGAGGGTATAAGGAGAAGATGGAGGACAAGCTGAGGCAGAGCCAGGTGAGAGAGGTGTAGAAGTGTATGAGAAATATCACTGGCTTCAAAAAGTCAAACAGTGGGCAGACGGAGGGGACCCAGGACAGAGCCAATAAGCTGAACCAATTTTTTTACAGGTTCGATACTGGCCCTGTCCACCTCCCCTCCAGCTCCCCAGGCCACACACCCTCACGGCTGTCCCACCCTCACTTTGCTCACAACACTTCTGTTGAGACAATCAGCGACCCCACCCCACCTCCACCCCTGCTCCCCCTGGACTGATTCTCAACACCCCCCTTCCCCCCACCTCCCCACCTGGGCTGGCTTTCACCACCAACCAAGCGAAGAGAGAGCTGGAGAGACTACATCAGTGGAAAGCGGTGGACTCTGATAGCATCAGCCCAAGGGTGCATAGGGTCTGTGCTGACCAACTGTGTGGAATACTCCAGCCTCTCTTCAAAGTGGAAGCACCCTTAGTCTCCTGGATCACGGACTACCTGACCGGTAAGCCACAATTTGTGCGACTACAGAGCTGTGTGTCAGAACGGGCAGTGAGCAACACAGGGGCCCCCCAGGGAACGGTCCTGTCCCCCTTCCTGTTCACCCTCTACACCTCAGACTTCAGATATAACTCTGAAACATGCCACCTACAGAAGTTCTCGGATGACTCTGCTATTGTAGGGTGCATCAGGGGTGGGCAGGAGGAGGAGTACAGGAGCACAATCAGTGACTTTGTGTTGTGGTGTGAGCAGCTCAACCACCTTCAGCTCAACATCAGCAAAACAAAGGAGATGGTGGTGGACTTCAGGAGAACCAAGGCCCAACCGACTACAGTCCCTAAACATGGACAACGTCACCCACCCTCTGCGTACCATGGTTATGACGCAGAGGAGCACCTTCAGTCACAGACTGATCCCACCACGGTGTGCCAGAGAGCGCTACAGGAGGTCCTTCCTGCCGGCGGCTATTAGACTATATAATGCCTCACCGGGGTTCAGTGCCGTTGGCAACATTGACCTGGAACTTTTAGGGTGTTAGGACCTAGTTTAACAATTAGGCATCCATCCATCCATGAGTAACTCTCTGGTCTGTAATCACTCATTCAGTCAGGACTTATTAATTCAAGCCTCAATCATTCAGGAATGTATATACATTTACATGTACAGTTGTTATATCATATCACGTGCAATATTGTAAGTAATTCTTGGACTGAACTTACGTAGTCATTCACTCAGGAATGCATATTAGTATCCTGTCAGTTGTATATTTTTTCATTGCTTTTAGTATATCGAATGTGCAATACGTGCATTTATCTGTAATTAAACCCTGCTCACTAAGGACTGTATTTTAAGGGAATTACTATTATTACCCCAAATTATAACCTGTCCTGTTTTTTCGTAGCTGCTTGACAAAGAAATTTCCCCTTGGGGATCAATAAAGTACCTACCTACCTACCTACCTACCTACCTACCTACCTACCTACCTACCTACCTACCTACCTACCTACCTACCTACCTACATACCTGAACCCTTAAAGCAGTATTTCCCAAGCTGTGACCTGGTGACCCCAAAGGGAGCATGTTTTGGTTTTTGCACTAGCACTACACAGCTGATTCAAAGAATCAACTAATCATCAATCTTTGATTATTTGAATCAGCTATGTCGTGCTAGTGCATGAAATAAAATATGTACCCCTTGGGGTCCCCAGGACAGAGTTTAGGAAACGCTGCCTTAAAGGGACATAATGGGAATGTTGCTGAATGTCCTTAGGACGTCCCCTTTTTGCTGGGTTAATACATAAATAGAGTTGTCCTAACTTTGTCTATCATTAAAATGGTGACTACTAGTTATTGAATAATTACCTACTAGTCTAATTATGGGATTTAAATTAATCCTGCAATAATTAGCCAATTAGGATTCCAGGGGAGAAATGTATTCTACTGAGTTACTACTCTCTGAATTTAACTCAAATGTTTGTCCCATCATCCAATATATAGCAGCCCTTATTTAATGAATGTTGCCTCATCAGTCTCGTCCTAGAACGGTCATGAGTCCGTCAATCTGCACAAACCCCAGCACAGACTGTAACGACGGGTCCTCCTCCTCTCCAGCGATCATCCTCGCCGGCGTTCTAAACCGGCGGTCGGGGGAAGATGGTAGCAACACCCTATTTAACCCTGTGTGTTTTGTTTCAACCCTCGCAGGTTATTGTCTATGTGTGTTACTGACTAAATGGTCATTGTTATTATCATCTCCTTTATCACACAAACTGATCCTTCTGTATTCACTAATGGGTTCAAATGATTTATTTACTAACTAAATGATAATACAGGATACACAGTAATGGTTATAGAAAATTGTTGTAATACAATGCACTTAATAGGATAACAGGTTCCTAGCGGATCTGTTCAATATTACACGGGCTACACCTGATGGAGATTTAGAGAGAGAGAGACAAATTTCAATACATTTGGAAACTACGCTGAGCCTAGCCTTAATACCCTGCCTGCACTGCCGCGCTCATGGGTCAGAATATAATGCATGTATTTACATGTGCGCTGATTCTCTCTGTTCGGTGCTGGTTTACACCCCCTCTGATTGGTACCGGTCTCTGGTGTAAGTCTCTGATTGTCCACAAGATGTCACGTTGTCCTTTCCTCTCGGTGTCTGCTTCCTATAGGACTCGTTCCTGGAGACGGCTAATCAGCCGTGTCGATATCCCCACAGCTTGGGGATGTGGTCAAGACAAGTGATGACTTTTGAGAGAATAACGGGGTGGTTCTGCTTGAATTCACCTTCTTAAATACAGTCGTTGACCGTAGTGTTGATTGTTTCAGAGTTCCTCTGTGGGAACCACGTGTTGTCTTTTTGTGGAGGTCATGACTTATCGTAGACCTCCGGCTGCAGCACCAATGTCCTCCAGTCAAGGGAGAGAGGGAGTCTCAAAGGTTTAATACCTTTCTGGCTGAAGAGGGTATTTCTGTAATTTACGATCTGCTTATCTGATTTCCCTCAGCGTGGCTTGGCAAGCAAGGTATTGAGAATTTACTATGATCTCGTGTAAACAGCTAAAATCACAGTTTTATCATCACAAAAACATTATCTTAATATGGATATTTCTTACTGTCACATGTGGGTAGTGAGAGAGACCAAGGAGCAGCGCAGTGATAGTTCCACATTTTAATGTTAAGACAAATCAATAATGACAATGACGAACTGTCCACAACAAAACACGAAACAACAAACGTAATCCACTTCCTGTCACCGTGACTGGAGGAATAACGACCCACACAAAGGTGTAGGACAGACAGACATATATAGGATCCCTAATTAGAGACAATGCTGTGCCTCTAATTAGGGATCCAACCCAAAACCCACACAGAAACAGAAAGAATAGAAACTGTCAGACTCTGACCATGGCTACATAGAGAAGCAAATAGGCTTCTCTATGGCCAGAGCCTGACAGTACCCCCCCCAAGGCGCGGACTCCCGGACGCCAACTACAAATACACAACTACATGGGGGGGGTCAGGGAGGGAAGATTAGCTCGCCGGTGCTCCGTCGAAGTTGAGAGTCTCCTACCATGCCCCTTCCATATACCCGGCCATGGAGCTGGGCAATTTACCAGGCCCGAACTGGGCACCGGTGGGGCCAACGGCTCCGGCCGTGGAGCGGGACCATTGACCGGGCCCGGACTGGGCCCCGGTGGGGTAGACGACTCCGGCCATGGAGCGGGGAAGACAACCGGGCCCGGACTGGGCACCGGTGGGGCAAACGGCTCCGGCCATGGAGCTGGGCAATTTACCGGACCCGGATTGGGCACCGGTGGAGAAAACGGCTCTGGCCAAGGGGCGGGGCAAACAGCCAGGCCTGGACTGGGCACCGGTGGGGCAACCGGATCCGGCCATGGAGCTGGGAAAACAACCGGGCCTGGACTGGGCACCGGTGGGGTGGACTGCTCAGGCTCTAGAGCGGAGCAGACGGCTGAACCCGGACTGGGTACCGGTGGAGCAGACTGCTCTGGCACTGGAGCGGAGCAGACGGCTGGACCCGGATTTGGCACCGGTAGGGCGGACTGCTCTGGCACTGGAGCGGAGCAGACGGCTGGACCCTGAATGGGCTCCGGTGGAGCGGACTGCTCTGGCACTGGAGCAGAGCAGACTGCTGGACCCGGATTGGGTACCGGTGGAGCGGACTGCTCTGGCACTGGAGCGGAGCAGATGTCTGGACCCGGATTGGGTACCGGTGGAGCGGATTGCTCTGGCAGTTCCGGGCTACGGACCTTCACTGTAGGTTCCGGGCTATGGACCTTCGCTCGAGGTTCCGGGCTGCGGACCTTCGCTGGAGGTTCCGGGCTGCGGACCTTCGCTGTAGGCTCCGAGCTGCGGGCCTTCACTGTAGGCTCAGGGTTGCTGACCTTCGTTGGAGGTTCCGTGTTGCTGACCTTCACTGGGGGTTCCGTGTTGCTGACCTTCGCTGGCGGTTCCGGGCTGCGGACCTTCGCTGTAGGCTCAGGGCTGCGGATCTTCGCTGGAGGTTTAGGACTGCTGACCTTCGCTGGAGGCTCCGTGTTGCTGACCTTCGCTGGAGGTTCCGTGTTGCTGACCTTCGCTGGAGGTTCCGGGCTGCGGACCTTCGCTGTAGGCTCCGAGCTGCGGGCCTTCGCTGTAGGCTCAGGGTTGCTGACCTTCATTGGAGGTTCCGTGTTGCTGACCTTCGCTGGAGGTTCCGTGTTGCTGACCTTCGCTGGAGGCTCCGTGCTGCTGACCTTCGCTGGCGGTTCCGGGCTGCAGACCTTCGCTGTAGGCTCAGGGCTGCGGACCTTCGCTGTAGGCTCCAAGCTGCGGGCCTTCACTGTAGGCTCAGGGTTGCTGTCCTTCGTTGGAGGTTCCGTGTTGCTGACCTTTGCTGGGGGTTCCGTGTTGCTGACCTTCGCTGGCGGTTCCGGGCTGCGGACCTTCGCTGTAGGCTCAGGGCGGTTCCGGGCTGCAGACCTTCGCTGTAGGCTCCGAGCTGCTGGCCTTCACTGTAGGCTCAGGGTTGCTGACCTTCGTTGGAGGTTCCGTGTTGCTGACCTTCGCTGGGGGTTCCGTGTTGCTGACCTTCGCTGGCGGTTCCGGGCTGCGGACCTTCGCTGTAGGCTCAGGGCTGCGGACCTTCGCTGGAGGTTCAGGACTGCTGACCTTCGCTGGAGGCTCCGTGTTGCTGACCTTCGCTGGAGGTTCCGTGTTGCTGACCTTCGCTGGAGGTTCCGGGCTGCGGACCTTCGCTGTAGGCTCCGAGCTGCGGGCCTTCACTGTAGGCTCAGGGTTGCTGACCTTCGTTGGAGTTTCCGTGTTGCTGACCTTCGCGGTTCCGGGCTGCGGACCTTCGCTGTAGGCTCAGGGCTGCGGACCTTCGCTGGATGTTCAGGACTGCTGACCTTCGCTGGAGGCTCCGTGTTGCTGACCTTCGCTGGAGGTTCCGTGTTGCTGACCTTCGCTGGAGGTTCCGGGCTGCGGACCTTCGCTGTAGGCTCTGAGCTGCGGGTCTTCACTGTAGGCTCAGGGTTGCTGACCTTCGTTGGAGTTTCCGTGTTGCTGACCTTCGCTGGAGGTTCCGTGTTGCTGACCTTCGCTGGAGGTTCCGTGCTGCTGACCTTCGCTGGCGGTTCCGGGCTGCGGACCTTCGCTGTAGGCTCAGGGCTGTGGACCTTCACTGTAGGCTCAGCGTTGCTGACCTTCGCTGGATGCTCGGGCTGCGGATCTTCGCTGGAGGTTCCGGGCTGCGGACCTTCATAGGAGGCACAGGGTTGCGGACCCTCGCTGGAGGTTCCGGGCTACGGACCTTCGCTGGAGGTTCCGGGCTGAGGACCTTCGCTGGAGGTTCCGGGCTACGGACCTTCGCTGGAGGTTCCGGGCTGCGGACTGTAGCTGGAGGTTCCAGGCATTGGGCCGTGGATGAAGACTCAGGGCTGCGGACCTTCGCTGGAGGTTTCGGGCTACGGACCTTTGCTGAAGTTTCCGGGCTACGGACCCTCCCTTGAGGTTCTGGGCTGCGGACCTTCGCTGGAGCCTCATCACTAGTGCCCGTCGGTGCTCAAAGTCCTTCTCCTCCTCTATCTCCCGTAGGAATGGGTCCTTCTGCGCCTCTTCCGGAAGAGCAACCCAGGCTCTCCACCACCTCGTCTGTTCCTCCTCCGGGTATTCGCGAAACCCCTCGGGCTTCTCCCGATCATGGATCGTGGGCAGACGAAGTGGTGTGCGATCCCCTTCCTTCAGCCTCTCCGAGCTCTGGCTGCGCACCGATGGTGTGGTGTTCGGAGCAACGACGGACCTTCCCTGACTCTGGGCCGGTGCTGGAGGCACTGGGTTGGGAACTGGCGTTGGGGGCCTGTGACAGCCCCGATCTTCCTCACTCCATCGCCAATCCCCTCCTCGTGAGATCTCCTCCAAGAGTCCCCACGAGAGAGGGAACAGAAGTACGTCGTGGTCCTCCTCTTCCGACTCCTCTCCGTAGCTCTGCTCCCTTGCTGTAGGGGCTCCTCCTGGATCCCCCACGAGTGCAGTGGCCAGGGCTCTTCTCCGTTTACCCCCGACCACCCCCATAGCCCCCCTCCAACAACCGTTTGGGGTGTCTGGGCTCCAGGCTGTTCCTTCTGGGTCCGTCGTCGCTTCCCCTTTCCCTTTCGCTGCTTGGTCTCCTTTGGGTGGGTCGTTCTGTCACATGTGGGTAGTGAGAGAGACCAAGGAGCAGCGCAGTGATAGTTCCACATTTTAATGTTAAGACAAATCAATAATGACAATGACGAACTGTCCACAACAAAACACGAAACAACAAACGTAATCCACTTCCTGTCACCGTGACTGGAGGAATAACGACCCACACCAGAGTGAAGGACAGACAGACATATATAGGATCCCTAATTAGAGACAATGCAGTGCCTCTAATTAGGGATCCAACCCAAAACCCACACAGAAACAGAAAGAATAGAAACTGTCAGACTCTGACCATGGCTACATAGAGAAGCAAATAGGCTTCTCTATGGCCAGAGCCTGACACTTACCAAACGTAACGACTGTAGACATCATATAGACAGTTTGGAAACTATTAAAGTTACAATGTTTTCATAATCACACCTTCATTTAAACTTTAATTACATCACAGAATTGGCATTCATATCCATATGCCAAGAGTCCTCATTTTCAACACACATAATAGAATGAATCATGTTCCCAATGTCTTGTTTCATGGACATAAAGTTTTGGCTCCATTGAGTCTAAGAACAAAGTGCCATAAACTGGGCCTTTTCCCTCCTCCTCTGTTTTCCTGTGAGAGAGAAAGTGAGAGAAATGAGTTGCTTGTCATGAACTCAATATAGATCCATCTCTATGGAGTGGTTACATGTTGACACTGAAACTACAATCCCATGTGAGCATACACTATGATATATTAAGAGGCTAGCAGGACAAGTTATTGGAGCAGTATCCCTCTGTCAAGCAAGAAGACATTTCATGGACACAAGTTTCTTCATTTCTTTCACACCTCAGAAGTCTGATATTGTACAGATATTACCGGGAACTCTTTTTTTAAATATCTATAAGAGTTTGAAGGAAGATGAATTAGTTTTGTTAAAACTATTGTGTTTAGTATGAGTCTAAACATAATCAATTTATTCACACTTCAATTAATTCACATCTATACACACTCAAGCCTTGTATGGACTAAGAATTGCTGCGTTGACCAGAGGAAGACAATTAACAACAGCTATGGAGAACTCAACCCAAGTCAAGATCTTTTATCTCTTTGGACTACAAGAGACATATAACAACTCATCGGTCTATTTTATCTTGTCTCTTATCACATACCTTCTCATCATCACTGTGAATCTGACTTTGATCATAACAATAATTCAGGAGAAAGGTCTCCATGAGCCCATGTATATCTTTCTGTGTAGTCTATGTGTCAATGGATTGTATGGAACCGCTGGTTTCTACCCCAAGTTCTTACTGGACCTTCAGTCAGATGTTCAGGTGATATCTTATGGTGGATGTTTGACTCAAGCCTATGTAATATACACATCTGTCCTGTGTGAAATGTCTACTCTAACAGTGATGTCTTACGACAGGTATGTGGCAATATGCAGACCACTACTTTACCATACCATTGTGACATCTTTAACTGTTACAAAGTTACTCTTATTTTCTTGGTGTTATCCGTTATTTATGGCACTCATAGCAGTTAGTTTAGCCATCAGAGTTCCTTTGTGTGGATCTCGCATTGATAAAATCTTCTGTGACATTCCCTCTATACTGAAACATGCATGTTTACCAACTACCATCAATCAGAATTGGAACAAATGTATAATAGTGGTTCATATTTTACAGTTACTTTTCATAGTATTATCTTACTCTCAGATTGTAAGGATTTGTGTAAAGTCAGCTAAGGGAAGGATTAAGTTCACACAGACATGTGTGCCACATTTAGTAGCAATGGGTATTTTCATCACAGTGACCCTGTTTGACACTTTGCAAGGGTGGAATAATGTAAATATTACTCTAAATATGCGTAATGCAATGGCTGTACAATTCCTTGTTATTCCACCTGTATTAAACCCTGTCATATATGGACTTAACCTCCAGCAGATTAGAAGGGCAGTTTTTACAAAGTGTATTGCACATAAAACCATTGATATGAAACGTTAGTTACATGATCTTACACAACAGGGAGACTTCCTGATATCGGAAGTCAACAGAAGGTCAAATCTGGTAAACTGTTAAATGGTTGGTCATTTTTGTTTTAGAAGTGGGGGAGAAGGGGGACAACACCTGGCAGGCGGTCTGGGGGACCTCCCTACATCTAATGCTATTTTCCTGAATATCTACTAGTGCTGTACCCAACAAAAAAACATCTTAGTCAAGAAAGACTAGTCTTTCCTTTCGACCAATCGATTTGTCTACATTTTAAAACATGTATTTTTCCATATATGGACACACACTATCTGCCTATTTTCTCATTTCTACCAACCTGCCTGCCAGTTATGATTTTCATATACACATTTTCGGGAAACAGTTTCATTTAATTTAAAATAGTCTTTATATCTCAAAATCATTGTCTGTGTTTAATCTACATTCTACAATCTATACAAATCTAAAAGTAACTTTTATTGCCATTCCCAACTATGTAAAAATAGCCTACATAAAGCCAACTCATAAAAACATTGCAGTCTGCTGGGTGAAAATATCCTGATAAAAATAAATATCCTATAACTAACATTGTTTATTCATAGCCTGTCTGCAACGAACTCTAAAAACTGTATCCACTATCAACTGGGTCAAGTATTTTATGATGTTTCTACTAGATCAGAACATTATATTTTTCCCTTTCATGCCGAGTGGTTATCGAAAGGAAGAGAGATGGAAATATTGTTCAAATACTGTGATGAACTATTGTCATTCTCAATTGATTCTAAAAACAGACTTTGTTTACTTGCTGTTTGAGGAAAATAAAATTACTTTGAGAAGCTCCACAGCTCATTATTGGTGGTGAGTTAAGACAATCATAAATACTATCAGACATCCCAAATGGGAATATTTATAGGCCTACATTTGAACACAGTCCAGGTAGACTAGTTCTACTTCTGTATGGGTAATCAGGTTCTCGTCCTTACTCAACATTGACAGGAGAGTTTCAAACAAAAAACAATTAATAAGTTGATAAAACTCATACATTTAATGAAATAAACAAAGCATAGGTTGTGAGTTCTGCAAAACATATGTCCACTCTGACATTGAGAACAGTAAATTACTGTAATAAAAATATATTCAATACATTAACATAAATTATCGTAACCAAATAAACGTTGCAGATTAGAATAACGGTTAATGTAGGCTACTACTGGTGATATTTGAAATGGGGCTTTGATAGACACGCAATGAAGTTATGAAACAATGACTACCAACGAAATGGCGGGAGAGAGCGCATTCTGGAGAGAGACGTGCCTTGTGCGTCTGAACCACAATCCCCATATTCTCGGACCGTAGCATCAATAGCATCCCCGCTGCCTCCTCAATGAATTAATCCACTGAGACAGGCGCAAATCAGACAGGTGTCTCGTGTGTCATAAATATATATTTGTATTGTTTTCATTACAGACCTCTTTTGTCATACAGTATTCCATAAGGCACATAGACATTATCAAAGTTGCACAGTATATCCTTAATCTAGTGATACATAATTTGAACACGAAACAATGATCCACAACGCAGGTGGATTGTGGAGCGTTTGTATAGCATCCCCAATTAGAGACAACTCTGGACAGCTGTCTCCAATTGGGGATCACCAACAACCCACTCCTGATGTGATGACCCAACTGTGGCACTTCCACTCCCTCTAGTGGGATTCTTAGGCCTGGCCTCAGTCATCACAGGGTTTAGGGTTAGTGGTTAGATAGATAAGATAGATAAGATAGATAAGATAGATAAGATAGATAGATAGATACTTTATTGATCCCCGAGGGGGAAATTTTGTCAAGCAGCTACAACAAAACACAGGGCAGGTGCAAAATGCCAGAACGAAAATACACAAAAGACAGATACACGGTACATGATACATAGAGTGTCAGTATGAAAAAGTATAAAAATACAAGATATCTGGAGTGCTAAAAAAAGCTATAAAAAGACATTGCATAGTATGGGTGGTTGGCTGAATATGTACACAATACATTGGTGGATGTTGGATGGTTAACTATACTATACAGGTCGATGGCAGAGAAATACTTCAGTAGCTAAAAATGCGTATGATATGAGCGAGGGTAATAATAGTTTACTTAATAGACAGACTGGGTAAATGAACAGGTAAGTGAATACTTGCATGGTTACATAAACTGTACAGGTAAATGACAGGAAGAGATACTTAAATAGCTAAATGTGTGTATGATATGATTTGGGGTAATAATAGTAATTCCCTTAAAATACAGTCCTTAGTGCGCAGGGTTTAATTAAAGACAACTGCACGTATTGCACATTCGATATACTAAAAGCAATGAAAAAAGATACAACTGACAGGATACTAATATGCATTCCTGAGTGAATGACTACGTAAGTTCAGTCTAAGAATTACTTACAATATTGCACGTGATATGATATAACAACTGTACATGAGTATGTATATACAGACCTGAATGAATAAATAGGTCCGAGTGAATGAGTGATTACGGACCAGAGTTACTCACGGATGGATGCATAATTGTTAAACTAGGTCCTAGCACCCCAACAGTTCCAGATCTATGTTGCCGACGGCACGGCACCCCGGTGAGGCATTATATAGTCTAATAGCCGCCGGCAGGAAGGACCTCCTGTAGCGCTCTCTGGCACACCATGGTGGGATCAGTCTGTGACTTAAGGTGCTCCTCTGCGTCATAACCATGGCATGCAGAGGGTGGGTGACGTTGTACATAATGGCCAGCAGTTTGGCCAGGATCCGTCTCTCCGCCACCTCCTCTAGAGTGTCAAGGCTCATCCCCAGGACAGAGCTAGCCTTCCTGATCAGCTTATTTACCCGAGAAGCATCACCGGCTTTTATGTTGGCTCCCCAGCACACCACTGCAAAAAAGGTAGAAGGTATGCAGTAGTTTACTGCACACGTTTTAGGACCTGAGCCTCCTCAGAAAGTAGAGTCGGCTCTGGCCCTTTTTGTACAGGGTCCCGGTGTTACCAGCCCATTGTCCATATGGACTCCCAGGAACTTGTATGACCCAACCATTTCCACATCCATCCCCTGTATAGGGACTGCAGTCATTTTGTGCCTTGGTTCTCCTGAAGCCCACCACCATCTCCTTTGTTTTGCTGATGTTGAGCTGAAGGTGGTTCTGCTCACACCACAACACAAAGTCACTGATTGTGCTCCTGTACTCCTCCTCCTGCCCACCCCTGATGCACCCTACAATTGCGGAGTCATCCGAGAATGTCAGTAGGTGGCATGTTTCAGAGTTATATCTGAAGTCTGAGGTGTAGAGGGTGAACAGGAAGGGGGACAGGACCGTTCCCTGGGGGGCCCCTGTATTGCTCACTGCCCGTTGTGACACACAGCTCTGTAGTCGCACAAATTGTGGCCTACCGGTCAGGTAGTCCGTGACTAAGGGAGCTTCCACTTTCATCCTCTTCATCTTCTCACCCAGTAGCAGGGGCTGAATGGTATTGAAGGCACTGGAGAAGTCAAAAAACATAACCCTCACAGTGCAACCTGCGTTGTCCAGGTGAGAGTAGACCCTCTGCAGAAGGTAGATGATTGCATCATCCACCCCGATGTTGCGCTGGTATGCAAACTGCAGGGGGTCCAGTGATGTACACACCAGGGGTCTGAGGTGAGCGAGGACTAACCTTTCCAGGGTCTTCATGATGTGGGATGTTAGCGCTACAGGTCTGAAGTCATTCAGGACAGTGGGGTGTGCCTTCTTGGGCACTGGGACCAGGCAGGATGTTTTCCACAGCACAGGGACCCTTTCTAGGCTCAGGCTAAGGTTGTAGCGATGCTGGAGTATTCCACACAGTTGGTCAGCACAGACCATAAGCACCCTTGGGCTGATGTCATCAGGGCCCGCCGCTTTCCACTGATGTAGTCTCTCCAGCTCTCTCTTCACTTGGTTGGTGGTGAAAGCCATACCAGGTGGGGAGGTGGGGGGAAGGGGGGTGTTGAGGATCAGTCAAGGGGGAGCAGGGGTGGAGGCGGGGTCACTGATTGTCTCAGCAGAGGTGTTGTGAGCAAAGTGGGGGTGGGACAGCCGTGAGGGTGTGTGGCCTGGGGAGCTGGAAGGGAGGTGGACAGGGCCCGTATCAAACCTGTTTAAAAATTGGTTCAGCTCATTGGCTCTGTCCTGGGTCCCCTCCGTCTGACCACTGTTTTACTTTTTGAAGCCAGTGATATTTCTCATACCCTTCCACACCTCTCTCACCTGGCTCTGCCTCAGCTTGTCCTCCATCTTCTCCTTATACACTCTCTTCCCCTCAGCAATCCGCAACTTCAGCTCCCTCTGGACGCATTTCAATTTGTCCTTGTCCTTGTCCCTCTCCTTGAAGGCCCTCTTCTTCTCATTCAGCAGTGCCTTCAGGTCGCTGGTGACCCAGGGTTTATTATTTGGAAAACAACGTACCTTCCTGGTGGGTACAGTGTTGTCTACACAAAAATTAATATAGTCTGTTATGCAGTCAGTGAGTCCATCGATGTCCTCCCCATGAGCCTCACAGAGCACATCCCAGTCTGTTGTTTCAAAGCAGTCCTGTAGGGCCTCATTCGCCTCCGGGGACCATCTCCTAATAGTCCTGGTGGTTGCAGGCTGCTGTTGGACCATAGGCCTGTAGAGTGGGGTGAGGTGGACAAGGTTGTGATCCGATCTACCGAGGGGAGGGAGTGCAGTGGAGTTGTATGCATCCTTCACATATAAGTCCAGAGTTGTATTATTCCTGGTTTGGCACTTCATAAACTGTTTGAACGTGGGCAGCGTTGAAGAGAGAGATGCATGGTTAAAATCCCCCGGAATGGCAAAGAAAGCACTAGGATGCACTGTCTGTAACCTCGCGATAACAGAGTGGATGACGTCACACGCTGCGTTTGCACCTGCGGAGGGCGGGATGTAAACAATAACAGCAATGGCTGCTGTGAATTCCCTCTGCAAATAGTAGGGTCTCAGGCTTACGGCTAACAGCTCAATCTCCAGGGTTAGATTAAGGTTAGGGTTAGGTAAGTGTTATGGTAAGGTTAAGGTTAAGGTTAGGGTTAGGATTAGGGTTTAGGTTTAGGTTTAGTTTTTAGGAATCCCAGAGGTCGAGCCGATACATTCAGAGACCCGGGAGGAAGGGCACGCTGCTTGCCGAGCAGGAGAGCCGAGGGGTCCGGGCACAACCACCACAGTGTTGCCAATGACCCTATTAGTTGCCCACATTTGTAGAGCTGGTTATATAGGGTGCGATGGTTTGTTCGGGGTGCGTCCGTTGATAAGTCCGTAAGAGTCGGTAGGGTCAAGGTTGAGGTTAGGGTTAGGGTTAGGTAAGTGTTATGTTAGGGTTACGGTTAGGGTTTAGGGTTAGGTTTAGATTAAGGTTTGGGTTAGGGGTTAGGGTTAGGTTGAAGATAGGGTTAGGTTTAGTTTTTAGGAATCCCATAGGTTGATCTGATACATTCCAGTTAACACAGAGACCTGGGAGGAAGGGCTGTTTTGGAAAATCTTACCTCTTTCTCTTAAAAATAAAGCACTTTCAAATTTTGGAAAAGTAACATAGACTTTTATTACGCAAATAACAAAAGCAGAGGAGCCTCCGGATACTTCAAGCTTATATAAAATATAAGGCAGTATGTTCTAATAATGCATATGCATAATAACATGTAAATGAATTTATACCTTGGAAATGATCCAACATATTTGAAATATAGCCATGCATACATAATCCTCAGTACCTGCATATATTATGGCTGGTGCATGTCTAAGTGTCCTCTACAGAGCCATATGATACTATTTTCTTGGGCTTTACTGACTGCTCTCACCTCTAACCTGTTGTTATCCTATGGGTTATTTAATAACCTTTAATCATTCTGCTGCCCTCTGTTGCTGCTCTACATGTTTAATGAATAACCTACTGTGGTTTCTAACCTTTCAATTCTGTTCTTTGGATCAAAATATTCAACATATCTACCCGTTGTGACTACAATAGTGACATAAACCAATATTACAGTCATATCCCAAAAAATAACAAATGACCCAAAAACCAATACAAATAAACCAAAAACAACCCAAAATACCAATACAGAACATAAATCCATATCACCCATGTATTAGGCATGTGCATGCACTTCAAAGCCTTGCATAGTGTTGTTTCCAATAGAGTAATTATAAGATTAATAAAGTAAATTCAAATACGTTCCCAATACATATTTCCACTATACGTTCCCAATACATGTTTCCACTATACGTTCCCAATACATGTTTCCACTATACGTTCCCAATACATGTTTCCACTATACGTTCCCAATACATGCTTCCACTATACATTCCCAATACATGCTTCCACTATACATTCCCAATACATGCTTCCACTATACGTTCCCAATACATGCTTCCACTATACGTTCCCAATACATGTTTCCACTATACGTTCCCAATACATGTTTCCACTATACGTTCCCAATACGTTTCCACTATACGTTCCCAATACATATTTCCACTATACGTTCCCAATACATGTTTCCACTATACGTTCCCAATACATGTTTCCACTACACGTTCCCAATACATGTTTCCACTACACGTTCCCAATACATGTTTCCACTACACGTTCCCAATACATATTTCCACTATACGTTCCCAATACATATTTCCACTATACGTTCCCAATACATATTTCCACTATACGTTCCCAATACATATTTCCAATATACATTCCCAATACATATTTCCAATATACGTTCCCAATACATATTTCCAATATACATTCCCAATATAGGTTTCCACTATACGTTCCCAATACATATTTCCACTATACGTTTCCCAATATAGGTTTCCACTATACGTTCCCAATACAAATTTCCAACATACGTTCCCAAAATATGTTTCCACTAAACGTTCCCAATACATATTTCCAATATACATTCCCAATACATATTTCCAATATACGTTCCCAATACATATTTCCAATATACATTCCCAATATAGGTTTCCACTATACGTTCCCAATACATATTTCCACTATACGTTTCCCAATATAGGTTTCCACTATACGTTCCCAATACAAATTTCCAATATACGTTCCCAATATATGTTTCCAATATAGGTTTCCACTAAACGTTCCCAATACATATTTCCAATATACATTCCCAATACATATTTCCAATATACGTTCCCAATACATATTTCCAATATACATTCCCAATATAGGTTTCCACTATACGTTCCCAATACATATTTCCACTATACGTTTCCCAATATAGGTTTCCACTATACGTTCCCAATACAAATTTCCAATATACGTTCCCAATATATGTTTCCAATATAGGTTTCCACTAAACGTTCCCAATACATATTTCCAATATACATTCCCAATACATATTTCCAATATACGTTCCCAATACATATTTCCAATATACATTCCCAATATAGGTTTCCACTATACGTTCCCAATACATATTTCCACTATACGTTTCCCAATATAGGTTTCCACTATACGTTCCCAATACAAATTTCCAATATACGTTCCCAATATATGTTTCCAATATAGGTTTCCACTAAACGTTCCCAATATATGTTTCCACTATACGTTCCCAATACGTTTCCACTATACATTCCCAATACATGTTTCCACTATACGTTCCCAATACATGTTTCCACTATACGTTCCCAATACATATTTCCACTATACGTTCCCAATACATGTTTCCACTATACGTTCCCAATACATGTTTCCACTATACGTTCCCAATACATGTTTCCACTACACGTTCCCAATACATGTTTCCACTACACGTTCCCAATACATGTTTCCACTACACGTTCCCAATACATGTTTCCACTACACGTTCCCAATACATGTTTCCACTACACGTTCCCAATACATGTTTCCACTACACGTTCCCAATACATGTTTCCACTACACGTTCCCAATACATATTTCCACTACACGTTCCCAATACATATTTCCACTATACGTTCCCAATACATATTTCCACTATACGTTCCCAATACATATTTCCAATATACATTCCCAATACATATTTCCAATATACGTTCCCAATACATATTTCCAATATACATTCCCAATATAGGTTTCCACTATACGTTCCCAATACATATTTCCACTATACGTTTCCCAATATAGGTTTCCACTATACGTTCCCAATACAAATTTCCAATATACGTTCCCAAAATATGTTTCCACTAAACGTTCCCAATACATATTTCCAATATACATTCCCAATACATATTTCCAATATACGTTCCCAATACATATTTCCAATATACATTCCCAATACATGTTTCCACTATACGTTCCCAATACATGTTTCCACTATACGTTACCAATACATATTTCCACTATACGTTCCCAATACATATTTCCAATATACGTTCCCAATATATGTTTCCACTATACGTTCCCAATACATATTTCCACTATAAGTTCACAATACATATTTCCAATACACGTTCCCAATATAGGTTTCCACTAAACGTTCCTGTCAGGCTCTGGCCATAGAGAAGCCTATTTGCTTCTCTATGTAGCTATGGTCAGAGTCTGACAGTGTCTTTATTTTCTGCATGGGTTTTTGGTTGGATCCCTAATTAGAGGCAGCTGCACCGCATTGTCTCTAATTAGGGATCCTATATATGTTAGTCTGCAATTCACTCTGGTGTGGGTCGTTGTCGATGTATTTCTCAGTCACGGTGAAAGTAAGTGTTACGTCCGTTCATTTGTGTTTGTTTTGAGTACGTGACGTTTTGTACATCGTTTGTTTGTTTCTGTAGTTCGTCATTCGTTTTGTTTATATACATGGTATATTATAAAAATGTCAAACTACTATCCCTGCGCTGCGTCTTGGTCATTCCCACACCCACAACGTGACAGAACGACCCACCACTACCAGACCAAGCAGCGTAACTGGGGAGAGAGGGAGAGAGAGGAGGTGCCGCCGCGTTATGCGCGACGCGCGAGACGGGGAAACGCCCGCAAACAACCCCAATAAGGGGCTATGGGGGTGGTCTGGCTGCGAAGAAGACGAGCCAGTACCACTCCCCATATGGAGCATGGAGAGGCCGAAGTACAGATGGAGAAATGATACATAGAAACGATGCACACAATGACGTTATGAAACAACGAATACACACGAAATAGCAGGAGAGAGCACATTCTGGAGAGAGACGTTATGAAACAACGAATACACACGAAATGGCAGGAGAGAGCACATTCTGGAGAGAGACGTTATGAAACAACGAATACACACGAAATGGCAGGAGAGAGCACATTCTGGAGAGAGACGTTATGAAACAACGAATACACACGAAATGGCAGGAGAGAGCACATTCTGGAGAGAGACGTTATGAAACAACGAATACACACGAAATGGCAGGAGAGAGCACATTCTGGAGAGAGACGTGCCTTGTGCATCTGAACCACAATCCCCATATTCTCGGACTGTAGCATCAATAGCATCCCCGCTGCCTCCTCAATGAATTAATCCACTGAGACAGGCACAAATCAGACAGGTGTCTCGTGTGCCATAAAACAAAAAAATATTGTTCATTACAGACCCCTTTTGTCATACAGTATTCCATAAGCATTCCGGACCTTATCAAAGTTGCACAGTATATCCTTAATCTTGTAATAAATCAAAACTAGTGAGACATAATTTGAGGGAGGATAGCCAACCTTCCAATTAATGGCAATGTATTTCTTAGCTGCTATAAATGTTATGGTAACAATGTTTCTTCTGATAGTCTCCAGTATCAACATTTCCAAACAAACCAAAACAGGGAAAGGGAGAATCTGTAGACAGAAGAACATAGTCTTTTTGGGGGGATAGATCAGCTTTAATATTGGAAATAGATTGTAGCTTCCATCAATGTAATTGTCTGCATAACTTCCAATCCCCCATATTGTCACGATGCGGAGTAGTTAAGGGACGATAGACGGAGCGCTGGTGAAGTGTCATCCTTTTTACAGTTTTAAAAATTCTCCAGCAAAATGAAACTTTACATTCAAAACAATGTTATTTCTTATCAAAAGGGTATTTTGTTTTCAAATGACACACAAACCATCATATGAATAGACATTTATAAGAACCAGTTGAACACTGATGTGCTCAATGTAAAACACTATGATGAATGGAAAACACTTCTTCTCCGTTCATCATAATGACTTAGGCCTTTTTTTGGTTCAGTGTTGCCGTTACTACAGACAGTACATACATAAGTGTGTTGTAAAATATTTGAGAATATTGTTTTTATACTCAGAACACACAAATACACGGTAACAAATATATTTTATTTTTCCCACAAAAACAATGTACACAGTGTACATCCCATTCCCAACCAACACAAAGTTGCACATACAGTGGTCTACATACAAAACAGAAGAATTTAATGTATACAGTAAAAAATAAAAAAAATAACTATGCTGTATCCTCTCTTCTTTTGCGGTCCAATCAATGAAGATGAACTGGTGCTCCACTGCAGCCACCTCTAGCTCAAGGACTCTCTGAAACACACATGACAATATCAGAAATAGACATGGAGTGGTCACTAATGTGAAGCACAATCATTATGATTACTGAAATACAGTGGGGAGAACAAGTATTTGATACACTGCCGATTTTGCAGGTCTTCCCACTTACAAAGCATGTAGAAGTCTGTAATTTTTATCATAGGTACTCTTCAACTGTGAGTGATGGAATCTAAAACAAAAATCCAGAAAATCACATTGTATGATTTTTAAGTAATTAATTTGCATTTTATTGCATGACATAAGTATTTGATACATCAGAAAAGCAGAACATAATATTTGGTACAGAAACCTTTGTTTGCAATTACAGAGATCATATGTTTCCTGTAGTTCTTGACCAGGTTTGCACACACTGCAGCAGGGATTTTGGCCCACTCCTCCATACAGATCCTTCAGGTTTCAGGGCTGTCGCTGGGCAATACGGACTTTCAGCTCCCTCCAAAGATTTTCTATTGGGTTCAGGTCTGGAGACTGGCTAGGCCACTCCAGGACCTTGAGATGCTTCTTACGGAGCCACTCCTTAGTTGCCCTGGCTGTGTGTTTCGGGTCGTTGTCATGCTGGAAGACCCAGCCACGACCCATCTTCAATGCTCTTACTGAGGGAAGGAGGTTGTTGGCCAAGATCTTGCGATACATGGCCCCATCCATCCTCCCCTCAATACGGTGCAGTCGTCCTGTCCCCTTTGCAGAAAAGCATCCCCAAAGAATGATGTTTCCACCTCCATGCTTCACGGTTGGGATGGTGTTCTTGGGGTTGTACTCATCCTTCTTCTTCCTCCAAACACGGCGAGTGGAGTTTAGACCAAAAAGCTCTATTTTTGTCTCATCAGACCACATGACCTTCTCCCATTCCTCCTCTGGATCATCCAGATGGTCATTGGCAAACTTCAGACGGGCCTGGACATGCGCTGGCTTGAGCAGGGGGACCTTGCGTGCGCTGCAGGATTTTAATCCATGACGGCGTAGTGTGTTACTAATGGTTTTCTTTGAGACTGTGGTCCCAGCTCTCTTCAGGTCATTGACCAGGTCCTGCCGTGTAGTTCTGGGCTGATCCCTCACCTTCCTCATGATCATTGATGCCCCACGAGGTGAGATCTTACATCGTGCCCCAGACCGAGGGAGATTGACCGTCATCTTGAACTTCTTCCATTTTCTAATAATTGCGCCAACAGTTGTTGCCTTCTCACCAAGCTGCTTGCCTATTGTCCTGTAGCCCATCCCAGCCTTGTGCAGGTCTACAATTTTATCCCTGATGTCCTTACACAGCTCTCTGGCCTTGGCCATTGTGGAGAGGTTGGAGTCTGTTTGATTGAGTGTGTGGACAAGTGTCTTTTATACAGGTTACGAGTTCAAACAGGTGTAGTTAATACAGGTAATGAGTGGAGAACAGGAGGGCTTCTTAAAGAAAAACAAACAGGTCTGTGAGAGCCGGAATTCTTACTGGTTGGTAGGTGATGATTTTCTGGATTTTTGTTTTAGATTCCGTCTCTCACAGTTGAAGAGTACCTATGATAAAAATTACAGACCTCTACATGCTTTGTAAGTAGGAAAACCTGCAAAATCGGCATTGTATCAAATACTTGTTCTCCCCACTGTATGTATAATTTATACAGTGTTGAGAGTATGCATCAATTATGGGATTGTATAGGACTCACTTGCACATAGTTATATCGCAATTCTTTGACTCTTTCTGAATTGCGTTCAAATGGCACCCTGTAGACCTGCTTCATCCTGAGATTATTTCTGCGCAAGACACGGTCCAGTGTTGATAAGCTTACCCTATCAATATTTTGAAATATCTCATTGTTTTCTATTATTTTTCTTTGTATTTGCCGTAATGTTATGGCATTATTTTCTAGGACCATGTTCATGATTTCAGTTTCCTGTTCAGGAGACAGAACACGTTCCCGACCACCTTGTGTTGGTAATCTTTCAGTTCTGCCAAACAAATAGTAAAATCCTGTAAATACAAAGCAGGAATACATTTCCCAAATACTTGAAACATACTTTATTTTTACAGTCCTACAGAACAGTCCACAGGCAATACTGTACTACTGTACTCATTGAGTACTGTATTGATATGCAGTACTGCAATTTTCTAGTGAGAGTAGATTTCTTACCTATTCTCATTTCGGAAAGTCCGGATGATGGATGCTACAGTGTACCTGCTCAAATTTGGCTGTACTCTTTGCCCAGCCTCCCTCATTGTTAGACCATGGTTGACCACATGATCAACCAAAGTGGCTCGGATCTCATCAGAGATTACGGTCCTTGGCCTTCCTCGTCCTCCTCCTCCTCTTACTCTCACTCCTCTGGCTCTGCCTCTGTTTCCAATGTTGGCATCCATTGGTCCAAAACAGAAGAGCTCACCTGTTGCCCTTTTATGCTAAAGCTCTGATTGCTAATTGTAAAACTGTGTGACGGGTGTTTGCCCATGTGATGAGTCAGTGTGCATATTTGAATGGCAGTGTGTTCATTGTGAAAACAAGAGATTTTCTGCATGAAAATTGCGCCAAATGCAAAGAATTGTGTTTAGTGTTTTGAAAAAAGTGTGTTTTAGAACTGCAATTTGAGTGTAAAGCAGGAAGTGTGCTTGTAGTTTATCAGAATTGGTTCAGGGGGTTGGTGCAGGAGTTACATGTTGTGGTCATTGTGTCTCAAGTACCAGTATTTGTGTGTAAACAATTGAGAAAAACTGTATTAAATGAGATGTTCTCACGAAGCATAAAACAAAAGCAGAGTATAACAATACAAGGTGACTTACTTTGAGTGCAGTCAAACAAACAATGATCCACACACAGGTGGATGTGTGTGGGTCCTAAATACTATCCCCAATCAGAGACAACTCTAGACAGCTGTCTCTGATTGGGGATCATTAACCTCCCCAGTTAGGGTGTGAGGGCTTGATTGTGGGCCTTCCACTCCCCCTGGTGGGAGTAAGAGGCCTTACCACAATCAAGCCCTCACACATGTTTTTGCAAATATACTGTATATAATATATACATACACAGTGACAAGGATGTCTGGTGTGAACCCTTTACTTGGTCAATTACCTGGATTTCTGCATAAATTGGTCATAAAAACCCTTTTTACAAAACGGTTTCAGTTCAGCAATATTTTTTATTTTTTTTATTTTATTTCACCTTTATTTAACCAGGTAGGTCAGTTGAGAACAAGTTCTCATTTACAACTGTGACCTGGCCAAGACAAAGCAAAGCAGTGATACAAAAAACAACAACACAGAGTTACACAAGAGAATAAAACAAACGTACAGTCAATAACACAATAGAGAATCTATATACAGAGTGCAAATGTAGTGCAAAATGCAGTAAGGTTAGGAAGACAATAAATAGACCATAGTGGTGAAATAAATTACAGATTATCATTAACACTGGAATGATGGAATGTGCAAATACAGATACTGGAGTGAAAAATGAGCGGAAGTTAAAATAATAAATATGGGGATGAGGTAGTAGGATGGGCTATTTACAGAAGGGCTGTATACAGGATGAGGTAGTAGGATGGGCTATTTACAGAAGGGCTGTATACAGGATGAGGTAGTAGGATGGGCTATTTACAGAAGGGCTGTATACAGGATGAGGTAGTAGTGTGGGCTATTTACAGAAGGGCTGTATACAGGATGAGGTAGTAGGATGGGCTATTTACAGAAGGGCTGTATACAGGATGAGGTAGTAGGGTGGGCTATTTACAGAAGGGCTGTATACAGGATGAGGTAGTAGGATGGGCTATTTACAGAAGGGCTATATACAGGATGAGGTAGTAGGATGGGCTATTTACAGAAGGGCTGTATACAGGATGAGGTAGTAGGATGGGCTATTTACAGAAGGGCTGTATACAGGATGAGGTAGTAGGATGGGCTATTTACAGAAGGGCTGTATACAGGATGAGGTAGTAGGATGGGCTATTTACAGAAGGGCTGTATACAGGATGAGGTAGTAGGATGGGCTATTTACAGAAGGGCTATTTACAGGATGAGGTAGTAGGGTGGGCTATTTACAGAAGGGCTATATACAGGATGAGGTAGTAGGATGGGCTATTTACAGAAGGGCTGTATACAGGATGAGGTAGTAGGATGGGCTATTTACAGAAGGGCTGTATACAGGATGAGGTAGTAGGATGGGCTATTTACAGAAGGGCTATATACAGGATGAGGTAGTAGGGTGGGCTATTTACAGAAGGGCTGTATACAGGATGAGGTAGTAGGATGGGCTATTTACAGAAGGGCTATATACAGGATGAGGTAGTAGGATGGGCTATTTACAGAAGGGCTGTATACAGGATGAGGTAGTAGGATGGGCTATTTACAGAAGGGCTATATACAGGATGAGGTAGTAGGGTGGGCTATTTACAGAAGGGCTGTATACAGGATGAGGTAGTAGGGTGGGCTATTTACAGAAGGGCTATATACAGGATGAGGTAGTAGGATGGGCTATTTACAGAAGGGTTATATACAGGATGAGGTAGTAGGATGGGCTATTTACAGAAGGGCTATATACAGGATGAGGTAGTAGGATGGGCTATTTACAGAAGGGCTGTATACAGGATGAGGTAGTAGGATGGGCTATTTACAGAAGGGCTATATACAGGATGAGGTAGTAGGGTGGGCTATTTACAGAAGGGCTGTATACAGGATGAGGTAGTAGGGTGGGCTATTTACAGAAGGGCTGTATACAGGATGAGGTAGTAGGGTGGGCTATTTACAGAAGGGCTATATACAGGATGAGGTAGTAGGATGGGCTATTTACAGAAGGGTTATATACAGGATGAGGTAGTAGGATGGGCTATTTACAGAAGGGCTATATACAGGATGAGGTAGTAGGATGGGCTATTTACAGAAGGGCTGTATACAGGATGAGGTAGTAGTGTGGGCTATTTACAGAAGGGCTGTATACAGGTGCAGTGATCGATAAGCAGCTTTGACAGCTGATGCTTAAAGTTAGTGAGGGAGATAGGAACCTCTAGCTTCAATGATTTTTGCAATTCGTTCCAGTCATTGGCAGCAGAGAACTGGAAGGAATGGCGGCCAAAGGAGGTGTTGGCTTTGGGGATGACCAGTGAAATATACCTGCTGGAGCGCATGCTACGGGTGGGTGTTGCTATGGTGACCAGCGAGCTGAGATAGGGCGGGGATTTACCAGTCCCACGGGCTGCTGGATGATTACCTTTGAATACCGTAGTTTGCGCCCTTTTGTTAGGATCTGGACAGGCCTAGTTTGCTAGGTAAGGCTCAGCGCACGGACGGCACGGCAGCAGGGGTCGAGTGGACCGAAGGTTGGAGGAATTTTGGTCCTCTCAGTCATAAAGATGAGGGTTGTTGGTGGGTTGTTGAAGGTGTAGGGGGTGCCCACGTAGTGGGGCCCCTAAGAGTGCTGATGGGTGGGTAGGTAGGTGGGTGGGTTGGTGGATGGGTGTTTGTAGATGCCTAGGTGGTGTCTTAAGACATATGATGTTGGTGGTCCTGTGTGTCTGTCAAAGGCTCGGGCCGAAGTCGGTGCAGGGCCCAAGGTCATGGCAACCCTGTTCCTTCGACCCCCGTCGGAGACTAAGTAGGGCCCGTGGTCACGGCAGCCCCATGTCTCGTGGCCGAGTCTGTTGATGTGGCTGGATCGTTGGTGTATTCCTTGATTGTAGGTGTGGTGTGGTCCTTGGTGGTGTTGGTTATTTTTTTGGTGGTGTGGATTGGTTTTTCTTTGTGATGACGGGAACGTAGCCTCTGGTGAGGGGAGGAGGAGGAGGAGGAGAAGGAGGAGGAGTGATTCTTTGTGTTGAGTCCGTCCGGTTGTTGATTTGTTATTTTGGAGATTCTAATGTTAGAGTCCGTGGGATGTGGTGTTGGTGCCCAGCCGGGTTATCCAGTGGAGACCTCCATGGTGCTGCTTCGGTATGGACCCATGTGGTTTTATGTTCAGTCTGGTCCTGAGGGTTCTACCTCTGTCCTGAGTGGGCGTAGGTGGCTGTGTACCAGCAGGTTCCGTAGGTTGGGGTTCCGACGGTAGGCCAGGATGGGTTTGCGTAGGGTCAGGAGCCCTTTCCGTAGGAGGTTCTTCCTGAGTAGTGTAGCCACTCGAACGCTCAGCGGGTTATATGTAACAATAAGGGGTACAACCCGATTTGAATTTGTTTTAACAGTATAGCACTTAATCTGTAGCACTTTTTTTATATATATATATATATATATGTTTAATTGTGTGTGTGTGTGTGTATATATAATATTAATAAAGCATCTATCCCTGGATCCCTTGTATATTTTAACATCTCAGTCCTTTCATGGTCCTAGATAACCACCAACAATGAGAACCTACTTCATTTTTTAGGCTCTTAGGAGATAGCATAGGGAATTTTAACAAGGAAGTTTTTTTAAAGGATTATATTGGAGGGACATACAGCAATAGGCCAGAGGACAAAAAGATAACCCAGTCTCTTTTTAATCCCACCCTAATTTAAAGCCTAACCCTAACCCTAACCCTAACCCCTAACCCTAACCCTAACCCTAACCCGAACCCGAACCCTAACCCTAACCCTAAACCGAACCCTAACCCTAACCCTAACCCTAACAACCTAACACCAGGGGAAGTGACAGCCCTCAGGCAACTACAGAAGGACACCACCATCATCATTAAACCAGCGGACAAGGGATACGCTGTGGTAATCCTGGATAGGCACCAATATGTTACAGAGGCGGAACGCCAACTCAGCAAAGGAGAGTACTACCGCATGCTCACCAGACCCATCTTCCAACGCACAGCCGCACTTATCAAAGAGGAGTTGAACCAACTAGTGGCAGGCGGGCACCTAAGACCCAAACAACGCGACTACCTCAGAGGCAGCACACCAACGAAGTGGAGGAGCTTCTACCTACAACCTAAAATCCACAAGGACCCTTCCACCTGGCCAATTCCTTACCAAGTACCACCGGGAAGACCCATTGTGTCCGACTGCGGGAGCGAGACCTACGGCCTGTCACAATGGATAGATATCTACCTACGCCCCTTGGCTACCAGACACAACAGCTACATTAGGGACACAGCAGACTTTCTGGATAAAGTGGCCGGGACCCCGGTGGCAGCCAACGACCTCCTCTTTACCATGGACATTGACAGCCTCTACACCAACATTGAGGTAGGACCAGGTTTGTCAGCGGTCAAGGCACACCTACAACGCCACCCACAATCAGGCAGACCAGATCAACAACTCCTACGACTGCTGGAGCTAGGTCAAAGGAGTAGCCATGGGCAAACGGTTCGCCCCAGCATACGCCGACATCTACCTGGCGGAATGGGAAAATACCGTATACCTCCTATGCCCTCTCCGACCTTTATGTTTCTACCGCTACCTGGACGACATATGGGTAGTCTGGCCACACAGCAGGGAGGAATTCAACCAGTTCGCCGCAGTGCTCAACACACACCACCCATCCATCCACCTCACACACGAGCTGGACCCGCTACAGGTACACTTCCTGGACACAGTCACTTACAAGGGACCCCGCCTCACGGAAACAGGACGCCTGGACACTAAAATGTTCTTTAATACGACCGACACCCACGCCCTCCTACACGCCAACAGCAACCATGTCCTATCTAACTGGTTAAAAACGTTCATTCAGACCGGTGGGTGTAATTGTCTGTAGGTCTCTTATCCACCTCCCCTCCGCTGCTTTTCGCCGCCCACTGGTCCATCCAGAGCATGACTGTAAACCTGATATGGTGAGGTAAGTGATGGGGTGATCCTGGAAATGAGTGACTAGTTCTGTGTGTAGATGGGCCCGTTTTATATTGTATAGGTGTTGTTTGAGTCTGGTTTCTATTGTGTACTGTGTTTCTCCGATGTAGTGTTTTTTACATAATGTGCAAGTAATTATATAAATGACATTTGGAGTGTTGAGTGAGATAGAGTCTAAAACCGGAGTGGAGGTCTTGCTATGTGGGTTGGAAATTAATTTTCTTTGTTTAAAGTGGGCCGTGTGGGGTTTGGGTGGTTGTTGGGGCTTATTGCTGTATTTTGCTCTGATGAGGATGTCTTTAAGACTCTTGTTCCTTCTAAATGCTGAGATGATTCTAAATGGCTGAAGGGGTGTGTATGCCTGTTGGGTAATGGACTAATTGGGTTTAAATGCCTGATGTAACGGTCTAATCCTATGGGAGAATGTAGTGACTAAA